>OY757020.1:21997043-22407254 GCA_963580285.1 Lucinisca nassula | reverse complement strand
AATTTAGACTGTATTTTGTCTCTCCTGTTTGTAATAGGGTGCGACATAGGCTTCCTCTTTTCCGTCCATTTTTCTGTCTGTCAGTTAACATTTACGTCGAAGTTCGACATTTACGTGAAAGTTTGTATTAAAATCAATTTCAAAGCTGATCAACCATCAAACCTTGCATGAAACATCTCCCTGACCTTCTGACTTGGTAGGCACCTTGATCTGGTGACCTTGACCTGGACTTTGCGCTCCATTTACTTTGACCATTATGTTGAGGTTCAACATTCACGTCAAGTTAGTAGTGTAATCAACTACAAGACTAAACAACCATCAAACCTTTCATCAAACATCTCCCTGACCTCCCTGACTAGGCAGGCACCTTTACCTGGTGTCCTTGACATATATTTTTTGCTGCAGGCACAAAATACGTCGATGTTCCAGACTGCCTCAAATGAAAGCCCTACAACCATCAAATATTGCCTAGTGCTTCTCCTAGATGTACTGACTCTGCAGGTACCTTGACATGGCGACCTTGACCTATAGCTAAACATCACACCATTGTCACCTTAATATGGTGGACATCAGCAACCAAAGTGACTGCATTATTAAGAATCCAGTGTCAGAAATGAAAGATATGCAAGAAAAAGAATCTTAGATTGTGTGAGGAACGATTTGAAAGTCCGTCCCTGGTGATGCTGGACTGTGTTCCTCGGAACGAAGTCTTCTGTTCACAGGCCTCCTAGTGAAACCTTTAAAACCTATAATAGCCTATAATTTTGTGTCAAAAAAAAAACATAAAAAAGCCTGGCTTGGACCTTGTAAAACCCCACAGCATTGGAAGCAACCTCTCCAAAAGGACTTATACAGTGTTTACGGGTACGTTAAACCTCAAATCAAACAAAGATCACTTCACTGGTAACTTTGGGTCAGTGGATAAATAGTTGTTTTAATGCTATTTATATTATTTCAGGTCTTTCAAATTAATGCCCCTGCAGCCCCACCTAGAACCTCAAAGTCTGGCAGAGACAGTCGGCAGTCAGTCAGATGGTGGAATTTTTATATTCACACCTTTAAAACTCAACGAGTCAGCAGAAACTTCGGAGTCCAAAGCTGAAGTTGGTATGTTCATGTTTGTATTCATTACGATAACATGCCCGTGCCACAAAGTGCATTTTTTTCACATCTCCAAAATGGCTACTTTTCTGATGAAAATCCATGATAATTTTCTTATTTGTACTGCAAACGTAGGTTGTTGGTGCTCTTTAGAACCGCCTCAATGAGGTGGTTCTAACGAGAACCAACAACCTTTGTCTTGGAGGAGACATAAGAAAAATAGTGTATACCCCTGTAAACCCAAGTTTTCTCTGTATAAAGAGGGGTTCAGGGGGTGTTCATTTCACAGACTTGTTCATGTGATATCAATAATGTAATCAATGAACATTTAATCCTTATCCTGCTGAAGACGCCATCTGATCAGGATCTACACTGTTTTTCATGCAGTTTGTTAGTAAAATTCCTATATTAAGACCACCTTTGAGACTGTTCAAAAGTGGTCTTAAGACCACTTTTGAACAGTCCCAAAGGTGGTCTCTTATAAGGAGACACTGGGTGTAGAAAACAGAAAGACAGACTAATGAAACCTTCTCAATAAGCTCTTAAAAGCAGATTTAGTCTTAGATTTAGGTGGTTTTAATAGAGGAATTTTACTGGATATTGTATCAGGTATTTCATTGGTTGATTGTCAGCAATGGGTGTGACTAACTTGATTTATTCAGCAGTATAAGGGTTAATGAATGTAATCATTTAGTGGAACTTTCTCAGGAAAGTTACCTCGAAGATCATTTTTTTAGTGACGAGAAAGTCAATAAAACTTCATTTGCAACAGTGAAAATGGAAATTTTACTCTCTAAACGGCAATTTTAATAAAGATACAGTAAAACCTGTCTTAGCAGCCACCTCTATTAAGCAAGCAACTTTTCTTAAGCAAGCAGGCATTCAGTTCCCAAAAAAGGCAAATATGTTAAATTTCACCTGTATTAAGCAAGCACCTGTCTTAAGCAAGCACATTTTGGTCATCCCTTAGGTGCTTGCTTAATACAGGTTGGTCTGTATCCCCTTTGTAGTGCATTTATTTGTTTGTTTTGTTTTAAATTGTACCAGTATATTCAACTTAATAAAAGCACTGTGCTCTTAGACATTTCATTGTAATCATATTAAACAAGCCCCGGAAAGTACTGCCATTCTGCCCATGGTACCATGGTAAGTTGCTTCTACATACAGTGGGGTCAGAACTAAAGTTTACACCCTTGTACACTTGGTGTTCACGTCAGGTGCACAAATTTACCATCATTTTAATGCAAATAGTGCACTTGGCGTGCACGTCTCAAGTGCACTTGGTGTATATTTTAGTTCAGGCTTCACTTGTCTAAAGTATACTGTAAAAATCCTAAAATTCAGACACCTTGAGGACCGCCTGTAATTCTCCTGAATTTTTAACAAATTTGTTTCATGATCCATCAAGGAGTCCAAAAAGTGCCAATGGAATTGCAAACATTGTAGACCCTGATCAGACTGCTCCTTTAGGAGCAGTCTGATCTGGATCTGCACTGTTTGCTTAGGCCTATCTGTCCTACTATTTAGGATCATTATTGTACGAGTATATATTAAAATGAATAAGTTCCAAAATGAGCATGTCAGCATCTTGTCCCTCTTTGTCACAAAATAATTGATAATTTAATGTGATCTTTTGCCATACTTTCAACTTCAGTAAACTGCAAGACCAGCTTCAGATATACTGTAATGATCCTCAGTACTGGCACAGATAGGCCCTATGCAAACAGGGCAGACCCAGATCAGACTGCTCCTAAAGGAGCAGTGTGATAAGAGTCTACACTGTTTGCCATTAATTATACCCCGACATACGAAGTATGTCAGGGGGTATATAGTTTTCGTCTTTCCGTCCGTTTGTTGGTTCGTTCGGTCGTTCGTTCGTTCGTACTTCGTCTGTCCTGCCGTTCGTCAACCTTTACGTCAAAGTTTTGTGTTAAACCTTTTTGATTGCTCATATCTCTGTTACCACATGTAAGATTCTCTTCATATTTGGTAAAGGATATCTCTATAGCATTACCTTTCATATGCAATATCTAAGCCCCTGGGTCAAATCCCTGGGTGGCCTGTCTATCTGTCCATCTGTCTGTTCATCTACTTTTACATCAAAGTTTTGTGTTAAACCTTTTTGATTGCATACATCTCTGTAACCACATGTTAGATTCTCTTCATATTTGGTAAAGGATATCTCTATAGCATTACCTTTCATAAGGAATATCTAAGCCCCTGGGTTGGCTGTCCGTCCCTTCGTCAACCTTTACGTCAAAGTTTTGCGTTAAACCTTTTTGATTGCTTATATCTCTGTAACCACATGTTAGATTCTCTTCATATTTGGTAAAGGATATCTCTATAGCATTACCTTTCATATGGAATATCTAAACCCCTGGGTCAAGCCCCTGGGTGGGCTGTCCGTCTGTCTGTCAACTTGTACGTCAAAGTTTTGTGTTAAACCTTTTTGATTGCTCATATCTCTGTCACCACATGTTGGATTCTCTTCATATTTGGAACATGATATCTCTATAGCATTACCTTTCATATGAAATATCTAAGCCCCTGAGTCAAGCCCCTGGGTGGGCTGTCCGTCCGTTTGTCAACTTTTACGTCAAAGTTTTGTGTTAAACCTGTTTGATTGCTCATATCTCTGTCACCAAATGTTTCATTCTCTTCATATTTGGTACAGGATATTTCTATAGCATTACCTTTCATTTTAAAATATCTAAGCTCGCGGTTCAAGCCCCTGGGTGGGCTGTCCATCCGTCAGTCCGTTCATCAACATTTACTTCAATGTTTTGTGTTAAACCTTTTTGATTGCTCATATCTCTGTAACTACATGTTAGCTTCTCTTCATATTTGGTAAAGGATATCTCTATAACATAACCTTTCATATGGAATATCTAAGCCCCTGGGTCAAGCCCCTGGGTGGCTGTCTGTCAGTTTGTCAACTTTGACGTCAAAGTTTTGTGTTAAACCTTTTTGATTGCTTATATCTCTGTAACCTCATGTTAGATTCTCTTCATATTTGGTACAGAATATAGCTATAGTATTAACTTTCATATGAAATATCTAAACTCCTGTGTCAAGCCCCTTGGTGGGGCTAGGGGTCAATAATTAGGACTTACACATTTTGATTACGTCCAAGTTTTGTGTTAACTGTTTTGGTTTAAACAATATTTATTAGAATAAATTCACATGTATACATTGCATAATAGTATATGGTACAGGATTTGATAACTGTTTTCATTATACTCCTTGCATACAAAGTATATCAAAGGTTATAGTTTTTGTCATTCCATCTGTTCATTATTAGTTAGTTTGTTCTTTATACCCCCGGCATACGAAGTATGTCAGGGGGTATATAGTTTTCGTCTTTTCGTCCGTTCGTTGGTTCGTTCATATGTTCGTTTGTTCGTTCGTACGTTCGTTCGGTCGTTCGTCAACCTTTACGTCAAAGTTTTGCGTTAAACCTTTTTGATTGCTCATATCTCTGTAACCACAGGTTGGATTCTCTTCATATTTGGTACAGGATATCTCTATAGCATTACCTTTCATATGGAATATCCAAGCCCCTGGGTGGGTTGTCTGTCTGTCCGTCTGTCTGTTCATCTACTTTTACGTCATAGTTTTGTGTTAAACCTTTTTCATTGCTAATATCTCTGCCACCGCATGTTAGATTCTCTTCATGTTTGGTAAAGGATATCTCTATAGCATTACCTTTCATACGGAATATCTAAGCCCCTGGGTCAAGCCCCTGGGTGGGCTGTCTGTCTGTCTGTTCATCTAATTTTACGTCAAAGTTTTGTGTTAAACCTTTTTCATTGCAGATATCTCTTTAACCACATGTTAGATTCTCTTCATGTTTGGTAAAGGATATCTCTATTGCATTACCTTTCATATGGAATATCTAAGCCCCTGGGTGGTTTGTCTGTCTGTCTGTTCATCTAATTTTACTTCAAAGTTTTGTGTTAAACCTTTTTCATTGCTGATATCTCTGCAACCACATGTAAGATTCTCTTCATGTTTGGTAAAGGATATCTCTGTAGCATTACCTTTCATATGGAATATCTAAGCCTCTGGGTCAAGCCCCTGGGTGGGCTGTCTGTCTGTCTTTTCATCTTCTTTTACGTCAAAGTTTTGTGTTAAACCTTTTTCATGGCTGATATCTCTAACCACATGTTAGATTCTCTTCATGTTTGATAAATGATTTCATGATGCATGCCCCTTCCCCCACCCACGGTGACCTTGACCTCAAGGTCACGGACTTAGAAATTTTACATTTGGTTAAAGTTTTATGTCAAAGTTTATAAATGCCTGTATGTTCTATTTGATGCCCTCACTCCCTTGGTCCATTTAGAAATTTTATGTTTGGTTTAGCTTTTACAAGCACATTTATAGATTCTTATAGCTTCTTGACTTCATTCATATTACATACAAGCTCGAAAGATATATCAGAGGGTGGCACTGGCCGGGGTATACGTGACCCACTGGTCACTTTCTCTAGTTCTTTATGCTATGACCCTTGTTGGATTTGTCAGCTTATATATTGGTCCTTGTGATCTTAGAAACTACAGCGACTAGAACTGTCAATTTTGCATAATATTTTCTCTTGAAATGCAGACAATAATAAGTGCAAGTAATAATAAAAAATGCATTGCTTTATTATGTCACTATACAGCTTCTTTAATTCAGCAAATGTTCTATCACATCCTATTCTATGTTTGTTGTTTCCAGGTAAAATTGTTCCAAATTGCAACAAACTTTGAATTTTTATTATTCAGCAAAGACAAGCAGTTTCATCTTTGGATATGATAAATTATACTATATTTGTTGAAATGCAATAGTTATTCTCTGACAGTGACTAAATGGAAAGTTTATATGGAAAGGTTCAATGCTACAAACAAATTTTCATTTCCACTAAAAGCGGATGGCACTGGTCGGGGGTATACATGCCCCACTGGGCACTTTCTCTAGTTCCATCTGCACGTTTCGGACTCCTTGCTGGATCAAGAAACAAATTTGCTACAGCCCTTGGAACCATTTACACTGACCCAGTATCCCTGCTAGTCCAAGTAATGGCATGGCCTGTTACTACATTTTAGGAGAATTACAGCAAGTCCGCAAGGTGTCCTCATTTTGGGAATTTTACGGTACATCTTGAAAAAGTAGTGGGCCTATTAGAGCAAATGCAGTAATTACAGGGAGTATGGTAATTGTACAAAAGGATAATAAAACCTACAATTACAGTTGAACGTCAATGGCTCGAACACCTTTGGAACCACGAAATTCTGTTCGAGACAGGGATAATTTGAGTCACTGAGGGCTACTACCAGGAGGCATTAAGGGGATAATTTTGAGACCTCTTTCCATCGTTCTAAATATAAATGTATGCTGTGTGTACTCATTAGAATGGCCTCATTGAGGCGATTCTAATGAGTACACACAGCATACATTTGTAAGATAAAAAACGAAAATATCCTCAATTTTCCCTTCACTATTTATATGTAGATAAATCGCCAGGGACTCAAGAGCGGGTTTGAGTCAGCCATGGTAGACGAGCCATCAGTGTTTGAGCCATCGAAGTCCTGCTGTATATACCTACACGAAATACTGCTTCTACCAGTTTTCGTATTAAAAATACAGCCTACTCCTAACTCTCATTGTCCGATTCCGTATCAACATCCTTGCTGGCTCTGAGCTCTGGCATTTGTTGTGACATTAGAAGGCAGCCATGTGTAATTCTGAACCAGACATGAGAAATGATGACATCACTTACAAGCTGAGTGTGCAGACTTTCTGATGAGGTCTTGGAATTGTCTCCATATTACCAGAGTTTGTTGGAGCACGGTGCTCCATGCCGGTGTGGCATGGCCATTGACAAAGCCAAACCTCCAACATCTACAGCGAAATGACAGGGCAATGATCAGACAGATCTGCAATGTCAAGCCACAGGACACTGTCACCATCAGGTCAAGTGAGTAACTTGAGCGTCTTGGCATTGAGGACCTGGACCTCATCCTGAAAGAGAGAAGACTTCGCTGGTATGGACATGTGGAACGCTCCAACGGTGCAGTCAAGACTGCCTGTGACATACAGGTAGGTGGAAAGCGGGGGCCAGGAAGGCCCAAGATGACCTGGAAGCAGCTAAAAGAAAGAGATTGCAGAAAATGGAAGCCCTCTGCTATCGATCCTCATGATAGGCCAGCCTGGAGATCTGGTGTAAGATCTGCCATGCGTGCAGCAAGCCAGCTACCTGGAAGGGGGCCCACTTTTGTGGACGCTGCCCTGTACCTGCATGTTAATCAAAAATCCGTTGATGATGATGATGATGATGATTGGTGGGACATAAAATTCAAACACATGCACCATACAAGCAGAATGTAACGTCAAATTTTCTCGCTTAATTTCGTTTGAAAAAATAATGACTTTGTTGGGAAAAAAAGGTGTATAATTAATATACACCACAACCTGTTTATAACACTATTAATGGGATCCAAAGCAGAAACAACCTTGTTATATTCAAGCAAAAATGTATAGATTATATAGAAAAATGACCATAAATTTTTCTATATAATCTATATATTTTTGGGATACATCTTGAAACCATGTTATTTCCAAAACAGACCGCGTTATAATGAGCTTGTGGTGTATCATCATTCTGATCACTATAGTAACTTGATATGCCTCACAGTATCACTTCTTTTGGATGTTTACAGATCTTACGTATCACACTTGACACTCCGCGTCTCATGTGATACATTGATCTGGAAACTTCCACTCTGCACAATTCAATACAGTAGAACTTTGATGGCTCGAACACCGATGGCTTGTTTACCATGGCTGAGTCGAACCCATTTTTGAGTCCCTAGAGAATGCCTCTACATACAAAGTAGTGTGAGATGATTAAGGAGATTTTCTACTTTTATCTTGCAGATGTATGCTGTGTGTACTCATTAGAAACGCCTCGACGAGGCGATTCTAATGAGAACACACAACATATATTATTTATAGAATACCGAAAAGATGTCCCAAAATTAGCCCCGTTATGCCTTCTGGCATTAACGCTCAGTGCTCGAACTACCCCTGTCTCGAACAGATTTTCATGGTCCCAAAGGTTTTCGAGCCATTGAGGTTCGACTGTACTTGGAATCAAGCTATTGTAGTAAGACTCATTTTTATTTTCAGATTTTACCTGGGTTGAAGGTGACATGGTTGAAGTTCATCTTCAGGTCTCGAACCCAATGCCTGATGATCTAAAAATAGCACAGCTTGGGCTTCTCACGGAAAAGGTGGAAATAGAAACATTCCCGACAACACCTGTTATCCCTGCTGAGTCAGGGAATTACCTAGTCAAAATAATGGCACGACCTGCTTCCACAGGAGAACTCATTATTTCTGGTGAGTATAGTAAAACTTATGACAATGTGTGTGTGTGAATTCGGGTTTAACGTCGCTTTCAACAATTTTTCAGTCATATCACGACGGTGTCTGGTTGCGACAGGGAGCTCAATGCTCACTTTTATAGTGCTGCCTCAATGAAGTATCATGTCCCAGACACATTACATGATACCACACCCAGTCACATTATCCTGACACTGGGTCGACCAGTCCTAGCTCTACCCTGTAAATCTGAGTGCCAAGCGAGGAGCAGCTAGTACCATTTTTAGCTCACCGTCACGTAGTGACGAGGTGAGCTTTTGGGATCACTTTTTGTCCGTCGTGCGTCCGTCCGTGCGTCCGTGCGTAAACAATTTCTTTAAACGACATCTCCTCCTAAACCACTGATCGGATTTTGACCAAACTTCACAGGAATGATCCTTAGGTGGTCCCCTTTCAAAGTTGTTCAAAGGGTTCCGGTCCGTTGCACATCTAGGTCACAGGAGCCAAAAATAGATTTTTTTCACCAAAAACTTAAAAAATCTTCTTCTCTGAAACCACAAGGCCCAGGTCTTTGATATTTGGTATGAAGCATCATCTAGTGAACCCCTACCAAGATTGTTCAAATTATAGTGCTGGGGCCAAAAATGCCCCCGCCCCGGGGCCCTTTGGTTTTACATAGGCTTATATAGGGAAAAATCTTTAAAAATCTTCTTCTCTGAAATCACAAGGCCCAGGATTTTGATATTTGGTATGAAGCTTCATCTAGTGGACCCCTACCAAGATTGTTCAAATTATAGTGCTGGGACAAAAAATGCCCCCGCCACGGGGCCCTTTGGTTTTACATAGTCTTATATAGGGAAAATCTTTAAAAATCTTTTTCTCTGAAACCACAAGGCCCAGGTCTTTTATATATGGTATGAAGCTTCATCTAGTGGACCCCTACCCAGATTGTTCAAATTATAGTGCTAGGGCCAAAAATGCCCCCGCCCCGGGGCCCTTTGGTTTTACATAGGCTTATATAGGCAAAATCTTTTAAAATCTTCTTCTCTGAAACCACAAGGCCCAGGTCTTTGATATTTGGTATGAAGCTTCATCTAGTGGACTCCTACCAAGATTGTTCAAATTATAGTGCTGGGGCCAAAAATGCCCCCGCCCCGGGCCCTTTGGTTTTACATAGGCTTATATAGGGAAATTCTTTAAAAATCTTCTTCTCTGAAACCACAAGGCCCAGGACTTTGATATTTGGTTTGAAGCTTCATCTAGTGGACCCCTTCAAATTATAGTGCTAGAACAAAAAATGCCCCGCCACGGGGCCCTTTGGTTTAACATTGGCTTATATAGGGAAAATCTTTAAAAATCTTCTTCTCTTGAAACCACAAGGCCCAGGTCTTTGATATTTGGTATGAAGCTTCATCTAGTGGACCCCTACCCAGACTGTTCAAATTATAGTGCTGGGGCCAAAAATGCCCCCGCCCCGGGGCCCTTTGGTTTACATAGGCTTATATAGGGAAAATCTTTAAAAATCTTCTTCTCTGAAACCACAAGGCCCAGGACTTTGATATTTGGTAAGAAGCTTCATCTAGTGGACCCCTACCAAGATTGTTCAAATTATAGTGCTGGGGCAAAAAATGCCCCCGTCCTGGGGCCCTTTGGTTTTACATAGGCTTATATAGGCAAAATCTTAAAAATCTTCTTCTCTGAAACCGCTAGGCACAGGTCTTTGATATTTGATGTGTAGCTTCATCTAGTGGACCTTTGCCAAGATTGTTCAAATTATAGCCTTTGTTGATGTTTGGTATGAAGCTTCACCCTTAAAACCTCCCTCAACATTATGCACATTAAAGCCCTGGGTCCAATAATGGCCCTCTCTGGGGCACACTTGTTACACTATGGATCAGGTGAGCGATCCAGGGCCATCATGGCCCTCTTGTTAGCTCACCGTCACGTAGTGACGAGGTGAGCTTTTGGGATCACGTTTTGTCCGTCGTCCGTCGTCCGTTGCGTGCGTCCGTCCGTGCGTAAACAATTTCTTCAAACGACATCTCGCCTAAGCCACTGATCGGATTTTGACCAAACTTTACAGGAATGATCCTTAGGTGGTCCCCTTTCAAAGTTGTTCAAATGGTTCCGGTCCGTTGCACATCTAGGTCACAGGAGCAAAAAATAGATTTTTTTCACCAAAAACTTAAAAAATCTTCTTCTCTGAAACCACAAGGCCCAGGTCTTTGATATTTGGTATGAAGCTTCATCTAGTGGACCCCTACCAAGATCGTTCAAATTATAATGCTGGGGCCAAAAATGCCCCCGCCCTGGGGCCCTTTGGTTTTACATAGGCTTATATAGGGAAAATCTTTAAAAATCTTCTTCTCTGAAACCACAAGGCCCAGGGTCTTTGATATTTGGTATGAAGCTTTATCTAGTGGATCCCTACCAAGATTGTTCAAATTAGAGTGCTGGGGCCAAAAATGCCCCGCCCCGGGGCCCTTTGGTTTTACATAGGCTTAAATAGGAAAATCTTTAAAAATCTTCTTCTCTGAAACCACAAGTCCCAGGACTTTGATATTTGGTATGAAGCTTCATCTAGTGGACCCCTACCAAGATTGTTCAAATTTTAGTGCAGGGACAAAAAATGCCCCCGCCACAGGGCCCCTTTGGTTTTACATTGGCTTATATAGGGAAAATCTTAAAAATCTTATTCTCTGAAACCACACGGCCCAGGTCTTTGATATTTGGTATGAAGCTTCATCTAGTGGACCCCTACCAAGATTGTTCAAATTATAATGCTGGGGCCAAAAATGCCCCCGCCCTGGGGCCCTTTGGTTTTACATAGGCTTATATAGGGAAAATCTTTAAAAATCTTCTTCTCTGAAACCACAAGGCCCAGGTCTTTGATATTTGGTATGAAGCTTTATCTAGTGGATCCCTACCAAGATTGTTCAAATTAGAGTGCTGGGGACAAAAATGCCCCCGCCCCGGGGCCCTTTGGTTTTACATAGGCTTATATAGGGAAAATCTTTAAAAATCTTCTTCTCTGAAACCACAAGGCCCAGGACTTTGATATTTGGTATGAAGCTTCATCTAGTGGACCCCTACCAAGATTGTTCAAATTTTTAGTGCAGGGACAAAAAATGCCCCCGCCACAGGGCCCTTTGGTTTTACATTGGCTTATATAGGGAAAATCTTTAAAAATCTTATTCTCTGAAACCACACGGCCCAGGTCTTTGATATTTGGTATGAAGCTTCATCTAGTTGACCCCTACCAAGATTGTTCAAATAACAGTGCTGGGGCCAAAAAGCCCCCGCCCCGGGCCCTTGGTTTTACATTGGCTTATATAGGGAAAATCTTTAAAAATCTTCTTCCCTGAAACTGCAAGGCCCAGATCTTTGATATTTAGTATCAAGCTTCATCTTATGGACCTCTATCAGGCATGTTCAAATTATAGCCCTGGGCCAAAAATTCCCCCGCTCCAGGGCCCTTTGGTTTTACATAGATTATATAGGGAAAATCTTTAAAAAATCTTCTTTCTGAAACCACAAGATGGCCCCCGCCCATAGGGGCTTGAAGAAATATATGGGCTGCATGATGCTTCCACGCAGAGCTGAATCCGGCCTGCACACTAGTACTGGTAAACAGCTTAGAGGATCTAAGCCTGTCCAGTAACCGCGGTGCGAGGTGGACCGTCCATGCTAATAAACCCTATTGGTTTCATTGGGCGACAGGGCTTGAGATGTCATTTCATCTCAATGTCGGGTAAAAGTCCCACAAAATTGGAAGCAACGTCTCCAAAATGACCTTTACAGTGTTGATGGGGACTTTAAACCTCAAATCAAACAAATCAAAAAACCACAAGGCCTAGGTCTTTAATATTTGGTATGAAGCTTCATCTAGTGGACCTCTACAAGATTGTTCAAATTATAGCCCTGAAACCAAAAATGCCCCCGCTCCGGGGCCCTTTGGTTTTACATAGACTTATGTAGGGAAAATCTATAAAAATCTTTCTTCTCTGAAACCACAAAGCCCAGGTCTTTGATATTTGGTATGAAGCTTCATCTAGTGGACCCCTTTCAAGATTTTCAAATTATAGTGCTGGGGCCAGAAATGCCCCCACCCCAGGGCCCTTGGTTTTACATTGTCTTATTTAGGAAAATCTTTAAAAATCTTCTTCTCTGAAACTGCAAGGCCCAGATCTTTGATATTTAGTATCAAGCTTCATCTTTTGGACCTCTATCAGGCTTGTTCAAATTATAGCCCTGGGGCCAAAAATGCCCCCCACTCCGGGGCCCTTTGGTTTTACATAGACTTATATAGCGAAAACATTTAAAAATCTTCTTATCTGAAACCAGAAAGCTCAGGTGTTTGATATTTGTATGAAGCTTTGTCTTGTGGGCCTTGTGGTAATGATAATAGTTGTCTTAATAATATTGACAGTATGATTATTTTTTTTTTTTTTTCAGATCAGATTCAAGGCATCATTTCAATTCCCTGAAGATGTAGTAGTTTCCAGCTTGGTGAAGAGCAATATTGGTGTCGTTTATAGTCGTGCCCGGAATATTGTTTATTGTGGCTTAAGAATATTAATGATAGTTTATTTTATAAAAATAGTTCATTTGTGCCGGCCTTGGTGTCTCTGTTGGATGCACTTCTGACTGGTGATCAGGAGGTCACATGTTTGATACCTGCAGGGGTTGGCAACATTCATTTGCGAAGATTGATCATGGAATCTTTTTTAAGATCGTTAGTGGAAATTTGTCAGGAAATCTTTTCCACAGTCTTTCTTTCCCTTTCGCTGATTCAAGAAGGCCAGTGGTCAATTTCTGGCTAAAGAATGTGACTGCACTGGCCTGTCTGGGAAGTGTGGTTAGTTAAACTGACTGGCTCAAAAATGACAGTGTTAGCTTGGACATAAAACTCCAAAACAAATAAACAAACGTTTTCTTCTGGAGCGAGCACTAACAATAAATATCCTCAAAAGGGGTGATCGCAGATGTACCAGGTAAGAAAGATGAAGGTTGTTTGGTCGGTCTCTAGACATTTTGTATAATTTTCAAATTTCGAAGCTTGTAAAAGATATAAGATGTTCACCATCTATGCACAATCTGCAGAGTGCAGAGTGCAACTTTTAGATGCCATGTACCCAGGGTAAGGACAAAATAGTCAAAAAAGAACATAAATCATTGCCTTTGTATAAAACTCATACCATCCTGTGACAGAATGTGTGAGGTATTAATAACTTTTAATGATAAATCTATTTGGTTTCAAAGATACACAAAATAAAAACTCCATTTTGCCTGTGGTAATACCTTCATCTGTGCATAGAGGGTCTCTTCCTGAAGTAAAACCGCCTTGCTGATCATATTTTTATGCTCCCGGTAGGGAGACATATTATAATACTTTGTCACCTTTTTCACTGTTCAATGAATGAAAAATTCATCAATACAAACCCAATCTACTTTTTATAATGAAAATTATTTATGAGTTTCATATTAAATAGCTTTATAGATTTGAGGTCAAAGTTACTGCAATATTTGTAATGGTATTTACTAATCAGAATTATTTTTATGTCCCCGGTACTTATAGCGGGGACAAAATGTTTTTGCCCTGTCTGTGTTTGTTGGTTGGTTTGTACGTGGACAACTTAAATGTTGGTCATAACTTTTGAACCATTTGAGATAGAACCTTCATATTTGACATGTAGGTTCCTTGTGACAAGAGCTTTCCAAACATATAAAAAATTGACCTGTGACTTTGACCCTGACCCATGACCTACTTTAAAGAAAAAAAATAACATTGGTCTTAACTACTGAACCATTTGAGATAGAGCTTTCATATTTGGCATGTGGGTTCTTTGTGACAAGGACTTCCCCCACTTACTCTAAAACTATTGACCCTGACCTTGAACCATGACCTTCTTGTAAGAAAAAAACAACATTGGTCATAAATTTTGAACGGTTCATATTTTGCATGTAGGTTCCTTGTAATAAGGGCTTTGCCCCCATACAAAAAATTTGACCTCTGACCATGACCTTGACCATTGACCTACTTAAACAAAAAAATAACATTGGTCATAACTTTTGTACAGTTTGAGATAGAGCCTTCAAATTTTGCATGTATGTTTCTTGTGACAACAGCTTCACAACCATACAAAAAAATTTGACCTGTGACCTTGACCATTGACCTATTTGAAAGAAAAATAACATTGGCCGTAACTTTTGAACCGTTTGAGATGCAGCCTTCATTCATATTTTGCATGTAGGTTCCTTGTGACAAGGACTGCACAACCCATACAGAGAATTTTGACCTGGGACCTTGACCTAATTTTGATCCCCCGCCACAAAGCATAGCAGGGATTACAGGAATGACCTTTATCTGTCCATCCATCTGTCTGTCCATAACACTTTCCGCTCCATATCTTCTGAACCCTTTGATAGATTTTCATTAAATTTGGTCGATTATTTGTGTCGGATAGGTGGTGTGCAGAACCCATAAATGAACCCTGCCAACTCAAGGTCAAGGTCACAGTTGAAGGTCACAAGTTTAAAACTTTGAACTTTGTGTCCGTTCCATATCTCCTTTACCTGTGGAAGGATTTTCATTAAACTTTGGTCAAATATTCTTTTCAGTGAGGTGATATGCAGAACCCATAAATGAACCATGCTGATCCAAGGTCAAGGTAACATTTGAAGGTCAAGAGTTTGAAATTTTGAATTTTGTGTCCGTTCCATATCTCTTTAACCCCTCTAAGGATTTTCATTAAACTTTGGTCAATTATCCCCCTCAGTGAGCTCATGTGCAGAGCCAATAAACGAATCATGCTGACACCAGGTCAAGGTCACATTGGAAGGACTCGAGTTTGAAACTTTGAATTTCATGTCCATTCAATATCTCCTTCAAAGGATTTTCATTAAACTTTGGTCAATTATCCCCCTCAGTGAACACATAAATAAACCCTGCTGACTCAAGGTCAAGGTCACAGTTGAAGGTCACCAGTTTGAAACTTTGTATTTTGTATCCGTTCCATATCTCCTTTATCCTTGGAAGGATTTTCATTAACCTTTCGTCAAATATCCCCCTCACTGAAATGATGTGCAACACCCATAAACCAAGCCAATTCAAGATCAAGGTCACAGGTGAAGGTCACGAGTTTGAAACTTGGAATTTTCTGTCTGTTCCATATCTCCTTTACCCCTGGAAGGATTTTCATTAAACCTTGGTCAGTTATCCCCCACAGTGAGCTGATGTGCAGAACACATAAATAACTGGGATTTTCCTACCCTTCATAATCAGGGTCCAGGGGCCGTTGGGTTTGGGAAAAACAGCTCGCTAATATTAAAGTCGGGAATTTAAATCAGCTGTAACTTTGTCAATTTTGGTTCAATTTTTATGAAATTTTCATCAAAATGTAGCACAAATTCAGTAATTGGGAAATTTGTAGTAATTTGGGAATATCTGTCTCTAAATTGGGAAAAAGTAGGGGCCGATTATCGGCCCAAAATTTGCACTAGGAAAATCCCTGAAATAAACTATGCCAGTTCAAGGTCAAGGTCACAGTTGAAGGTCATGAGTTTGAAACTTTGTATTTTGTGTCCGTTCCATATCTCCCTTATCCGTAGAAGGATTTTCATTAAACTTTCGTCAAATATCCCTTTCACTGAGCTGATGTGCAACACCCATAAATAAACCCTGCCAACTCATGATGAAGGTCACAGATAAAAGTCATGAGTTTGAAACTTGGAATTTTGTGTCCGTTCCATATCTCCATTACCTATGGAAGGATTTTCATTAAACTTCTGTGAAATATACCCCTCAGTAAGCTGATGTGCAGAACCCATAAATAAACCATGCCATCTCAAGGTCAAGGTCACAGGTGAAGGTAACCTTGAGCCTTGATACAAAATGCGGCAGGGGATTTGACTGTCCCTCAGACTACTTTCTTGTAAAGATAAAATTAGTATTGGTCATAACTTTTGAACTATTTGAGTTCAAACCTTTATATTGAGCGTGAAGGTTCCTTGTGACAATGTCTTCCTACTCAAACAAAAAAATCTTGACCTGTGACCTTGATCTTGACCTGTGACCAACTTCGAAGAAAAAATTACTATACCATGGGACATATTCGTGTTTCACAAACACATCTTGTTAAACTTTATTTTTCTTAATTTATTTAAACAGTAATTTTTTTTAGAACATTAAAAAAATTGTCTGTTTCTACAACATTGACTAATATAGTTTTTCTTTTCTTGTAGTATCAACAATATTTGTGATAAAAGAACATTATATTGTGTTTTGATCATATAAACGAAGTGATAACTACATCTTTGATAGTGATATCTACACCTTTAATAGCTACATATATAGACGGTGTTTATTAAGAGTGAAAAGAGACTAGTGTGCTGTGTAAACAGAAAAAAAGACTGTCCTTGAACAACTCGTCACTGTATTCCAAGGTAAATGAACATTTGTTCAATTATGAAAAACTAATGGCTATATGATTTTGGCATAATCAAGAGTGGATCACACCTTTTGTTTGATGGAAGAATAGTTTGTTTAATCAGTGCAAAATGAATGGAGACAGTGGTAGCATTATTATTAACATGAAAATCCTAAATATTGCATTTTGATAAATTGATTCAAAGTTGTCAGTAATGTTTAATGCTATTGTGTTTGAAACTGAAGGTCAAGATCACTTTTACTGCAACAAAAATGTTGGAGGCCATTAAGAGGTAGTGAAGTATCGAAGAATAAAAACTGTACCATTTTTATCAACTATGTTCCTTTGTTTTACAAATTAATGCCAGTCAGGAGAACCCCTAGAAAAGTATTTTAATCAAGTGTAAAAATACTTCAGGAACTGATTGAAGCAGAACCCAAAGCCTATCCCAAAGGGAAAGATGAACAGACACTTCTAAACAATTAGATTAAAGACAACAGCTCTTTAACCTGCTGGCCTTGGTACCTTAGTCGGATACTGGTTAACCGCTTATGTATAAGTCGCCCTTGAAGTGTGGTAAGGTAAACTGACTGGATAAGAAATAACTTTAATTGATCTGACTGGGCCATAAAACTCCAAAACAGACAATAAAAGCAGTTCTTTACCAAATAGGAAATAACTCTGTAACCTTTACTAAATTAAATAATTTGGACACATAAGTGTTGAAAAATTACAACATATAAAAATTTAACAACAGCAAAACAGACCAATCACGAACGAACGGCACAAAGTCAATTCGCAAATAAGATACTGCAAAAGAAGAACTGCTGGGACATCTTGGGGTGGCTAGTAACAATTCCTGGGGGTTTAAACTGGTTTTTCAGGGCCCCCAACCCTCCCACTAATCTTCCACTGTGGTTTACGCTTTTTATTCAGCTTTTCAGCTGAATTGATGTCATCTATTAACCCTTTACCACTCAGGGATTTTGTGAATTTCGCTGATTTTCACAGTTGCACCTGACAGCAACTTCAACTAGCCTTTGTTTCAGAATGGATGGTCTGTTTTACACCAAACTCGGTATGAATGTTCATTGGGCAGTAGCCTTTCAAATGCAACCTTTCATGACTTGAACATTGTTGTCATGGTAAAGAGGGGGCATCTCAAAGTTGGCAAAAAGTGTGTTTTCAAATGAATTTTTTACCACATTTTTATCTTCACACAGCTGTCAAGGCAACAATTAAGGTGTTTGGCACTGGTCATTTTCACTGTTTGCAGCATGTTTTATCTGCATCAATTTTCAGGCATTTTTGACCCCAGACACCCTCAGATATACATTTTAGCGACCGGTTGGGCCATACACCCAAACTTTTTCGGGATGTGAGTGGGGGTGGCCCTTCAATCCCCCCAGAATATTTTCAGTGGGGAGGCGTGCGAAAAAACAGGCCACTTTTTTGCCCAACAAATCCTAAAGCAAACATAAATATCCAGGGGTAGAAATGCAGATTTTAGGTGCTTCTGGGGCTTAAAATAGGGGGGGATGCAGACATGTAAAAACAAGTATCTGAGTGGGAAAGGGTTAAAAACACTTGATTGAAACTTTACACAATGCTAAAAGTCATCATGTGAAAGTCTGGAGGGCTATCATATTGTTTTACTGATTTCCTTTTCAAATTACTTAGAGCCAGTGAAAAATACATTCTGTTTTACAAAAACTCATCTAGTATTCCCCTTAAATATCTATATATTTCCATTGAAAGAAGACACCTACTTCTGTATATTTCAGGTTGAGTCATGCCACGTAAGAAGACCTGGAAGAAGTCTTTGGCAAAGACAGTGATGAGAGCTGATGGTAGCAGCCAAGGGTTACTTTTCGCAGATGTGGGCTTGACCACCCTCACAGATCATGGAGGATCTAAGCCCCAATCGCTTTTAGTGATGGGGACATCTGTGCCAGGGTCAGATAGTTTGTCAGATGGGGGTATGACCTGCCCCAAAGTGTCATCTGACGCAGGGTCTCTAGATATATCAGATGTGGGTATGACCTGCCTCAGCGTATCATCTGATGCCTCAGTTATGAATAGTACAAAGATTGACAAAGATATGAAAAGTACAATTGAAAAAAGTATGGAAAGTACAATTGACAAAGATACGGAAAAATCTGTTGCCTCAGTTTTGCAAAGTACAAATGAAAAAGATATTAACAGAAAACAACTAGTACAAGATTCCAAAGTTTTACCAAGTACAAATGACAATGATAGCGGCAGAAAACAACTACATGTAGTACAAAATACCACAATCAATTCACCAATAGAGATTACAAACACTGTATTGTCAAGTTTTTCACAAGTTGATGAAGAAATTATGCACACTGCCTTTCCTTTAACAGAACAAACTGATACAATGCTATGGAAGCCTTCTAATGGTCCATTTAACTCTGTCAAATTTGAACTGGGATCTTTTCACCAAGGTTCTGAAATATTTAATAGTAAGTCCAGAGGATGTCAATGCACTGCAAATGCACTTTGTTCATTAATATATGCAGCATACTCAGACATTTCTTGTAGTACAGATCTAGACAGCATTCTTTTAGATGGAGATTGTCTGTATAATAAGATCATAGATGAATTAAAGGCAAAAGGTAAATTCAGAAGTAAGTTACTTTGCTTTGATGAACTTCCAAGGTTAGTTTCAGTTCTAAACAAAGAAGTTGTTGTGAAAACATCTGCAGTTGTGACAGGTCTTTGTACAGAACAGTTTGTCAGTACCAATTTACCTACTCTTCACCAAGCATTGTATACTACTTTACAATGTTCTTCAAGTGTTTTTAGCTCACCGTCACGTAGTGACGAGGTGAGCTTTTGGGATCACTTTTCGTCCGTCGTCCGTCGTGCGTCCGTGCGTCCGTCCGTCCGTCCGTAAACAATTCTTTAAACGACATCTCCTCCTAAACCACTGATCCGATTTTGACCAAACTTCACAGAAATGATCCTTAGGTGGTCCCCTTTCAAAGTTGTTCAAATGGTTCCGGTCCGTTGCACATCTAGGTCATAGGAGCCAAAAACAGATTTTTTTCACCAAAAACTTAAAAAATCTTCTTCTCTGAAACCACAAGGCCCAGGTCTTTGATATTTGGTATGAAGCTTCATCTGGTGGACCCCTACCAAGATTGTTCAAATTATAGTGCTGGGGCCAAAAATGCCCCCGTTCCGGGGCCCTTTGGTTTTACATGGGCTTATATAGGGAAAATCTTTAAAAATCTTCTTCTCTGAAACCGTAAGGCCCAGGTCTTTGATATTTGGTATGAAGCTTCATCTAGTGGACCCCTACCAAGATTGTTCAAATTATAGTGCTGGAGCCAAAAATGCCCCCGCTCCGGGGCCCTTTGGTTTTACATGGGCTTATATAGGGAAAATCTTTAAAAATCTTCTTCTCTGAAACCGTAAGGCCCAGGTCTTTGATATTTGGTTTGAAGCTTCATCTAGTGGACCCCTACCAAGATTGTTCAAATTATAGTGCTGGGGCCAAAAATGCCCCCGCTCCAGGGCCCTTTGCTTTTACATGTGCTTATAAAGGGAAGAGCTTTAAAAATCTTCTTCTCTGAAACCGTAAGGCCCAGGTCTTTGAAATTTGGTATGAAGCTTCATCTAGGGGACCCCTACCAAGATTGTTCAAATTATAGTGCTGGGGTCAAATATGCCCCCACTCCGGGGTCCTTTGGTTTTACATGGGCTTATATAGGGAAAATCTTTAAAAATTTTCTTCTCTGAAACCGTAAGGCCCATGTCTTTGATATTTGGTATGAAGCTTCATCTAGTGGACCCCTACCAAGATTGTTCAAATTATAGTGCTGGGGCCAAAAATGCCCCCGCACCGGGGCCCTTTGGTTTTACATGGGCTTATATAGGGAAAATCTTTAAAAATCTTCTTCTCTGAAACCACAAGGCCCAGGTCTTTGATATTTGGTATGAAGCTTCACCTAGGGGACCCCTACCAAGATTGTTCAAATAATAGTGCTGGGGTCAAATATGCCCCCACTCCGGGGCCCTTTAGTTTTACATGGGCTTATATAGGGAAAATCTTTAAAAATTTTCTTCTCTGAAACCGTAAGGCCCAGGTCTTTGATATTTGGTATGAAGCTTCATCCCACACGGCCATGGTCCTTCTTCCCCCCCTCCCCACTCCGGGGCCCTTTGGTTTTAAATGGGCTTATATAGGGAAAATCTTTAAAAATCTTCTTCTCTGAAACCGCAAGGCCCAGGTCTTTGCTATTTGGTATGAAGCTTCATCTAGTGGACTCCTACCAAGATTTTTCAAATTATAGTGCTTGGGCTAAAAATGCCACCGCCCCGGGGCCCTATGGTTTTACATGGGCTTATATGGGGAAAATCTTTAAAAATCTTCTTCTCGGAAACCCCAAGGGCCAGGTCTTTGCTATTTGGTATGAAGCTTCATCTAGTGAACCCCTACCAAGATTGTTCAAATTATAGTGCTAGGGCCAAAACTGCCCCTGACCTGGGGCCCTTTGGTTTTACATAGACTTATATAGAGACATTCCTTAAAAATCTTCTGAAACAGCAAGGCCATGGTCTTTGATATTTGGTGTGAAGCTTCCTCTAGTGGACCTCTATCAAGATGGTTTAAATTATAGCCCTGAGGCCAAAAATGCCCCCGCCCTGGAGCCATTTGGTTTTATATAGGCTTATGTAGGGAATATCTTTAATAAAAATCTTCTTCTCTGAAACCGCAAGGCCCAGGTCTTTGATACATGTATTTGGTATGTAGCATATCTAGTGGACCTTTGCTAAGATTGTTCAAATTATAGCCTTTGTTGATATTTGTTATGAAGCTTCACCTTTTTAGACGTCTCTGAACATTATGCACATTATAGCCCTGGGGTTAATAATGGCCCTCCCCGGGTCCCACTTGTTACTCTATGGATCAGGTGAGCGATCCAGGGCCATCATGGCCCTCTTGTATTAATGATAGGTTCAATTTGTACCTCTGTGTTCAAGAGAGATTGCAAATACTTTATATTTGATTCACATTCACATGGTTTCAATGGGTTATCTGTTCCAGATGGAAAATCATTACTAGCTGCTTTCAATTGTTTAGATGATCTAGTTGCATTTTTATATGCGTTGTTTGAAAGCATGATGATTTCAATTTCCACACAGTTTGAAATTCTTCCTGTAGACTTTGACTTATCTAATCTTGAGCCTAACCCAGTATTTGATATTCAAAATCATGCAGAGTGTAATACTGACACTTCATGTGACTATGCTTGGAAATCTGTAACATACAAGAGAAAGGTGTCTGAAAGCCATATGAGGAATGCACAGGCAAGAGAAGACTATTTTGCTAATTCAAGCATTGGAAATCATGAAACACTTATTGGAAAATACTTTAAAGATCAAAAGCATAAACTTGAAGAGAAGACAGGCAATAGAACAAAGGTAACTAAAAATCAAAATATTAGGAACAAAGAAATTACATTAAATAAGAAAAATGTCACAGAAAGAAAAGAATATATGAGAGTGTATATGCAGAAACGAAGGCAAGACTCTAACTTCAAGGTAAAAGACAAAAAGTATACTCTTAAATCAATGCAGAGTGCTAGACAATCTGAAGAATACCATACAAAAGATAAAGAATATTCACTGAAATCTAAGCAGAGTGCTAGACAATCTGAAGAATACCGAAAAAAAGATAGAGAATATTCCCTCAAATCTAAGCAGAGTGCTAGACAATCTGAAGAATACCGAAAAAAAGATAGAGAATATTCCCTCAAATCTAAGCAGAGTGCTAGACAATCTGAAGAATACCAAAAAAAAGATAGAGAATATTCACTCAAATCTAAGCAGAGTGCTAGACAATCTGAAGAATACCAAAAAAAAGATAGAGAATATTCACTCAAATCTAAGCAGAGTGCTAGACAATCTGAAGAATACCAAAAAAAAGATAGAGAATATTCACTCAAATCTAAGCAGAGTGCTAGACAATCTGAAGAATACCAAAAAAAAGATAGAGAATATTCACTCAAATCTAAGCAGAGTGCTAGACAATCTATAGAATACCAAAAAAAAGATAGAGAATATACACTCAAATCTATGCAGAGTGATAGACAATCTGAAGAATGCCGGAGAAAAGACAAAGCTATGACAAAAGCATGTAAGAGAAGAGCAAGATTGATAGATGAATACAAAATATGGGAAAGAGAAAAGAAAAAAGAATCTCGAGAATGCCATGAATACAAACAAAAAGAAATTCAAATACAAAATCGGTCGAAGAGGAAGGCAAGGTCAGATCCATACATATTAGAACAAGAAAGGTTTGCAAAACAACAATGGAGATTAAATGAAAGAAACAAGAAAGCTGAAAACATTATAGACTGTAAAAGAAAAGCTACTAAGCGTAAAGATCCATCTTTTTCTCAAGCTGAAAATATAACCACAAAGCACAGAAAATTTGGTAGTGATATTGATGTTTGTATTGAAAAGTTTCACAAGAATATATCAGTTGGACCTGTCTATATATGTAGTTGTTGTCAACAGACATGGTTTGAAGAGACTGTATCAAAAGCTAAAACTTTTGTTTCTAAAAACAAGGAAAGATACTTAACTGGGGTGAAATCAGTCAATGAAGAAGAATGGATATGCCGTACATGCAAAGACAATATTAAGTGTGGTAAAGTCCCAAAATTGTCTGTTTTAAACGGAATGAAGTGGCCACCAAAACCGAAAGAATTGGAACTGTTTCCACTTGAAGAACGCCTTATTGCTTTACGTATACCATTCATGCAGATGCGAGAACTACCTAGAGGTCGCCAGTTATCAGTAAAAGGAAATGTTGTTAATGTACCTGTTGACATTCAACCAGTTGTGAATGCTTTACCTAGACCTTTTGACGAAAATGTTACAGTTGCAGTGAAATTAAAGAAGAAGATGTCGTTTAAGTCATATGTTTTCTCAGAAAATGTTCGACCATATCATGTACTTTGTGCTTTGCACTGGCTAATGAGTGGTAGTGAATTGTACAAAAACGCAAATGTTGAAATAGACCAGCAATGGTTAAAGAGAATCACTGAAGAAAGTAATGAAACACTGCATGCATTTTTTGAATCACAAAAAAAAGCCTGCTCTGAAACAAATAATGATCCTTCTGATGGTGTTTTGGATGAAAGTCTTCAGGATATTCCATGTGATCAGAACCAAGCTGAGGCTATACATAATTTTTTTGAGTTATGTACAAAAGAATGTTCAAAGTATGATATTGTTGATTTTGATGGTGTTGTAAGTGAAATGTGTGACAATTGGTCAAAAAATCAGTTAGAAAAAAACGATATTTCATATCATAACAAAACTCATGTGGAAGAACTGTATGATTCAGATGCTCAGTTAGAAGAAAATGATATTTCAAATCATAACACAACTCATGTGGAAGAACTGTATGATTCAGATGCAGAAGAAATCGCACAGGAAAATGTGGGAAATATTGACACTCTGTTGGATGATGCAGATCTTGAAAACAGAAATTCTACTTTCACATTTGCTCCTGGAGAAGGTCAGCGACCACTCAGTATATTTCAAGATAAAGATTCAGAATATCTTTGTTTTCCCACCATTTTTTGTGGGCATAGGCGAATAGATAATGATGATAGAATAGTGCCTGTACATTATAGTGATATTGCTAAGTGGGAATTGAGAAGTCAGGATAGGCGGGCTGCTAACAGTGTACCTAACATATTTTTCAAACTGAAAAAAATACAAATGAAGCAATTGAATGATAAAGCAAACCTAGCTGTTAGAAGGTGTCAAACTGGAGCAAATAATATTACTGCTGTACAAGCAAGAAACTCAGAGTGTATTGACACTATTGTAAAAAAGGATGAAGGTTACTATTTGTTTAAACAGCTAAGAAATTCTCCAGCCTATTTAGAATCTAGAAAAAAAGATGTTTATGCTATGATTCGACAGTTGGGTTTACCTACATGGTTTATGTCATTGTCCTCAGCTGATACAAGATGGATTGACCTTTTGAAAATGTTAGCTATCTTAAATAAAAGTTTGAACTTTACTGATGGTCAAATTGAAAACTTGACTTGGGAACAAAAGATAAAACTCATTCAGTCTGATCCAGTCACTTGTTCCAGATATTTCGAGCATAGGGTTAAAGAATTTATCAACACAGTTCTTAAGAGTGAACACGAACCTCTCGGAAAAGTAGTTGATTACTTTTTTAGAGTGGAATTTCAGCAACGTGGATCGCCACACATTCACATGATTGTATGGGTACAAAATGCACCAAAATTTAATGTTGACTCAGATGCAGAGGTGGCTGCTTATGTGGATCAGTATTTAAAATGTTCTATACACAATCCTTATCTTAGTCATTTAATAGAACTTCAAATTCACAAGCATTCTAGAACATGCAGAAAACGAGAAGATAAAATCTGTCGATTTGGTTATCCTTTGCCACCTCTTTCCAAAACTATGGTCTTACAGCCTCTCGAAACTGAAAAAGACAAGTATTATAAATTGTACCAAAACTTACAGAAAACAATGAACAGTAAGAAAGATGGATATGATATGTCTTATGAGGAGTTTCTGACAAGTGTTGTCCGAATGAGTGAGGAAGAATATATTAAATGTATCAGAAGTTCTTTAAACTCTTCAAAAGTGTTTTTGAAAAGAAAACCAAGTGAAATCCGTGTAAATTTGTACAATGATAGTGTGTTAAAAGCTTGGAAGGCAAACATTGATATACAATTTGTGTTAGATCCATATGCTTGTGCTATGTATATAGTTTCATACATTAGTAAATCTCAAAGAGGGATGAGTAATTTGTTGCATGCAGCTGCAAAAGAAGCAAGGAATGGCAATATGGATCTCAAAAGACAAGTTAGACATATTGGAAATGTGTTTTCAAACAGTGTTGAAGTAAGTGCACAAGAGGCAGTTTATTTGGTACTGCAAATGCCATTGACTAAAAGTTCAAGGAGTGTTGTCTTCATAAATACGTCACTTCCAACCCAGAGAGTACAGTTACTGAAACCAAAGTCAGTACTTGATGAATTGCCGGCAGACTCGACAGATATAATGTCAGACAATAAAATTAAAAGATACTCGAAGCGTCCCAAACCATTGGAAAAGTATTGCTTAGCCGATTATGTGTCTGAGTTAGAAGTCATTTACCCAGATGGACATAATGATAGTAGAGATGAGGAGGAGCAAGATTATGAGAAAGATGCAGAAGTGTCAGATGAAGAATGCTTTGGTGATGGTGAAACTATTTTAACTTTAAAGAATGGCATAAAAATCAAACGATGTCGTAATTCTAAAATAATAAGGTATGTGAGATTCAATCGCAAAACAGATGAAGAGAACTATTATAGAGAGAAACTTCTACTTTTTCACCCATGGAGAAATGAAGAGACTGACTTACTTGGAACTTTTAGAACATATAAAGAACACTATGAGTCAATGAAGCATGTGATAGATCATAAATGTTCCACTTACGAACATTATGCTGAAGAGTTGGAATTAGCAAGAGATTTAGCAGAAATTGAATATGATGCATTCGATGATATTGCTCCAAGTACACAACAAGTTGAAGGTGATGATGCTGAAATTGAACCAATTCAGTCTGAAGAGTTTATATATTTTAATCCTGATAGAATTGAGCATAGAGACTATGATATAGGGACTGAAATTGGATGTTACGTTTCTGCACCTCAAATTGATGTGAATGAAAATATTCTTTCAGATATTGATTACAGAAAGCTCCTGCAGTGTTTAAATAGTAAACAAAAACAATTTTACTATCATGTGATTCACTGGATTAAAACAAAAGATGCCCCCTTATATGCATTTCTTTCTGGTGGAGCTGGTGTTGGAAAAAGTCTAGTTATTCGAGCATTGTATCAGACTTTGTTTAGAATATTAAATCTGAAAGAAGGAGAAGATGCAGATCACACAAGGGTTCTTCTTTGTGCATTTACAGGAAAAGCAGCATTTAATATTAATGGTTCTACCATCTCATCTGCATTTAAACAAAAGTATAAGCAATCAGATCAAACATTAACCTGTGACAGTCTGAATACCTTTAGATCAAAGTACCGTGATTTGTCAGTTGTGATTATTGATGAAATTTCAATGGTTAGTAATTCTATGTTGAATTTTATTGATCAGAGACTTCAAGCATTGAAAGGAACAAGAATACCTTTTGGTGGTGTTAGCATTATTGCTGTTGGTGATCTTTATCAGTTGAAACCTGTGAGTGGTGATTGGATATTCAATGACATGAAACATGATGCAGCTGCTTTATCACGAAATCTCTGGAAAGACTTATTTACCATGTTTGAATTAACAGAAATTATGAGACAGAAAGATGACCTTGAATTTGCAGAATTGTTAAATAGATTAAGGATCAATGCCTTGACTGCTGAAGACAAGACTAGGTTTAAGCAGTGTGAAGTAACTACAAATGATATTGATTATCAGAAGAATGCGCCTCACCTGTTTGCAGAAAACTATTTCATGCACGTTTTTAATGATGAAATTATAAGAAATATGGCAACAGAAAAGGTTGAAATACCATGTATGGATACATATGTGTCACCTAAGTTATCTAAAGAGAAGATGGACTGTGCACTCAAGAACCTAAAGAATGTAACAGATTCAAACCAAACAGCCAATTTACATTGCTCTTTAACAGTTGTTGTTGACATGATTTATGATTTAACAATAAACATAAAAACAGAAGATGGACTAGCAAATGGAGCATCATGTGTAGTTAAGTTTATTGAGTATAAACTACAAACCACACAACGTCCAAGCATAATTTGGGTCCAGTTTGATGACAAAAAAGCAGGAATGGAAACCAGAATCAAATACAAAAACAGGGGACTGTATCATAGCAATATTGATGAAAATTGGACACCAATTTTTGATGTCAACAGGTCATTTACTTACAACAGAAAGACCTTTCAGAGAGTTCAATTTCCTTTGCAACCTTCTGCAGGGCGTTCAGTACATAGAGCACAAGGTAGTACCCTTGAAAGAGTTGTCATTGACTTATCACAACGTAAAACCCGCAAAGTTCCACATTTACACAATGTTGCACTCAGCAGGGTAAGGTCAATTGAAAAGCTTCAGATCCTTAACTTCAATGAGAAAGCATTACAAGTTGATGATCAAGTTAAGACAGAAATGCAGCGATTGCATGAAACAGCAATGCTTCAACTGTGTGATACATCTTTAGAACTGATAGATCCAGATACACATTTCAAAGTTGCTTTCAATAATTGTAGATCCTTGAATCTTCATTTTGATGATGTTAGACATGACAAAAATCTGTTGTCAACCCACATATTTGGATTAGCAGAAACACGACTACATCAGCCTGATAATGATAGTGATTATGTAATAGACGGCTATTGTTTGATAAGAAATGACCAAATTGGATACAATACTTGCAAAAGACCTCCTCATGGATTAGCAGTTTATGCCAAAGATGATATCAATATAATACAGAACAGAAAGTATAGTTCAGATACATTAGAATTTATTATGATAGCTGCCAGGCATGTCTCGATTGAAAGTCAGATTGTATTTTTGTATAAGTCACCTCAAATGTCTGACAGTAATCTTCTTTCTTGTCTGAACAAAGAACTTATTCCATATTTGACCCCATCAAAGCCATTGATGATAATTGGAGATTTCAATATTAATGTTTTGCTGAAACATAACATTGTTAAGAAATTAAGTGATAAGTTTTCATGCAAAATGCTTGTAAATGAATGTACCACAGATCATATGACAACGCTTGATTTGATATTTTCTAATGTTGATTTTTCATATGTTGATGGTGCAGTGGGAACATGTGAAACATACTGGTCAGATCACAAAATAGTCTTTTTGCACATGAAATCCAAAAGTTGAAGACTTTTCACCTGCATAGTTTTAAATGTATAAAACCAGCCTCTCAAATTAAGGTTGCTGTTTTTTGGTGAAATTGGAACAGAGGAATCTATTGGTCAGATCATAAGTACCGCACTTTTTGCATAACAACTTGGAAATAGTGTCAGGTGTTTTTATGCTACTTTTCAGTGCACTCACCCACCACATAAAATGCTGTATTTACCTTTTTAAAGGTAGATATTGCTGGTGGTTTTGCAAGATTTGGGTGGCCACCACTTAC
Organism: Lucinisca nassula; assembly: GCA_963580285.1. Lineage (NCBI taxonomy): Eukaryota > Metazoa > Mollusca > Bivalvia > Lucinida > Lucinidae > Lucinisca > Lucinisca nassula. Next base: position 22,378,157 of record OY757020.1, on the reverse strand, counting down.
AGATATCAGGAAATGAGCACCCCTGTAAAACTCCTTATATAGAGAAAAGTGGAGTTTACAGAGCTATTCTTTATTTTCTATACATATTTTTCCATTTTCTCACTCAAAACGTAGACTGTGTGTACTCCAAACAACTGTCTCAGTGAGGTGTTTCTCACAATGATCTATGTTTGAAGCAGAAATAAGAAAAATATATAAATTTTCACTTCAAAAATGGCATTTTTTCTATCATGACTGAAAGCATTAAATATATGGATGCATTATTCTAATGGAATAGGTCCTCTTTTTTCCATTCAGAAGTGAGAAATAGGATAACTTTGAAAAAACAATATGGAAAAATAAAAGTTTAATCTTAAAGGGCCTTAATAATATTTAATATTTTATTTGGTTTTCCAGTTTTATAGTAGAAGATTAAAAAATATATTTTGAGTATGATTTCAACCTTTTCTTAGAATTTATGTGCACAAGATGAAACTACACTTTCTGTTGGCATAAAATTTTGAAGATTATAAAGCATATGATAGTCTGTTGATACAGTGTAGGCTTCAAAGATTGACTTGTATGTATGTATATTTTTATGATGTCACATTACATGGATGCTGTTAATATATGTTTGGTTTATATTAATTGTACTCTTCAACGTCACGTGAACAAGCCCGTGAAATGAACACCCCCTTAAACCCCACTTTATATAGAGAAACCTGGGGTTTAGAGGGGTATACATTATTTTTCTTATTTCTGCTCCAATACATAGGTTGTGGGTACTCATTAGAACTGCCTCAATTAGTGGTCTAACTAGCACCTGCAACCTATGTTTTCAGTATAAATAAGGAAAATATCATGGATTTTCATCATAAAAGTAGCTATTTTGAAGATGCAAAAAAAATGCATTATGTTGCAAGGGTTTGTTATCTTAATGCTTAGATGTATTGCAGAAAAATTAAAAAAATATTAATTCTTTACTTATCCACAAACATTTGCTACCTTCATATTAAACATCTGTCCAGACACTTTGTCAAGAGAAGAATTGACTTACAGTGTACATTCTGTCCATTTTTCACCCGACGTTAGTCTAAGGGGACTAAAGTAGAGGTTTCATCTGTCCGTCCACCGTCCATCCATCAGTCTGCAACTCCTCCTACATTTTCCAGGTATTTTGATGAAACTTTCCAGTTATTGTTCCCATGTCCTGAAGATGATAATATTTTATCTAGGTCATGCTAGACTGATTTTTACCAGAGTTATTGCCCTTTGTCAGTTTTAGCAATTTTATCAAAAGAAGTTTTTGTCTCCGCAACTCCTCCCAGTGTTCAAGAGATTTTGATGAAACTTTCCAGTTATTGTTCTTATGACCTGAAAATGATCATATTTTAAGGAGGTTGTGCCTGATTGATTTTTACCAGCATCATTGCCCTTTGTCAGTCTAAGCCATGTTATCAACTGAAGTTCTTGTCTCCACAACTCCTCCTACAGTTTTCACCGGATTTGAATGAAACTTTCCAGTTATTGTTTCCATGACCTGAAGATGATCATATTTTATTGCGGTCATGCTGAATTGATAACTGAATTTTCCTAGGGTTTTGGTCCTTTGTCTTACTGTTTTGGAGATCACTTTTTCCCCCGTAAATTTATTCCTTACTACTTTAGGAACATTTAAAAGAAATAGTCTGTTGAAAGGGTTTTTAATTCCCCAAAACATGGCTTATGACATATATGTTATAGACATATTCACCACATACTGACATTTCAGAGATGGGGGGGACACTTGGCTTGGGGCCTTTTATTCACAATATTCTGAATTCTGCCAAGTAACATACTGTATTGTATTCTTATTTGCAACACTGTATTGACATGTAAATCTATTGTTCTTAGAGAAAGGTTTATTGCAGTACATGTATTTTGAATTTTGTCAATATTTTATTATTTTCTTATTTGCAACATTGACAATAATTTTATATGTAAATCTGTTGTTACTTGAAAAGGCTGAAAACAGATTTTCTTCCAAAAGATTTAAGTTACAATTTTCTACATACTTGCAAGATCAGGAATTTATTTATTGGTGATCAAGAGAATAAGGTAATGCATCTGCTTTCTTTGCATAGAAATGACTCACAATATTTTTAGCTGTTCTTTATTTTGTGCACCTAAAGATACTTTTTGGCACATATCACGACATAGATTCTACACATGTTTGTGTGTCTTAGTTTATGCCTTATTATAATTATGACCACTGTAACAGAATTATTTCTTTGTGGGTTTAAGATAGATGTAACAACCAAGATGTTTATGATAGAAAGGTAACTTAATCTATAATGTGAGCCTTATACATCGGTGTGACTGAGTACAAGTCAAAGATACAGTCTGGATAAAACTAAACAGACTTTGGCCTCTCTTTTTGACATGGAAGCAGCTATTTCAGATCATCAGTGTTTCTTATGTCAATTTTGTCATACCATGCAATACTGTTGTTAACCACTGTGTCAAAAGGAAATCATAGCTACAGATATTGATTTCTTTGTCAAATTATGAATTTCATCATGAACATGAACATAGAATTACAAAGACTAACTGCATGGATTCAAGAAGTCTTGTGTATACTCCACATCTTGCCCTTCAAGATTTCATCCTGAAGAGTTCAACTGGTTCAACTGATGTACAAGTATATTGACCGTCCTGGATCTATAAAGACATTGATATCAATCAATCAGGTAAACAAACATGTCTTGCCTTTCTGCACAGTTCTTTTTTTCTAAACATCACTAATGATTTTCTGGTACACAGGTGAGCGATTAAGGGCCATCATGGCCCTCTTGTGATTAATATTAGGATCACTTTTTGTCTGTCATCCGTGCGTAAACAATTTCTTCAAACGACATCTCCTCCTAAACCACTTAGCGGATTTTGACCAAACTTCACAGGAATGATCCTTAGGTGGTCCCCTTTCAAAGTTGTTCAAATGGTTCCGGTCCGTTGCACATATGGGTCACAGGAGCCAAAAATAGATTTTTTTCACCGAAAACTTAAAAAATCTTCTTCTCTGAAACTGCAAGGCCCAGGTCTTTGATATTTGGTATGAAGCTTCATCTAGTGGACCCCTACCAAGATTGTTCAAATTATAGTGCTGGGGCCAAAAATACCCCCGCCCCGGGGCCCTTTGGTTTTACATGGGCTTATATAGGGAAAATCTTTAAAAATCTTCTTCTCTGAAACTGCAAGGCCCAGGTCTTTGATATTTGGTATGAATCTTTATCTGGTGGACCCCTACCAAGATTGTTCAAATTATAGTGCTGGGGCCAAAGATGCCCCCGCCCCGGGGCCCTTTGGTTTTACATAGGCTTATATAGGGAAAATCTTTAAAAATCTTCTTCTCTGAAACCGCAAGGCCCAGAACTTTGATATTTGGTATGAAGCTTCATCTAGTGGACCCCTACCAAGATTGTTCAAATTACAGTGCTGGGGCCAAAAATGCCCCCGCCCCGGGGCCCTTTGGTTTTACATGGGCTTATATAGGGAAAATCTTTAAAAATCTGCTTCTCTGAAACTGCAAGGCCCAGGTCTTTGATATTTGGTATGAATCTTCATCTGGTGGACCCCTACCAAGATTGTTCAAATTATAGTGCTGGGGCCAAAGATGCCCCCGCCCCGGGGCCCTTTGGTTTTACATAGGCATATATAGGGAAAATCTTTAAAAATCTTCTTCTCTGAAACCGCAAGGCCCAGGTCTTTGATATTTGGTATGAAGCTTCATCTAGTGGACCCCTACCAAGATTGTTCAAATTATAGTGCTGGGGCCAAAAATGCCCCCGCCGCGGGGCCCTTTGGTTTTAGATGGGCTTATATAGGGAAAATCTTTAAAAATCTTCTTCTCTGAAACTTCAAGGCCCAGGTCTTTGATATTTGGTATGAATCTTCAACCAAGATTGTTCAAATTATAGTGCTGGGGCCAAAAATGCCCCTGCCCCGGGGCCCTTTGGTTTTACATAGGCTTATATAGGGAAAACCTTTAAAAATCTTCTTCTATGAAACCGCAAGGCCCAGGTCTTTGGTATTTGGTGTGTAGCTTCATCTAGTGGACCTTTGCCAAGATTGTTCACATTATAGCCTTTGTTGATATTTGGTATGAAGCTTCACCTTTTGAGACCTCCCTTACATTATGCACATTATAGCCCATGGGTCAATAATGGCCCTCCCCGGGGCTCACTTGTTACTCTATGGATCAGGTGAGCGATCCAGGGCCATCATGGCCCTCTTGTGTTTTATATTAGGATCAATTTTTGTCTGTCATAATGTGCGTAAACAATTTCTTCAAACGACATCTCCTCCTAAACCACTGATCGGATTTTGACCAAACTTCACAGGAATGTTCCTTAGGTGGACCCCTTTCAAAGTTGTTCAAATGCTTCCGGTCTGTTGCACATATAGGTCACAGGAGTCAAAAATATATTTTTTTCACAGAAAACTTAAAAAATCTTCTTCTCTGAAACCTCAAGGCCCAGGACTTTATTATTTGGTATGAAGCTTCATCTAGTGGACCCCTACCAAGATTGTTCAAATTATAGTGCCGGGGCCAAAAATGCCCCCGCCCCGGGGCCCTTTGGTTTTACATGGGCTTATATAGGGAAAATCTTTAAAAATCTTCTTCTCTGAAACCGCAAGGCCCACGTCTTTGATATTTGGTATGAAGCTTCATCTAGTGGACCCCTATCAAGATTGTTCAAATTATAGTGCTGGGGCCAAAAATGCCCCCGCATCAGGGCCCTTTGGTTTTACATGGGCTTATATAGGGAAAATCTTTAAAATTCTTCTTCTCCGAAACCGAAAGACCCAGGTCTTTGATATTTGGTATGAAGCTTCATCTAGTGGACCCATACCAAGATTGTTCAAATTATAGTGCTGGGGCCAAAAATGCCCCTACCCTTGGGCCCTTTTGTTTCACATTGGCTTATATAGGGAAAATCTTTAAAAATCTTCTACTCTGTAACTGCAAGGCCCAGGTCTTTGCTATTTGGTATGAAGCTTCATCTAGTGGACCACTACCAAAATTGTTCAAATTATAGTGCTGGGGCCAAAAATGCCCCCATCCTTGGGCCCTTTGGTTTTACATAGGCTTATATAGCGAAAATCTTTAAAAATCTTTTTCTCTGAAACTACAAGGCCCAGGTCTTTGATATTTGGTATGAAGCTTCATCTTGTGGACCTCTACCAAGACTGTTCAAATTATAGCCCTGGGGCCAAAAATGCCCAAGCTCTGGGGCCCTTTGGTTTTACATAGACTTATATAGGGATAATCTTGAAAAAATCTTCTTCTCTGAAACCACAAGGCTTAGGTCTTTGATATTTGTTAATGAAGCTTCAGCTAGTGGACCTCTACCAAGATTGTTCAAATTATAGCCCTGAGTCCAAAAATGCCCCCGCTCCTGGGCCCTTTAGTTTTACATAGACTAATATAGCGAAAATCTTGAAAAATCTTCTTCTCTGAAACCACAAGGCTTAGGAATTTGATATTTGTTATGAAGCTTCAGCTAGTGGACCTCTACCAAGATTGTTCAAATTATAACCATGAGACCAAAAATCCCCCCGCCATGTGGCCCTTTGGTTTAACAAAGACTTATATAGGGAAAATCTAAAAAAATCTTCTCTGAAACCACAAGGCCATGGTCTTTGCTATTTGGTATGAAGCTTCATCTAGTGGACCCCTACCAAGATTGTTCAAATAATAGCGCTGGGGCCAAAAAAGCCCCCGCCCAGGCGCCCTTTTGGTTTCACATAGGCATATATAGGGAAAAACTTCAAAATCTTCTTCTCCGAAACCACAAGGCCCAGGTCTTTGCTATTTGGTATGAAGCTTTATCTAGTGGACCCCTACCAAGATTGTTCAAATTATAGTGCTGGGGCCAAAATGCCCCCGACCAAGACCCTTTGGTTTTGCATAGACTCATATAGGGAAATCTTTAAAAACCTTCTTCTCTGAAACTGCAAGGCCATGGTCTTTGATATTTGGTATGAAGCTTCATCTAGTGGACATCTACCAAGATTGTTCAAATTATAGCCCTCGGGCCACAAATGTCCCCGCCCCGGGGACCCTTTGGTTTTACATAGACTTATATAGAGATAATCTTTGAAAATCTTCTTCTCTGTAACTGCAAGGCCCAGGTCTTTGATATTTGGTGTGAAGCTTCATTAGTGGACCTCTATCTAAGATTATTTAAATTATAGCCCTGAGGCCAAAAATGACCCCACACTGGGGCCATTTGGTTTTACATAGGCTTATGTAGGGAGTATCTTAAAAACAAACCTTCTTCTCTGAAACCGCAAGCCCCAGGTCTTTGATATTTGGTGTGTAGCTTCGTCTAGCAGACCTTTGCCAAGATTGTTCAAATAATAGCCTTTGTTGATATTTTGTATGAAGCTTCACCTTTTAGACCTCCCTCAACAGTATGCACATTATAACCCTGGGGTCAAAAATGGCCCTCCCCTGGGCCCACTTATTACTCTATGGATCAGGTGAGCGATCCAGGGCCATCATGGCCCTCTTGTGTTTTATATTAGGATCACTTTTTGTCTGTCATCCGTGCGTAAACAATTTCTTCAAACGACATCTCCTCCTAAACCACTGATCGGATTTTGACCAAACTTCACAGGAATGATCCTTAGGTGGACCCCTTTCAAAGTTGTTCAAATGGTTCTGATCTGCTGCACATCTAGGTCACAGGAGCCAAAAATAGATTTTTTTCACCGAAAACTTAAAAAATCTTCTTCTCTGAAACCACAGGGCCCAGGTCTTTGATATTTGGTATGAAGCTTCATCTAGTGGACCCCTACTAAGATTGTTCAAATTATAGTGCTGGGGCCAAAAATGCCCCCGCCCCATGGCCCTTAACATAGGATTATATAGGGAAAATCTTTAAAACTCTTCTTCTCTGAAACCCCAAGGCCCAGGTCTTTGCTATTTGGTATGAAGCTTCATCTAGTGGACCCCTACCAAGATAATTCAAATTATAATGTGGGGGCCAAAAATGCCCCCGCCCCGGGGCCCTTTGGTTTTACATGGGCTTATATAGGGAAAATCTTTAAAAATCTTCTACTCTGAAACCGCAAGGCCCAGGTCTTTGCTATTTGGTATGAAGCTTCATCTAGTGGACCCCTACCAAGATTGTTCAAATTGTAATGCTGGGGCCAAAAAATGCCCCCGCCCTGGGGCCCTTTGGTTTTACATAGGCTTAATAATATAAGGAAAATCATTAAAAGTTTTTCTTCTCTGAAACCGCAAGGCCCAGGTCTTTGATATTTGGTGTGAAGCTTCATCTTGTTGACCTCTACCAAGGTTGTTCAAATTATAACTCTGGGTCCAAAAATGCCCTTGCTCCGGGGCCCTTTGGTTTTACATAAACTTATATAGGGAAAATCTTTAAAAATCTTCTTCTGTGAAACCACTAGGCCTAGGTCTTTGATATTTGAAGATTGTTCAAATTGTAGCCCTGGGGCCAAAAATGCCCCCGCCCTGAGACTTTGGTTTAACAAGACTTATATAGGGAAATCTTTAAAAATCTTCTTCGCTGAAACTGTAATGCCCATGTCTTTGATATTTGGTATGAAGCTTCACCTTTTTTTAGACCTCCCTCAACATTATGCACATTATAACCCTGGGGTCAATAATGGCCCTCCCCAGGGCCCACTTGTTACTCTATGGATCAGGTGAGCGATCCAGGGCCATCATGGCCCTCTTGTTAATGACTTTGGTATGTTGCGGCCCGGGATCGTACCCGTGACCTCCCGTTCCCCGGAGCAGACACTCTACCAACTGAGCTATCAGGGCCAGTCAAACTTACGACAACCCCTGTTGCCCATGCCGAGTCAGCATTACAATAACACAACCATGCAATATAGTGCATTTTTTCCCATCTCCAAAATGGCTACTTTTATATGAAAATGCATATTTTTATGTCCCCGGTAGCGATAGTGAGGACATATTGTTTTTGCCCTGTCTGTTTGTTTGTTGGTTTGTACGTGGACAACTTTAACCTTGGTCATAATGTTTGAACCGTTGGAGATAGAGTATTCATATTTGGCATGAATGTTCCTTGTGACAATAGTTTCACATTCGTGCAAAAAAATTTGCCCTGTGACCTTGACCTTTGACCTATTTAAAAGAAAAAAATAACATTTATCATAACTTTTGAACTGCTTGAGATACAGCCTTCATATTTGGCATGTATGTTCCTTATGACAAAAGCTTTATATTCTTTCAAAAAAATTTGACCTTGACCTTTGACCTTGACCTTTGACCTACTCAAAACAAAAAATAACATTTTGGTCATAACTTTTGAACCATTTAACCCTTCTCTTGCTGAATATTCATTTAAGCCACACCCATTTCCGTCTATCAGCCAATCAAATTATTTGATGTAATTAATTACTACAAATTCATAAACTGAAAGTCAAACTGAGTAGATCCTGATCAGATAGCTTCTTTAGAAGCCATCTGATCTGGATCTACACTGTTTCCAAAGATAGGGGTTGTCGTGAACAGCATGATAAGAGTTAAGATACAGCCGTAATATTTTGCATGAAGGTTCCTTGTGACAAGAGCTTTATATTCACCCTAACATTTTTTACCTGTGAGCTTGACCTTTGACCTACATAAAAGAAAAGGTTATCATTGGTCATAGCTTTTGAAACGTTTGAGATACAGCCTTCATATTTGGCATGTAGGTTGCTTGTAACAAGAGCTTTACATTCATGCAAAACTTTTTGACCTGTGACCTTGACCATTGACCTACTTAAAAGAAAAAATACACATTTTGGTCATAACTTTCGAACCATTTGGGATAGAGCCTTCATATTTGGCATGTAGGTTCCTTGTGATAAGAGCTTTACATTCATGCAAATTTTTTGACCATGACCTTGACCTACTTAAAAGAAAAAAATTAACATTTTGGTCATAACTTTCGAACCGTTTGGGAGAGAGCCTTCATATTTGGCATGTACGTTCCTTGTGACAAGAGCTTTACATTCAAGCAAAATTTTTTGTGACCTGTGACCTTCACCTACTTTAAAGAAAAAAATATTATTGTTCATAACTTTCGAACATTTTAAGATAGAGCCTTCATATTTGGCATGAAAGTTCCTTGTGCCAAGGGCTTTCCACTTAAACCAAAAATCATGACCTGTGACCTTGACTTTGAACTGTGACCGACTTTGAAAAAAAAAGACTATGCCCGGGGACATGTTCTTGTTTCACAAACACATCTTGTTTCTTATTTATACTGCAAACATAGATTGTGTGTCCTCATTAGAACCACCTTGTTGAGGCAGTTCTAATGAGTACCCACAGCCTATCTCTTGGAGCAAAAATAAGAAAACCTGTAAGCCTTAGTTTTCTCTATATAAATTGGGGTTTAGGGAGCGTTCATTTTTCGAATTTGTTATGTGATGGGAATGTGACCGACGCAGTATCAGAAGATAGATAGATAGATAGATAGATAGATAGATAGATAGATAGATAGATAGATAGATAGATAGATAGATAGATAGATAGATAGATACCGTAATGATCCGGCTATAAGACGGGGTTTTTTACCGCCAGAATACCCCCTAATTTTTACACCCGTCTTATAACCGAGATCTCGGACATCCTTGAAATTTTCGGCAAAGAACGGAGGGAAAATCACGTGCGGTAAGTACATGTGTATACCTGTTGCGTAACTATGGGTCTGTGAAGTGATGGACAGGAGCGTGATTCCAAATAAATAATAATAAACATCGGTAAAAGAAACCAAAAGATCGCGAAGAACAGTTATATTTCAAGCCTAAAGGTTTTTATCATAATTGGATTAATTCCCATGTGTTTTCAATGGATACATTCCCCGGAAGGTGCCCCGGAACATAATAAGCATGCGCGAATTTTCATTGGTTTATGATAATGAGTTCATAAATATTAATGAGGCAAAAGTTTCACTCCATTTGCATAAGAAAATAAGTTGATGATGCCTTACGTTTTTTTTTTATTATTGTTATTATATTTTTCCATAAATGTCCAGTGCAGCAAAATAAATCTTCGGTCAAACATTATGGATGCACAGGCTATTCTGTCTCTTCCTATATCACTCTTGATTAGCAATGGCCTGTTTTTTTTTAATCTATTTAATCTCTTATGTAAACACACCAATTATCCAATATAGCACCTGCAGAGTTAATCACCTTATTAACTGTCCGATAATGTTTACACGCGTCAGCAGTTCAACACAGATGTAAATCTTCTGACGGTCAACAGCATACCTAGGTATTTTACTGCTGTAAATACTAGAATGGTCCGGCGGCAAAATATTTCTAAAGGAAAATTGTCTTGTCAGGAGATTGGGGCCATCAGGCGGAAGACCGGGAGATAGGATTCGAAATCGTGTTATCCCGATGAAATCGGGAGATATCAAATGTATGCCGACGCACTTGTATTAAACTGTAATACCAGTTACGCGTACCCGGTAGTTGCTTCCCTTAGTTTACCCGTCAATCATTTTTCCTTCCCTCCTTCATTGGTTTATGATAATGAGTTCATGAATATGAATGAGGCGAACGTTGTGACGTTAATAAACTCAAATTTCAGACACAAAAAATAAGTGATTACAGTTTCTAGGTAAGAAAATTTATTCAGGGACTTGCTAGGTACCTAAAACTATCTGTTTATCATCGAAGTCGGTCTAATATAAATTTTATTTTAGTAAAGTCGTCATTGTCATTAGATTTCGAGACCGCAAAACACCGAGCGAAATTGATCAACCAGTGTCTCACTCTGAAATATTCGGCACTTTCTACATCGGCGCAACCCCCGTCAGATTGTTAGAATTTATACCCGTCTTATAGCCGAGACTAAGCAAAAATCAACTAAAGGAAAGCCAAAAAATACCCCCCGTCTTATAGCCAAATCGTCTTATAGCCGGATCATTACGGTAGATAGATAGATAGAATTACGTTGTAAAAATATTGGCACAGCCTGTTTCCACTAGAGAGAACTCATTATTTCTGACAAGTTCAGTTTATGCACCTTTGGAAACATTTACGATGATCTCTGTTGTCCCTACTAGTCCGAACAATGGCATAGCCTACATCCAAGGGAGAGATCATTATTTCTGGTAAATAGAGACAAACTACAGTGTCTTTGACACCTTTGGAACTATTCACCCCTTCTCATTATCCCTGCTAGTCAAAGTAATGGCACAGCCTGTTTCCACAAGTAGAGACAAACTACAGTGGCTTGAACACCTTTTGGAACCATTCGCGCCAACCTGATATCCCTGCTTTACCCTTAAAATGCAGCGAAAAACTGCACCTGAAAATCCATCTGCATTTGTCACCTGCTGAATCTTCTTGGAAACTTTTAAAAATATTTTTGCATATAGGCAAACGGTGTGGACCCAGATCAGACTTTTAATGTAACCAGCAGATAACAAAGCAGATGACAATTGTTGTGATTGACATTTTATTGGTTAAGATGCCAATCGGAACAATACTTAATGTCACATGAGTCAATGTTTTCATCACGTGAACAAGTCCGTGTAATGAATACCCCTAAACCCCACCTTGTATAGAAAACTAGGGATTACAGTGGTATACATTATTTGTTTTATTTCTGTTCCAAGACATAGATTGTGGATGCTTGTTAGAACCTCCTCAAAGTGGCAGTTTGAACAAGCACCCACAACCTATGTTTGCTGTATAAAGAAGAAAAATATCACATGTTTTCATAAAAAAGTAGCCATTTTGGAAACGTGACAAAATGCACTAACGGGTGTTTTGTTGTAATGTCATTGAAGTATGAACATCATTACATCCTAATAGTTTGTTGTAGACTTTTTTCTGTAAATGTACTAATAACATAAATATACAGATAAATTCCACCATTAAGACCAAATAAAATTAAGGCTAATTCTTCATTAACCTTTAGCATGCTGAATTTTATTCAATACTCGTTCTTTAGAGGGGATACCCTTACTTCAGCAGCCATAAATTCCTTAAACCTGAACCGATTCTGCTCATACTTTGCCATATTGCCATTTCTGCAGGAAGTATTATGGGTCACGTGACTTCCAAATATGGCGGTCATGTGATCTGACCTGGGAACCGTTTAAGACATCTAAAAAAACAAACAAAAAAACTACATGACATTAGCGCTCAGTGTGCACTTTGTAGGATAAAATGATATCTTGTTAAGCTACCTATATTATGACTACATACTTATCACCAGTAGTTTTTTAGATGGTTTGGGTCTAGTATGAACAAAATTATGATAAAACAGGTATTCAAGGGGACCTGTTAAAAAATGGTATCTGAAAGATCTTCAATTTTTAACGTCATTTCCGGGTGTAAAATCAAACAACCAGTAATGTGGGTAAAACCTGTGCCCTTGTAAGAAAGACCCATCCCTTCTGTTTTGGAGAACCTCATCCGATGGAGTGTACTTGCTTTCTCATGAGCGTGGTAAGTTGCTCAAGTTGGACTACACCCTTACAGCATGCTCAAGGGTAAGAGACCACAGTCCCAAAGATGGTCTTGGGAATTTACTTTACACCAGTACTGTTATGCCTTTCAGGTTACACAATCAAAGTATTTGGCGTGAAAAGTAGCTGTCGTCTTCGAGATTGTCCACAAATACCGCAAACATATTTCATAGTCAAGGTCATTCCGGCATTACCACAGATACAGCTGTCAACGTCCCTCTCAAAAGCTGCCAGTTTTCTCTCATTTGGTGAAGAAGCAAATGTTGTAACAAGTGGTACTGCCCTCCTTTTTACGGGTCAAAGGTAGGTGATTTTATAGGTCAGTATGTCATAACTTGTGAAGAAAAATCATCATTCTGTCTGCTCAGTCAAGAAGTCATTTTGTTTTATAGTTAAATTTCGATGGCTCAAACAACGGACTATAAAAATTGTTTGATTCTAAGGTAGTATTATGCAGCATCTGTTCAGGGTCTACACTAACAGGATTTTCTGTCAAAAATAGAAAAAAAGACCCAATATCCTTTAACCCGTTCAGTACCAGAAACCCCTAATGGGGTACCTTGGCAAACAGTGCAGGCCCAGATCAGACACCGCAGAACACAGCATTTGATCAGGGCCTACACTGTTTGCGAAAAGTTATGCCATTTTCCAAATCAATATTTGAAGATAACACAACCTGTCACCCCTGAATTTTGAAATTGACTCCTGCTGTATATAAGGAGGAAGAATCCATCTGGTACAAAAAGGGTTAACCCTTGTCCTGCTGAGCCCGGATGTGCCTTATCTTTGAAACAATGTAGATCCAGATCAGATGGCTTCTGAAGAAGCCATCTTATCAGGATCTTCATTGTTTGCCATCCAGTTAATGAATTTGTTGCAATAGTTTGAATCAAGTAATCTGATTGGCTGATAATCAGTAGTGGGTGTGACATATTTAAATATCCAGCAGGACAAGGGTTAAATGACAAATAGACTTGTCCAACATATAACACTGGAAGAGTCCACCAGGATAAAGGTATATCATATATAGAGGATCTTACATGAGTGTTCATGTATTATTGAATTTATTAAACAAGTTGAGGAAAAGGGATAAAATGTGAGGCTTTGCCGAGCATTTTATCCCTTTTCTTCAACGAGTTTAATAAATTCAATAATACATGAGCACGAATGCAAGATTCTATTTATCATATGACATTTAAAACGCATTTTATTCACAATTGTTTACAAAAATGACAATATTCCACCGTTAGTAAATGTGACGTCGTTAAGGACGTCGCACATGTAACGTTACAGGACGTATCTAGCTAATTTGCATATTTAATCAACTAGTGGATTATCGAAAATATTACATGGCGTTATTACACTCTCAGACGCGACGTCATATGATAAAAAGGTATATTGTGTATACTCTTTATAACAGCTTCATGGCACAGGCTCTTGTTTCATACAATATGAACCCCCACTCTAGGGTGCACTAGAGTATACTGGGGTGGGGTTCATATTGTATGAAACAAGTTCCTATGCTTCATGGAGATGATTCTAATCAGTGAACATTTTTAACCCTTTTTGTACCAAATGGAATCTTCCTCCTTATAGATAGCAGGACTCCATTTCAAAATTTAGGGGTGTCAGGCTGTTTTTTCTTCAAAAAGTATTCGGAAAATAGCTGAACTTTTTTCAAACACTGTAGGCCCTGATCAGACTCCACATTCTGCAGCGTCTGATCTGGGCCTGCACTGTTTGCCAAGGTACTCGTTTTGGGGTTTCGGTACAAAATGGGTTACAGTTAAGATATATTAATATCTGCATGGAAAACCTTAAGGACTGAAGAACGAGTTTGAAAATTCCTGCAAATTCACAAACTGAATGTCACAGTGTAGATCATGATCAGGGGCTTTAGAAACCATCTGATCTAGATCTACACTGTTTGCAAAGATAGGGTAAGTCATGTTCAGTGGGGTAATGGGCAATCTTTAAATTCCTGTACTTCAAGCAAACAGGCTTCAAATTCTGGCCAAACTTGATACAGTCCTTGATTGTTCATTGGTGACCTTGATTTTATTTTCAAGGTCACATAGCTCACTGAGCCATTTTTTTGTATGGTGGGGAACATAGTTTTCTTCTGAAAAACATTTTTAATTTGCCTGATAATTTGTCTGCATGTAGTATTGAAAATTTCTCGCTCATGAAAATAAATTTAAGCATATGTCTTTTTCAGCTCCGAGTGTCAGGTGCAACTCAAGAATTCTGGGAAATATCCTGTCAATCTAGTCAGTGTCAACTTAGAGAGTACTAAAGAGTGTAAAGGTATCTAAAGTAGAACTTCAGTAGCTCAAATACATTTGGGACCATGAAAATTTTTCTTGATAAGGGTAGTGGAAACTACTGAGGGTTACTGTAATGATACTAAGTATTTGGACAGATAAGCCCAAGCAAACAGTACAGATAGAAGCCTCCGTGGTGCAGTGGTTACGCTACTCGCCTTGTAAACCAGGGATCGCAGGATCGATCCCGGGCTTCTCCAGACTTTCGGATGAGTCTTAAAACCGAGGTCCCGTCTCCGTATGACCTTAGCTGTTGGTGGGACGTAAAACTAAAACTCACTCACTCAAACAGTACAGACCCAGATCAGACTGCTCCTCCAGGAGCAGTCTGATCAGGGTCTACACTGTTTGCCAACCAGTTTAAGCCTTTTGGACTCCTTGCAGGATCGTGAAACAAATTTAACATTTAAGGAGAATTACTCCCAAGTCCTCACGTTGTCCAAATTTTATTATTTTTGTTTGTTTGAATTGAGGGTTTACTTCTCTGTCAACACTATATAGGTCATTTTTAGCTTGGCTGTTTTCGAAGAAAACGACGAGGTATTGCCATAGCTCTGGCGTCATCTGCGTCGTCGTGCAAAAACTTGGGACATTTTATAATATCTCTCTCATTACTGAACATATTTACTTGAACCTCAGAATAGTTGTTCATTATGAAAAGGGGAACTCATACCAAAAGGGGAGGTAACCCTCAAAATAGTTTTGGCACAGTTATGCCCCTTTTTCGAATTTTTTGTTCTAAAAGAAACTGCAGCCGAGTGTTGGCACCCGCATGCGGTGCTCTTGTTGAGACTTTGCTTCCAGTTTTGTGGGACTTTTACCCGACATTGACATGTAATGACATCTCAAGCCCAGCTGCCCAATGAAACCAATAGTGCTAATATGTAGGGACGTTTCCACTCACACTATTTTGCCTGGGTAGGCTTAGACCTTCTAAGAGTGAGTGTTTGAGTTTTACGTCCCACCAACAGCTAAGGTCATACACAGATGGGACTTCTGTTTAAAGACTCATCCGAAAGTCTATTAGACATTCTAAGTGGTTCACCAGTACTCATGAGCAGTGGGTATGAAGCATCATGCAGCCCATTCTATTTCTTCAAGCCCCGATGATTAGTTTGAACTACTGGTGTTATCATAGTGCCAGGTCATAAAGCATAATGGAGATAAACAAAATTTTCATACATTTGAAAGAAATGAATTAGGCGAAAATTGATTTCCTTTGATTGGTTTATCTCTGATAGGTGCCTTTGCCCAGTCCGATAGGTGGCCTTAAAGTAAGTCCAGGAGATTTTCAAGTTTGATGATGTGTAAGTTGTCATTCAGCTTTGGGAACGACCGACAAACGGATGTGTTTTTTTGCTAAGTTTTGAAGATAATGTGAATGATAGTGTAAGTGGTCTTCAAGTCCATAAGAATGTTGCTAATATATAACCATATGTTTATATAATATGTTTGGCAGTAGGTCGGTGGTTCCTACAGGCTTACATCAAAAAACAATTGTTCATTGTTCCTTGTTTTTGGTTAAGATTGCAACGGAGAAGTTTGAGCAAGGGAACTTAAGGATATCTTTCCAATCTTCTATAAAATAATAAATTCCTGTCCGCTGATTAAAGGACACTGGTTCGATACCTGCCGGGGTCTGCAACATTCTTTTGTGGAGGTTGATCATGAAATCTTTTCTACGGTCTTTCTCTTCCTTCCGCTGATTAAAGAAGGACAGTTGTGAGTCTCTGGCAAAAGAATGTGCGCTGTACTGGTTAATCAGTTATGTTCAAGCCTGCCTAGGAAAAGTGCAGTTAGGAAAATTGACTGGCTTGAAATGACTTAGTAGTATTGACTGGGCCGATAATTAGGGCCCCGCACTGAAAGTGTGGGTGCCCTATAGTAATCACTCTGTCCATCCGTCTGTCTGTCTGTCTGTCTGTCCGTCCACAAATTTCTGATAGCGCTGCCGGGGCCCTAGTCAGTTTCACTGACAGCTCTAGTTATAATAAACTTGTAACAAACAGAACAAACAAACTAAAGTACAAGAATGTTTTGTAAAGTACAAGAATGTTTTGTATACTCGGTGAGGCGATTCTAATGAGTATACACAACATTTCTTTTCAAGAAGGTTTTTATACTCATAAGAATTGCCTCAGTGAGGTCTCAGAGAGGCAACTCTAATGAGTAAACGCAACCTTCCTTTTCAAGATAAACTCAGAAAAGCCTTCCTAATTAGTAAATTATCTTAAATATATGGAATCAGGAGCTATTTGGGAAGAACTCCAGTGTCCCTTTACGGGGGTTCCCACTGTCCCTTTTTAGTTTGCCTGGAAAAAAGTCCAGGAAGTGCTATTGCACCATCCCCGGCGTTGATGTTGACTTTGGCATTGGCGTTAGCCTTGGCGTTTGAATCTGCCATCCACATTTACATTAAAGTTTTTCAAGAGCTCATATTTTCCAAACCATACAATGGATTTTGTTCATATTTTGTATGCTGATATGGGCCTAGAGTTTTATTCTGCAATACCTCCACCCAGGCTCATGGCCTCAATGTCAAGGTCACAGACTTAGAAATTTTATGTTGAAGTTCTTTAAGAGCTCATATTTGCCAAACCAAATGACAGATTTGGTTCATATTTGGTGTGAGGAAAAAACCCTGCCCATGCTTTTGACCTCAAGGTCAAGGTCACAGACTTAAAATTCTATTTTTAATGATTTTTAAGAGTTCATATTTTCCAAACCACATGATGGATTTGGTTCATATATATTTGGTTAGTTGATAGACAAAGACCCAAAGATTTATTCAGCCATACCCCCACCAATACCCACAACCTCAAGGTCAGGGTTACAAACTTAGAAATGTTTATGTTAAAGCTTTTAAGACCTCATATTTCCCAAACTATATGATGAATTTGGCGGGCACCGCCCATAGGGGCTTACAGAAATGGATTGGGCTGCTTGGTGCTTCCACTCAGAGCTGAAACCAACCGCACATAAGTATTTTGTAAACCGCTTAGAGGGTCCAAGCCTGCCTAGGCAAAGTGGGGCATTTCAGACCGTCCATGCATATAAACCTAATGGTTTCATTGGGTGTCGGGGCTTGCAGTTTGATATCATTTCATTGTTGGGTAAAAGTCCCATAAAATTGGAAGCAGAGTCTCCAAAATGACCTTAATAGTGTTGATGGGGACGTTAAACCTCAATCAAACAAATGATGGATTTGGTCCATATTTGATATGATGAAAGATAAAGGTCCAAAGGTTTATTCAGCAATATCCCTAACTATGCCTGTGACCTCAAGGACATATCAAGGCGAGCTACACTGTCTAATGACAGCTCTTGCTGGGGTTTCCAAGTGTCTCTTGGGGTTTCCCATTATCATGGGTTCTCCATTGTCATTTTTGGGAATTTCCCAGTGTCACTTTTTGGGGTCCCCAGTGTCCCTTATTGGGGGTGTTTCCAGTGTCCCTTTTTGGGGTTTCCCAGTCTCTCTTTGGGATTTGTCACTGTCTCTTTTGCAGTTTGCCAGAAATCCTTTTTTGGGGTTCTCCAGTGTTGTCAGATATTCTGAGTTTTTCTGTACTTTCAGATCTGGTGTGTGAAGTGTTCCAGTGGAACAGTGAAAATATTCAGTCTCAACTACCGGTCGGTGTGTCTGGTTTACTCAGCTTTACTGTAGCTTTAAATGGTGTCGGAAATTTCTTAGTGCCAAAAGATACAGCTAAAGGTTGGTAGTTAACCCTTGACCCTTTTGCCACAAAATATATAGTGAAAAGTTCCAATCAGCGCCAGAAAGGGACTGGATAGTCATAGCAACATTCATATTTCTTTGGAAATAATAAAGATACACCACAACCTAGTTATAACATGGTTAATTATAACACAGTTTGGATATAACACAGTTTGGATATAACACAGTTTCAAGATGGATACCAAAAATGTATATATAGAAAAATGACCAATACCAAAAATGTATAGATTATATAGAAAAATGACCATAAATGGTCATTTTTCAATATAATCTATACATTTTTGTTTGGATATAACAGGGTTGTTTAACTTACACAGTTTCTGCTTTGGACCTCATTAATGGTGTTAAAAAGAGATTGTGGTGTACTGAGCTCTAAATTTAAACTACATAAAGAATATATGCTTCTTATAGTTTTGCTGAAGAAATATTTTATACTAAAAAGAGATTTTATGGACCATTAGCATCAGAATTATCATAATGGGCTAAATATTAAAAAATCATTGGTGACATTTTAATCATTTCCTACTGTGTCATTGCCATCATCAGCATGTTCTCTTGAGTGTTCTTAGGCATTATCAATGTCATTTAACAAATAATAGAGCATATCTTCTCTCTCTTTGTCTCTCTCTCTCTCTCTCTCTCTCTCTCTCTCTCTCTCTCTAATATATATATATATATCCTCCTTTTAGTCATCAACACCATTTTGGATGGGTAAAATCCACAAAATGTTTTTCTGGAACTTTAAAAGCACTTTTCATTTTCTATTTTCGATTTGAAGTTCGATACCTGCCAAGGTCGGCAACATTCTCTTGTGGAGATTGATCATGAAATCTTTTCTACGGTCATTCTCTTCCTTCCGCTTATTCAAGAAGGGCAGTTATCAGTTTCTGGCTTACGTATAAGCCTGCCATATGTAGACTGACCGGCTCAAAAATGACATAAAATAGTGTTGACTGGGCCGTAAAACTCCAATGCAAACAAACAAAATTTTTGATTTGAAACCTCAAATCAGCGGTAAATAACTGCAAAGAGCAAGGTTAAATATAGGATGTAGCGTTCCATAAGATTTAACAGGTTGTGAAACTTAATTAACAGGGTAAATGCCAGTAGCATACATTGTCGTCGAAAGTTGTCTATGGCGCTCAGCCAGGCTGTCTATGAGGGTCACCTATGGCTCTCTAGAAATCATTACCATAATGATCCTAAGTATTGGGACAGATAGGTCTAAGCAAACAGTGCAGACCCAAATCAGACTGATCCTGAAGGAACAGTCTGATTTGGGCTTCATTGTTTGCCATTCTGTCTGCACCTTTTGGACTCTTTGCTGCATCATGAAATAAATTCGTTAAAATTTTAGAAGAATTACAGCAAGTCCTAAATGTGTCGGAATTGTACGGATTTTTACGGTATATGAACAACAGACTCTTACACTTGTGGTCAGTTTCATATGAAATTTTTGAAACTCACTAGAAATTTCATATTTCTTCTGTATGATCCTTTATTTATTTGTATACTTTCAGAAATCACTGAGTCCTCTCAAGATGACGAATCAAACAGTATTGAGGCCAAGGTGAGATACTGGCATTTCGAAAACACGCCTATACAAATTCATTGTAAAGTTTACCACCATAAAAAAATAAAAATTTTAAGATGAAAAATTATGATATTTTTCTAATTTCTGCTCAAAAGCATAGATAATAGATACTTGTTAGAACTGCTTCACCGGAGGCGGTTCTAAGGAGTACCGTAAAAATTCGGCTATAAGGCGATTCGGCTATAACACAGGACCCCCTTTTCAGTTTTCCTAAGGTGGGATTTTGCTTATACTCTTTTATAAGACGGGTCAAATTTTTGCCATATCTGTCGGTGCCTATCTGCTACCGCCAGATGCCATTTAGATGCAAGAAATCGGTCGTTTTTTCGTCAGAATACCCCTCTACTTATCCCTCACATGGCTTTGTTTATGTCTGTTAACATTCTGTGTCTTCGTTTGGGAGAGTTACAAAGAGAGACAACTCTCATTGAATCTGAATAGGTAGGTCTATTAAGGGATGGGAAAAGAGGGAAATTTATTTCCATCCACAATATTTAGAGATATTTGTTGCAGCTTTTTTATAAGTACTGATTTTTTTTTATCGGGGAACACAACACCTAGCTATTCAGATTCAAAACAAACTCTCAGCTAGCACAAAATATCGCGCCGGGCAAGTGCACTTTGACCTTATGACGGCCAGTCGGGCAAGTGCAAAAAAAAATCGTCTATAGCTGTCCGTCTTTTTGAGTCCTTAAATCCGGTAAAACTATACCAGTAAGTAATTTGCAATAATTGCTGCACTGTCAATTCAAAGACAAACCGTTTGTGTATTTATTACAGTTCAAGTATGACACTATTGTTAATCCCTGTCATATAATTGCCACCCTGCGGTGCGTGTCGATAAGGTGTGAAAATATGGTCAAGTTATGTCAATCATAAAATTTTAATCCACAATCAATGTGAAAATGATGTAATCCTCCTCAGACAATTAGCTACATCTAACTGTAGATGTTTGCATAAAAAAATGGACTTTTCTAGGATCTCATGTATGGTTATGTTTTGGCGCCAAATAGCAGACGGTGGGTGGGAAAAGTCGAACGCTGGTGTTGGTTATAGACAGGGAGCTTCTGGGGATAATTCGGGAGCTGTACAAAGCGCTGGTTTTCTATCCACCTCTATTCACAACCGTTCAGCTATCGAGAAAATATTTTTTACCGGTTCCTTACGTTTTTTTAATAAAATAGATACACACAATGACATTAAACACCTGTTGGGGTGCTGGTGTCGGATGACCTCATTTACCGATCCTGTGCAGATAAATGGTAGCGGTGGTTTGTGGGCGGCGATTTATATCAATTCAAAAATCACCGATCGGCTGTTTCTGTATGTCTGGTCTTCGCCGGACATTGTCGGAAAAAAGCATGCAGTCCATGACCTCGGCTATAAGACGGGGTCATTTTTTGGGGCTCATTTTGGAGGGAAAAATCCTCGTGCAATAGCCGAATTTTTACGGTACCTACAATCTGTTTTTTTAGCAGAAATATTAAAATACCCATGAAAACCCCAGTATAACTGTATAAAAGTTGGGTTTAAGGAGGTCAAAATTATATAGGTGTGTTTTTGTGATGGTTTCCTGTAAATGTTCTAAACTCTCACCAATGCCGAATATTTGAATATGCTACACCTATGCCTGATTTTCAGCCATTTGTGTTGCATGATTTTTAGCTCACCTGTCACGTAGTGACAAGGTGAGCTTTTGTGATCACATTTTGTCCGTTGTCCGTCCGTGCGTTCGTGCGTAAACAATTTCTTGTCCGCACGATAACATCTTCATTATGATTTGATTTTAACCAGACTTGCACACAACTTGTACCACCATGAGATCTGGGTTCCTTTCTTGAACCAGCCATATCCTGTCATGTGTTACAGAGTTACGGCCCCTGAAATTGCAAAAATTGCCTATTTTGGTCTTGTCCGCACGATAGCATCTTCATTTATGATTTGATTTTAAC
This sequence comes from Lucinisca nassula, assembly GCA_963580285.1. Classification (NCBI taxonomy): domain Eukaryota; kingdom Metazoa; phylum Mollusca; class Bivalvia; order Lucinida; family Lucinidae; genus Lucinisca; species Lucinisca nassula. The sequence continues at coordinate 22,356,057 of OY757020.1, read as the reverse complement.
CAGACTCGCACACAACTTGTACCACCATTAGATCTGGGTTCCTTTCTTGAATCAGCCATATCCCATCATGTGTTACGGAGTTACGGCCCCTGAAAGGGCAAAAATTGCCTATTTTGGTCTTGTCCGCACGATAGCATCTTCATTTATGATTTGATTTTAACCAGACTTGCTCACAACTTGTACCACCATGAGATCTGGGTTCCTTTCTTGAACCAGCCATATCCCATGATGTGTTACAGAGTTACGGCCCCTGAAATTGCAAAAATTGCCTATTTTGGTCTTGTCCGCAGGATAGCATCTTCATTTATGTATAACTGTATAAAAGTTGGGTTTAAGGAGGTCAAAATTATATAGGTGTGTTTGTGATGGTTTCCTGTAAATGTTCTAAACTCTCACCAATGCCGAATATTTGAATATGCTACACCTATGCCTGATTTTCAGCCGTTTGTGTTGCATGATTTTTTGCTCACCTGTCACGTAGTGACAAGGTGAGCTTTTGTGATCACATTTTGTCCGTTGTCCGTGCGTGCGTGCGTAAACAATTTCTTGTCCGCACGATAACATCTTCATTTATGATTTGATTTTAACCAGACTTGCACACAACTTGTACCACCATGAGATCTGGGTTCCTTTCTTGAACCAGCTATATCCCGTCAGGTGTTACGGAGTTACGGCCCCTGAAAGGGCAAAAATTGCCTATTTTGGGCTTGTCTGCATGATAACTGTTTCATTTATGATTTGATTTTAACTGAACTTGCACACAATTTGAACCGCCACAAAATTTCTCGGTCAAGTTTGAATATGGGTCATGCCGGGTCAAAAAGTAGGTCAGTAGGTCAAATAAAATAAAAAACCTTGTGAAGACACTAGAGGCCACAGTTTTGGTCTGATCATCATCAAACTAGTCAGAATGATCATATTGATAATATCTTGGTCGTGTTCGAATATGGGTCATGTCAGGTCACAAAGAAGGTAAGTAGGTCAAATCATAGAAAAACCTTGTGAATACACTAGAGGCCACAGTTTTGGTCCAATCATTATCAAACTTGCCCAGAATGATCATCTTGCTAATATCTCGCTCAAGTTTGAATACAGGTCATGTCGGGTCAAAAAGAAGGTCAGTAGGTCAAATCAGAGAAAAACCTTGTGAACACACAAGAGGCCACTGTTTTGGTCCAATCATCATCAAACTAGCTCAGAATGATTGTCTTGACAATATATCGGTCAAGTTCGAATATGGGTCATGTCCGATCAAAAAGTAGGTCAGCAGGTCAAATCAGAGAAAAACCTTGTGAACACACAAGAGGCCACTGTTTTGGTCCAATCATCATCAAACTAGCTCAGAATGATTGTCTTATTCGGTCAAGTTCGAATACGGGTCATGTCCGATCAAAAAGTAGGTCAGTAGGTCAAATCATAGAAAAACCTTGTGAACACACTAGAGGCCACAGTTTAGGTCAGATCCTCATCAAACTTGCCCAGAATGATCATCTTGACAATATCTGAGTCAAGTTTGAATATAAGTCATGTTGGTCCAAAAAGTATTTCTGTAGGTAAAATCATAGAAAAACCCGCTGAACACACTTGAGCCACAGTTTTGGTCCGATCATCATCAAATTTGCTCAAAATGATCATTTGACAATATCTCAGTAAATTTCGAATATGGGTCAAATCTGGTCAGTAAGTAGGTCAGTAGGTCAGATTGTTGAAAACCTTATGGACACACTAGAGGCCCCAGTTTTGGTCCGATCATCTTCAAACGACAATTCCTCCTCTACCCTTGGGCCAATTTTATTCAAACTTTGAAGTAATGTTGCTTAGATGACCCTCTACCAAAAAGGCTAAAACAATCCCTAAAAATAGAAAAAATATTGTAAATTTGATTCAAACGTGAACCCCTCCTAAATCCTGAAGCCAATTTGATTCAAACTTCACAGGAATGCTGCCTAGGTTACTCCCTACCAAATGAGCTAAAATCACTCTGCTGATGAACAAGATGGCCACCATAGCTAAAAATAGACAGTGAGTCAAAGGTGAGCGAATCTGGGCCCTGTGGGCCCTCTTGTTATTTTTACCAGGTATTCAGAAGCAGAATGGAAAACAGATATAGATCCTGATCAGCAGATTCGAAAAAAAAAGGATATATCCAGGTTCAGCATGGTAACAGTTGATGAAAGAAGTCTTAGCTGATCTTGGTGGCTCATAGATTATACATTCTTGCACACCAGATAAGGAAATCCTTGGTTTTAGCCTGGGATAGAAATTTTATTCTAACCCTGGTGTTCTAACCCATAATTCTCTCGCGTGTTTGATAAATGCACTGGTTGCATACTACCTCATATGCGCCATTGATAAGGCTGACGTCGCAGCACTTTATGTGACGTCACTAAACATTCCTGCAGTGTCATCACAATATGGCAGGCGTCGGTAACCGAAGTGAATGCAGCATTAAAAACCTGCCTTAAGAAATGGAAGGTATGCAAGAAAAAGTATCCTATATGGGTGTTAGGGGTGGACAGAAACATCCGTCCCTCGGGATCTCTCTTTCCGGCATTAACTCGGAAAGCCTCGTGATGCCCGACAGTGACCCTTGGGACGGATTTTTCCATCCACCCATCACACCCATATAAGATTCTTATATTCAACTGGGCCCAGTTATTCAAAGCCTTGTTAGCTTAACATGCTCGTTAGAGTTCGAAACAGCCTTAGTAAACAACTTGGCTACAGAGGCCCGTTTCAATCACTTGTATCAAGCGATTGTAACGGGGCCTCTGTGGCCGAGTAGGTAAGAGTGCCGACTCCTTTCTCATTGGATCTCTCAGTCTTGCTCGGGTCACATGTTAGATGCCAAGTTCTGCAACTGAAGGTCAGATGGTTTTTCTCGGGGGTACTCTGGTTTTCACACCCCTCTGATTAATGATTGGCTCGAAATAAGTGAAATAATTGTGACAGGATCGTAAAAACCAAATGCCCCCCACCCTCCGTGCCATCGGAGGTTTACTATATACATCACGAAAACACGCCTATATAATTTTGACCCCTTTGAACCCCCTTTTTATATAGTAAAACCGGGGTTTTCAGGGGTAAACCTTATTAGGGCCCCGCACTGAAAGTGTGGGTGCCCTATGGCCCCGCACTGAAAGTGTGGGTGCCCTATAGTAATCACTCTGTCCGTCCATCTGTCTGTCTGTCTGTCTGTCCGTCTGTCCGTCCACAAATTTTTTTATCCTCCATAACTTTCTTATTCCTGGATGGATTTAAATATTACTTGGCAGAAATGTTAACCATAATGTGATGGAGTGTTGCGCGCAAGACTCAGGTCCGTACCTCAAAGGTCAAGGTCATACTTAGAGGTTAAAGGTCAAAAAAGGGTCTTTCCTGTGTCCAATTAATAACTTTGTTATTATTATTCCTGGATGGCAGAAATGTTAACCATAATGTGATGGAGTGTTGCGCGCAAGACTCAGGTCCGTACCTCAAAGGTCAAGGTCATACTTAGAGGTTAAAGGTCAAAAAAGGGTCTTTCCTGTGTCCAATTAATAACTTTGTTATTATTCCTGGATGGATTTAAATATTACTTGGCAGAAATGTTAACCATAATGTGGCCCCGCACTGAAAGTGTGGGTGCCCTATAGTAATCACTCTGGCCGTCCGTCCGTCCGTCCGTCTGTCTGTCTGTCTGTCTGTCCGTCTGTCCGTCCACAAATTTTTTTATCCTCCATAACTTTCTTATTAGGGCCCCGCACTGAAAGTGTGGGTGCCCTATAGTAATCACTCTGTCCGTCCGTCTGTCTGTCTGTCCGTCCACAAATTTTTTCCTACTCCTCTGATAGCGCTGCCGGGGCCCTAGTCAGTTTCTGGCCCCGCACTGAAAGTGTGGGTGCCCTATAGTAATCACTCTGTCCGTCCGTCTGTCCGTCCACAAATTTTTTTATCCTCCATAACTTTCTTATTAGGGCCCCGCACTGAAAGTGTGGGTGCCCTATAGAAATCACTCTGTCCGTCCGTCTGTCTGTCTGTCTGTCCGTCCACAAATTTTTTCCTACTCCTCTGATAGCGCTGCCGGGGCCCTAGTCAGTTTCACTGACAGCTCTAGTTTTTCTTATTTCTGCTCTGAAATAATGATACCCACAATCTATATTTTGAGCAGAAATAAGAGAAATATCAAAATTTTTCATCTTAAAATTTTCATTTTTTCGGCAGTACATATTACAATGTATTTATATAGGCGTGTTTTCGTTATGAACCTCAATTTTTCAGTGTGTTGAGGCAATACTCAAGGTAGAATACTCTGGTGGTCCTGGGAAAGAGGCTGGTTATTGTCGGTGTTGCTCAGTGGCTTTCAGTATAGACATTCAACCCTCAGTCTTTGTCCACAAGTGGGATGTTTTACCATCAGAAAGGTAAGTTAGCTCTCCTGTTGAATCCTCCTACAACCTTCTGTCTTGTTAAAAAGTGGGATGTTTTATCAGAAAAGTGGGCTAGCACCCTGTTAACATTACGCAAACACGCCTATACAAATTCATTGCCACCTTTATCGCCGAAAAAATGAAAATTTTATGATGAAAAATTGTGATATTTTTCTTATTTCTGCTCCAAATATAGTTTGTGGGTACTCTTCGAGGCGGTTCTAACGAGTACCCACAATCTATATTTTAGAACAGAAATAAGAAAAATAAGTTTTACCCCTGCAAACCCCAGTTTTACTATATAAAAGTGGGGTTCGAGGGGGTCAAAATTATATAGGTGTGTTTTCGTGATGAAACTCATTCAACCGTCAGTCTTTTTCCACAAGTGGGATGTTTTACCATCAGGGGCCAGTTGTTCAAAGCCTAACGAGCTCGTTAGTGTTCAAAGCCTTGTTAGCTTAATGAGCTTGTCAGAGTTTAACACAGCCTTAGTAAATAAGTGATTGAAACGGGCCTCTGTGGCTTAATAGGTAAGAGCGCCTTACTGTAAACTGTTCTAGCAAGTACAATATCTAAAATTTTGGTACTTCAGCAAAAATATTAGCATATTTGCCAAATTAAATGATCAAAGTTTTAACAGTATGTTAACAAACGCAATTGTTAGTTTTGAGCAACTGGCCCCAGAAAGATAGTTAGCTCCATATATTTCACGCATTAAGGAGGGATAATTTATAGCGATAATAGAGGCAAGTCTAGCGAGTAAGTTTGTTTGAATTGAGTTTTAACGTCTCTGTCAACACTGTTTAGGTCAATTTGGAGAGGTTGCTTCCAATGTGTGGGACATTTACCTGACATTGAGATAAAATGACATATCAAGCCCTGCCACCTAAGGAATCCAATAGGCTTATATGCATTGGACGATCTGACTCACACCACCTTGCCTGGGCAGGCTTACTCCTTCTAAGGTGTTTTCCAGTACTGTACTCATGTGTGGTCAGTTTCAGCTCTGTGCATGGAAGCACCATGCAGCCCAATCTATTTCTCCTAGCCCCGATGGGTGGGGGGCAAAATTCTAGGGAGTACACATACACAACAGAAATTTTTAGATGAAGCAAAAAAGTAGGCTTTTATATTTTAGGGACACAACAAGAAGTTTGAATCATCATGGTAAATGATCCATTGATTGAATCATTGAAGTTGCACTGTACTGATATAAGTTAACTATTAGCCCTTATCCTTGAATGAATTAATTTTGTCACACCCATTTCTGATTATTATACCCCGGCATACGAAGTATGTCAGGGGGTATATAGTTTTCGTCTTTTGTCCGTTCGTTGGTTCGTTCGTATGTTCGTTCGGTCGTTTGTCAACCTTTACGTCAAAGTTTTGCCTTAAATCTTTCTGATTGCTCATATCTCTGTAACCACAGGTTGGATTCTCTTCATATTTGGTACAGGATATCTCTATAGCGTTACCTTTCATATGGAATATCTAAGCCCCTGGGTGGGTTGTCTGTCTGTCCGTCTGTCTGTTCATCTACTTATACGTCAAAGTTTTGTGTTAAACCTTTTTCATGGCTGATATCTCTGTAACCACATGTTAGATCCTCTTCATGTTTGATAAATGCTTTCATGATGCATGTCCCTTCCCCCATCACGGTGACCTTGACCTCAAGGTCACGGACTTAAAAATTTTACATTTGGTTGAAGTTTTATGTCAAAGTTTATAGATGCCTGTATGTTCTATTTGATGCCCTCACTCCCTTGGTCCATTTAGAAATTTTATGTTTGGTTTAGCTTTTACAAGCACATTTATAGATTCTTATAGCTTCTTGACTTCATTCATATTACATACAAGCTCAAAAGATATACCAGAGGGTGAAGCTGGCCGGGGGTATACGTGACCCACTGGTCGCTTCTCTAGTTAACCAATCAAACTATTAATTAAATATTTTTATCATTCTGCTGAGAGTGTAATAACGCCATGTAATATTTTCTATAATCCACTAGTGGATTAAATATGTAAATTAACTAGATATATCCTGTAACGTTACATATACGACGTCCTTAACAACGTCACGTTTACTAACGGTGGAATATTGACATTTTTGTTAACAATCGTGAATAAAATGCGTTTTAAATGTCATATGATAAATAGAATCTTGCATTCGTGCTCATGTATTATTGAATTTATTAAACTTGTTGAGGAAAAAGGATAAAATGCTCGGCACAGCCTCGCATTTTATCCCTTTTCCTCAACTCGTTTAATAAATTCAATAATAAATGAACACTTATGAAAGATCCTCTATAAGGTAAATAAAGTATCTGAAGCTATGAAAAAAAATCTTAACCTTACCACTCTCTAGGCTAATACAGCAGACGACAAATTGTTGATATTTTTCTTATTTTTAGCTCACCTGTCATGTAATGATAAGGTGAGCTTTTGGGATCACTTTTCGTCCGTCGTCAGTCCGTACGTGCGTCCGTGCGTCTGTCCGTCCATCTGTCCGTAAACAATTTCTTCAAACAACATCTCCTCCTAAACCACTGATCGGATTTTGACCAAACTTCACAGGAATGATCCTTAGGTGGTCCCCTTTCAAAGTTGTTCAAATGGTTCCGGTCCGTTGCACATCTAGGTCACAGGAGCCAAAAATAGATTTTTTTCACCGAAAACTTAAAAATCTTCTTCTCTGAAACCACAAGGCCCAGGTCTTTGATATGTGGTATGAATCTTCATCTAGTGGACCCCTACCAAGATTGTTCAAATTATAGTGCTGAGGCCAAAAATGCCCCCGCCCCGGGTCCCTTTGGTTTTACATAGGATTATATAGGGAAAATCTTTAAAAATCTTCTTCTCTGAAACCGAAAGGCCCAGGTCTTTGATATTTGATATGAAGCTTCATCTAGTGCACCCCTACCAAGATTGTTCAAATTATAGTGCTGGGGCCAAAAATGCCCCTGCCCCGGGGCCCTTGGTTTTACATGGGCTTATATAGGGAAAATCTTTAAAAATCTTCTTCTCTGAAACCGCAAGGCCCAGGTCTTTGATATATGGTATGAAGCTTCATCTTGTGGACCCCTACCAGACTTGTTCAAATTAAAGTGCTGGGGCAAAAAATGCCCCTGCCCCGGGGCCCTTTGGTTTTAAAAGGGCTTATATAGGGAAAATCTTTAAAAATCTTCTTCTCTGAAACCGCAAGGCCCAGGTCTTTGATATTTGGTATGAAGCTTCATCTAGTGGACCCCTACCAAGATTGTTCAAATTATAATGCTAGGGCCAAAAATGCCCCCACTCTGGGGCCCTTTGGTTTTATGTGGGCTTATATAGGAAAAATCTTTAAAAAATCTTCTTCTCTGAAACCACAAGGCCCAGGTCTTTGATATTTGGTATGAAGCTTCATCTTGTGGACCTCTAATACGGTAGCTAACACGGTAGCTAACACGGTTTATAACGGTACTTTTTGATATTTATTGCAGACCTCCAGCAGAGTTGAATATACAGTATATAAAATTGTTTAGCTTGACACGCATGATAAACATGAACTGCCATCGGCACAATCAAAAGTGTTGGCTTAGTGAGATAAAGAGATTAAAGAATTCAGTTACGCAACCGGAAAAAAATATTTATCACGCTCTGTTAAGGATCACTGCTCAGCAGAAATTTTAAACATCAATGCAGATGATGTGATCGGTCAACTGCAATAAAACTCATTTTCTAGAGCCGCATGTAAAGAAAGTCAAATTTATTCCAGCTTAAAAGCAAATGATAAAACATATTCAAGATCGATTTTCGCGGTAAAAAAATCATTCAAAGATCAAATCAGAAGAAATCGTTTCAAATAGCTAAAATATTAAGGGTTAGGCAGTCAAGGGAAGTAATTCAAATTTCTTGTAAGCGTTGATTATTGTCCGGCTCCGAACCCTAACCCGGTAATTTCCCCATTGAAATGTATTAACAGTACTGTAGTTCGGTACAGTTCCGGACGCTCAATTACAACAAAGTTAGCCGGGAACCAGCTATCAAAATGGTGTCATACTCGCTGTCAGTTCGGACAATTTCTGCATATAAAACATGGTTTTTCAGCTGGTTTCGATTAAAGTGACTTGTTTGACTTGATGGGCCATGGTATTTACTGCCATTGGTTAATTCTAAACACATTTTAGTCGGGGAATACGGTCATTAACCGGACAGCACATCATCTTGTTTGGGAAACTATTGATCACCATTGTGTCAATTATTGATCTGTGACAAATACGGTCGGCGTTTATAACACGATTCGGTTAACTAACACGGTCCGTTGGTTGGACCCGGAGTTCCTTGTCATAATGAGGTTGAGGTGTATTTGGTATGAAGCTTCATCTAGTGCACCCCTACCAGACTTGTTCAAATTAAAGTGCTGGGGCCAAAAATGCCCCTGCCCCGGGGCCCTTTGGTTTTACTTGGGCTTATATAGGGAAAATCTTTAAAAATCTTCTTCTCTGAAACCGCAAGGCCCAGGTCTTTGATATTTGGTATGAAGCTTCATCTAGTAGACCCCTACCAAGATTGTTCAAATTATAATGCTAGGGCCAAAAATGCCCCCACTCTGGGGCCCTTTGGTTTTATGTGGGCTTATATAGGAAAAATCTTTAAAAAATCTTCTTCTCTGAAACCACAAGGCCCAGGTCTTTGATATTTGGTATGAAGCTTCATCTTGTGGACCTCTACCAACAATGTTCAAATTATAGCCCTGGGGCCAAAAATGCCCCCGCTCCAGGGCCCTTTGGTTTTACATAGACTTATATAGGGAAAATCTTGAAAAATCTTCTCTACCAAGATTGTTCAAATTATAGTGCTGGGGCCAAAAATGCCCCTGCCCCGGGGCCCTTGGTTTTACATGGGCTTATATAGGGAAAATCTTTAAAAATCTTCTTCTCTGAAACCGCAAGGCCCAGGTCTTTGATATATGGTATGAAGCTTCATCTTGTGGACCCCTACCAGACTTGTTCAAATTAAAGTGCTGGGGCAAAAAATGCCCCTGCCCCGGGGCCCTTTGGTTTTAAAAGGGCTTATATAGGGAAAATCTTTAAAAATCTTCTTCTCTGAAACCGCAAGGCCCAGGTCTTTGATATTTTGTATGAAGCTTCATCTAGTGGACCCCTACCAAGATTGTTCAAATTATAGTGCTAGGGCCAAAAATGCCCCCACTCCGGGGCCCTCAGGTTTTACATAGGCTTATATAGGAAAAATCTTTAAAAAATCTTCTTCTCTGAAACCACAAGGCCCAGGTCTTTGATATTTGGTATGAAGCTTCATCTTGTGGACCTCTACCAACAATGTTCAAATTATAGCCCTGGGGCCAAAAATGCCCCTGCTCTGGGGCCCTTTGGTTTTGCATGGGCTTATATAGGGAAAATCTATAAAAATCTTCTTCTCTGAAACCGCAAGGCCCAGGTCTTTGATACACCTGGACCTCGTTATAGCACGATTCGTTACAGCACGAATTTGGATATAACACAGTTTTGGTTTGGACCCCAAATTTCCCCCAACCAACATTTATAAATATTATCCAAGGATTGTAACAGGTTTTTTAAGCACAACTTTATTTTCCTCTCACTTTTGACGGCGGTAATACGGTAGCTAACACGGTAGCTAACACGGTTTATAACGGTACTTTTTGATATTTATTGCAGACCTCCAGCAGAGTTGAATATACAGTATATAAAATTGTTTAGCTTGACACGCATGATAAACATGAACTGCCATCGGCACAATCAAAAGTGTTGGCTTAGTGAGATAAAGAGATTAAAGAATTCAGTTACGCAACCGGAAAAAAATATTTATCACGCTCTGTTAAGGATCACTGCTCAGCAGAAATTTTAAACATCAATGCAGATGATGTGATCGGTCAACTGCAATAAAACTCATTTTCTAGAGCCGCATGTAAAGAAAGTCAAATTTATTCCAGCTTAAAAGCAAATGATAAAACATATTCAAGATCGATTTTCGCGGTAAAAAAATCATTCAAAGATCAAATCAGAAGAAATCGTTTCAAATAGCTAAAATATTAAGGGTTAGGCAGTCAAGGGAAGTAATTCAAATTTCTTGTAAGCGTTGATTATTGTCCGGCTCCGAACCCTAACCCGGTAATTTCCCCATTGAAATGTATTAACAGTACTATAGTTCGGTACAGTTCCAGACGCTCAATTACAACAAAGTTAGCCGGGAACCAGCTATCAAAATGGCGTCATACTCGCTGTCAGTTCGGACAATTTCTGCATATAAAACATGGTTTTTCAGCTGGTTTCGATTACAGTGACTTGTTTGACTTGATGGGCCATGGTATTTACTGCCATTGGTTAATTCTAAACACATTTTAGTCGGGGAATACGGTCATTAACCGGACAGCACATCATCTTGTTTGGGAAACTATTGATCACCATTGTGTCAATTATTGATCTGTGACAAATACGGTCGGCGTTTATAACACGATTCGGTTAACTAACACGGTCCGTTGGTTGGACCCGGAGTTCCTTGTCATAATGAGGTTGAGGTGTATTTGGTATGAAGCTTCATCTAGTGCACCCCTACCAGACTTGTTCAAATTAAAGTGCTGGGGCCAAAAATGCCCCTGCCCCGGGGCCCTTTGGTTTTACTTGGGCTTATATAGGGAAAATCTTTAAAAATCTTCTTCTCTGAAACCGCAAGGCCCAGGTCTTTGATATTTGGTATGAAGCTTCATCTAGTAGACCCCTACCAAGATTGTTCAAATTATAATGCTAGGGCCAAAAATGCCCCCACTCTGGGGCCCTTTGGTTTTATGTGGGCTTATATAGGAAAAATCTTTAAAAAATCTTCTTCTCTGAAACCACAAGGCCCAGGTCTTTGATATTTGGTATGAAGCTTCATCTTGTGGACCTCTACCAACAATGTTCAAATTATAGCCCTGGGGCCAAAAATGCCCCCGCTCCAGGGCCCTTTGGTTTTACATAGACTTATATAGGGAAAATCTTGAAAAATCTTCTCTGAAACCACAAGGCCTAGGTCTTTGATACTTGGTATGAAGCTTCATCTAGTGGACCTCTATCAAGATTGTTTAAATTATAGCCCTGAGGCCAAAAATGCCCCTGCCCCGGGGCCATTTGGTTTTACATAGGCTTATGTAGGGAATATCTTAAAAAAAATTTTTTTTCTCTGATACAGCAAGACCCAGGTCTTTGATATTTGGTGTGTAGCTTCATCTAGTGGACCTTTGCCAAGATTGTTCAAATTATAGCCTTTGTTGATATTTGATATGAAGCTTCACCTTTTTAGACCTCCCTCAACATTTTGCACATTATAGCCCAGGGGTCAATTATGGCCCTCCCCGGGGCCCACTTGTTGCTCTATGGATCAGGTGAGCAATCCAGGGCCATCATGGCCCTCTTGTGTTTTATATAAGGATCACTTTTTGTCTGTCGTCCGTGCATAAACAATTTCTTCAAACAACATCTCCTCCTAAACCACTGATTGGATTTTGACCAAACTTCACAGAAATGATCCTTAGGTGGTCCCCTTTCAAAGTTGTTCAAATGGTTCAGGTCAGATGCACATAAAGGTCTAAGGAGCCAAAAATAGATTTTTTTCACCGAAAACTTAAAAAATCTTCTTCTCTGAAACCGCAAGGCCCAGGTCTTTGATATTTCATATGAAGCTTCATCTAGTGGACCCCTACCAAGATTGTTCAAATTTTAGTGCTGCGGCCAAAAATGCCCCCGCCCCGGGGCCCTTTGGTTTTACATGGGCTTATATAGGGAAAATCTTTAAAAATCTTCTTCTCTGAAACTGCAAGGCCCAGGTCTTTGATATTTGGTATTAAGCTTCATCTAGTGGACCCCTACCAAGATTTTTCAAACTATAGTTCTTGGGCCAAAAATGCCTCTGCCCCGGGGCCCTTTGGTTTTACATGGGCTTATATAGGGAAAATCTTGAAAAATCTTCTGAAACTGCAAGACCCAGGTCTTTGATATTTGGTATGAAGCTTCATCTAGTGGACCCCTACCAAGATTGTTCAAATTATAGTGCTGGGGCCAAAAATGCCCCCGCCCGGGGCCCTTTGGTTTCACATAGACTTATATAGGGAAAATCTTGAAAAATCTTCTTCTCTGAAACCACAAGGCTAGGTCTTTGATATTTGGTATGAAGTTTCAGCTAGTGGACCTCTACCAAGATTGTTAAAATTATAGCCCTGAGACCAGACATGCCCCCTGCCTGGTGGCCCTTTGTTTTTGCATAGACTTATATAGGGAAAATCTTTAAGAATCTTCTTCTATGAAACCACAAGGACTAGGTTTTTGATATTTGGTGTGAAATTTCATCTGGTAGACCTCTATCAAGATAAAATTGTTCAAATTATAGCCCTGGGGCCAAAATGTCCCCACCCCGAGACCCTTTGGTTTTACATAGACTTATATAGGGAAATCTTTAAAAATCTTCTTATCTGATATTGCAATGGCCATGTCTTTGATATTTGGTATGGAGCTTCATCTAGTGTACCTCTACCAAGATTGAACAAATTTACATGTATAGCCCTCGGGGCCTCAAATGCCCCCGCCCGGGGCCCTTTGGTTTTACATAGACTTATATAGACATTATCTTTGAAAATCTTCTTCTCTGAAACAGCAAGGCCCAGGTCTTTGATATTTGGTGTGAAGCTTCATCTAGTTGACCTTTATCAAGATTGTTTAAATTATAGCCCTGAGGCCAAAAATGCCCCGGCCCGGGGCCATTTGGTTTTACATAGGCTTATGTTTGTTTGTTTTGTTTGATTTGAGGTTTAACATCCCTGTCAACACTGTAAAGGTCATTTTGGAGACGTTGCTTCCAATTTTGTGGGACTTTTACCCGACATTGAGATGAAATGACTTCTCAAGCCCTGTAGCCCAATGAAACCAATAGGGTTTATTAGCATGGACGGTCCGCCTCGCACCGCGGTTCCTGGACAGGCTTAGATAACATAGGCTTATGTAGGGAATATCTTTAAAGAAATCTTCTTCCCTGAAACCGCAAGGCTCAGGTCTTTGATATTTGGTGTGTAGCTTCATCTAGTGAACCTTTGCCAAGATTGTTCAAATTATTGCCTTTGTTGTTTTTTGGTTTGAAGCTCAACCTTTTTAGACCTCCCTCAACATTATGCACATAATAACGCTAGGGTCAATAATGGTCCTCCCCGGGGCCCACTTGTTACACTATGGATCAGGTGAGCGATCCAGGGCCATCATGGCCCTCTTGTTTACAGAAAACAGGGCTTGACATCTGATGGAAATTGTCTCCATTGGAGACAATTTCCATGATATGTCAAATTCTGTTTTCTAGGAAAATTAGAAAATATTTCAAAATGTCTGATTGTCGTCTGCTGCAAAAAAAAAAAACAGCATGCAGAGTGTTAAAAGACTTAAAAACAAGTTTGACTGAGCCAGTGGTATTTTGCAGGAATTTTTTTCAGAGCCAACAAAAGTATATTTCAACCCTTTTCCTGCTGAGTAAATTAATTTAGCCACACATATTTATGACTTTCAACCAATCGGATTACTTGATGTTATTTTTTTCCTACAAATTCAGGAACTGAATGTCAAACTGTGTAGATACTGATCAGATGGCTTCATGAGAAGCCATCTGATCTGTATCTACACTGTTTGCAAAGGTAGAGCATAGCCTGGTTCAGCAGGACAAAGGTTAAGCTAGGTAAATGCCCAACTGTCCAAATCTTATACAGTCGAACTTCGATGGCTCGAACACCAATGGCTCGTTTACCATGCTAAGTCGAACCCGTTCTTATGTCCCGAGGGAATTTCTCCACATAAGAAAAAGTGAGGGTAATTAAGGAAATGTTCTCCTTTTCTCTTGTAAATGTATGCTGTGTGCACTCATTAGAATGGCCTCTATGTGGCGATTCTAATGAGTACACACAGCATACATTTTTATTATAGAACACGGAAAAGATGTCCCAAAATTAACCCCGTTATGCCTCCTGACAGTTATCCTCAGTGGCTCGAACTACCCCTGCCTCAAACAGATTTTCGAGGTCCCAAAGGTGTTCGAGCCATTGTTCTTATGGAAAAAAAATTGAGCAGAACTGTTTGACCAGCGGTTATTCATACTTCTAACAGCCACAAACTTTCTTTAAATACCAATGATGCCATAGTTCAGAAAAGTTAAAATCTGTGTAAATTGTGAACTCCTCATTGGGTCTGCTCATTACCTGGGGCCAGTTGTTCAAAACCAGTGACCTTTTTAGTTAACATATAGTTAAAACTTTGATCATTTTATCCATTGTATGTGGGAAACCCTTAAAGGGGTACCGTGGCATCTGATCAGGTCCTGCACTATTTACTAACAGAATTTTCAGTCAAAAATGGAATAAAAAAGAAAAAATAGGCCTGACACCCCATATATGACAAATGGACTTGTCCAACATATAGCATTGGAAGAGTCCACTAGTATATAATGGGTTAATATGGCAAAGTTTTGTGACTGCCAAAGCTGCTCACATTTTTTTTCAGCAAAAATACCACTATTAAATCTTGAACTTACTGTAGCAGTTAAGAATTTGACCACTAACAAGCTCTATAAGCTAACGATGCTTTGAACAACTAGCCATTGGTCATAATTGGTCTTTACTGTAAAAATCTAAAAATTCAGACACCTTGAGGACTTGTTGTTATTCTCCTAAAATTTTAACAAATTTATTTCAAGATCCTGCAAGGCTTGAAGAAATGGATGGGCTGCATGATGCTTCCATGCAGAGCTAAAACCCACTGGCACACGAGTACTGGAAAACCACTTAGAGAATCTAAGCCTGCCCAGGCAAAGCGGTGCAAGTTGGACCGTCCATGCTTATAAACCCTATTGGTTTCATTGGGCAGCAGGGCTTGAGATGTCATGTCATCTCCATGTCGGGTAAAAGTCCCACAAAATTGGAAGCAATGTCTCCAAAATGACCTATACAGTGTTGATGGGGACGTTAAACCTCAAATCAGACAGACAGATAGACAGACAGACAGACCTTGAGGACTTGCTGTTATTCTCCTAAGTTTTTAAAAAACTTGTTTCACAATCCAGCAAGGTGTCCAAAAGTCCAAAAAAGTGCAGACGAAATTGCAAACACTGTAAACCCTGATTATCATTACGATAACATACCCGTGCGACATAATGCATTTTTCACATCTCCAAAATGGCTACTTTTCTGATGATTAGGGCCCCGCAAATTTATTTGCGGGTGCCCTATAGTAATCACCCTGTCTGTCCGTCTGTCCATCCGTCTGTCTGTCCGTCCACATTTTTCATGTTTTTTCTTAATAACTTACAAACCTATCAACTTCAAACTTTAAATATATGGTCTCATCATCATTACACAACTTTATGGCAAGTTACCTAACTGTAGCTTCAATACTTACAGAGTTATGGCCCTTTGAAAAACTTAAAAAAATCAGCTTTTTCATGTTTTTCTTAATAACTTACAAACCGTCAAACCTATCAACTTCAAACTTTAAATATATGGTCTCATCATCATTACACAATTTTATGACAAGTTACCTAACTGTAGCTTCAATACTCTTAGAGTTATGGCCCTTTGAAAAACTAAAAAAATCAGCTTTTTCATGTTTTTTCTTAATAACTTACAAACTGTCAAATCTATCAACTTCAAACTTTAAATATTTGGTCGCATTATCATTACACAATTTTATGACAAGTAACGTAACTGTAGTTTCAATACTTTCAGAGTTATGGCCCTTTGAATAACTTAAAAAATCAGCTTTTTTCGTCTTTTTTCATCTTTATTTTAAAACCACTATAGATATTCAAATGAAACTTCCTATAGTTACTGACAGTTGCCCTATAGTAGTGCCCTGTCTGTCCATCTGTCCATCCATCCGTCCGTCTGTCCATCTGCCCGTCTATCTATCAACATTTTTCATGTTTACAAACTGAAGCTGAAGTTATTGACAGTTGCCATATAGTAATACCCATTTGTTTTTCATTCATAACTTACAAACAGTCAAATGCATCAACTTCAAGGCCGGCCTCGGTGGCTCAGTCGGATGCGCGTCTGACTGGTGATCAGGAGATCGCGGGTTCGACTCCCGCCGGGGTCGGCAACATTCTTTCGTGGAGATTGATCATGAAATCTTTTCTACGGTCATTCTCTCCCTTCCGCTGATTCAAGAAGGGCAGTTGTCAGTTTCTGGCGAAAGAATGTGCACTGTACTGGTTAACCGCTTACGTATAAGCCTGCCCAGGAAAGTGTTGATAGGTAAACTGACCAGCTCAAAAATGACCTAAATAGTGTTGACTGGGCCGTTAAACTCCAATACAAACAAACAAAGCATCAACTTCAAACTTAAGATATATGGTCACAATATCATTACACAATTACATGGCAATCGACCTAACTCTAGCTACAATACTCTAAGAGTAATAGCCCTTTGAAAAAAATCCAACTCCTCTGATGGCACTGCCGGGGCCCTAGTCAGTTTCATTGACAGCTCTAGTATTTTTGTTATTTTTACTTCAAACATAGGCTGTGGGTGCTAGTAAGAACCGCCTCATTGAGGTGGTTCTAACGAGTACCCACAACCTATGTCTATGAGCAGAAATAAGGAAAATAATGTATACTCCTCTTAACCCCCGTTTTCTCTCTATAAAGTGGGGTGTAAGGGGGTGTTCATTTCAGGGACATGTTGGCGTGATGTTCAGGAGCGGTCAGATCTGGTTTGCTTATGCCTGTCTTTTCAAATACCTAGGATCATTACAATATTGAACAAACTCATGATTAAATGAGGAGTATAGAAAAATGCCACAAAGAATGTTAACAATTGGTATACATACGTCTTTGGTAATTTTTAACTTCAACAATTGTACATGTATACTTTGTATAAATGTGTACTAATGATCAATTATTCTAATTTTCAGTGGCGACCATTGTAACCTAGTGTTTGACGTACAGAACGTGTCTGGTCATCAACTAGAGCTCAATTATTCTACTCAAACCATTCTCCTAGAAAACTTTCAGATACGCAGGTACAGTTTTGAACCCTTCAACTGATAAATTTATCCTTATCCTGCTGTTCACGACAATCCCTACCTTTGCAAACAGTGTAGATCCAGATCAGATGGCTTCTGGAGAAGCCATCTGATCAGGATCTTCACTGTTTGTCATGCAGTTTGTAAATTGAGCAAATATATTATATCAAGTGATTTGATTGGTTGATAATCAGGATTGGGAGATGCTTGATTAATTTATTCAGCAGGATAAGGGTTAAGCCGGCTTTGGTGGCTCAAGTTAGATTTGCACCCAACTACTGATCAGGAGGTTGTAGTTTTTATCCTTAAGGGGTTGGCATTATTATAGGAATTAAGTTTGTGAGTGATTCGCCAGAGTTTACACATTGATAAAAGTCACAAAAATGAAAATTCATTCTTTAAAATTCCAACTTCACCTTGAAAATGTTAAAAATACCACCAAAATGGAATCTTTTTAGTAATTCTAGCGAAAGCGTAAGAATGAACTTACCAGCAGCCGCGGTGGAACGGTTATTCAATGATAAGTTGCCATCTTTGAGAGAAACACAAGTGAAAAAATTGTCAAGTCTTTAAATTCAGTTTATTTGTCTGCTAACATTTACAATTTAGTAGTTTTCCACCTTTTAATGGAATTCTCTTGACGGCGTTTCATATACAATGACGTAATGCGCGGGTTCTAAAAGTGCTTTTGGACGTCACATTATATAACTATTTGTCGCTGTGTGAAATAGTTCTGAGTTTCTTTCTCAAGAGCTTTAGCCAAGTATTAAAATTTTATTTCAACCAATCAAATCACTCAAAATGTACATAATGATGGAGAAATGGAATTATTCTTTTGTGGAGATTGAGCATTAAATACTTTCTATAGTCAATTTCACTGTTGCACTGATGGAAGGAGGGCAGTTGTCGGTTTCTGAGAGAAAAATATACACTGTACTGGTTAATCGCTTATGTATAGGCCGTCCATCACGAAAAACACCTACTGTATTCGGGCGTGTATTACCCGCAGTTTTTTCCCTCAAATTACAGGCCCAAGTTCTGGGTGCGGGTAATCCGCCCAAATTATTTTTGGACCATTTTATTTTTACTTTTGTCAGCTGAAAATACGATGCATCTCATGTTATGCTCTATCCTTTTACGATTCCTGACATAACTAACGTTTAATTGTCCACTCAATTTTACTTACACATGAGTAATATAACAATCTCTATTACTAGCAAGCCCGATTTTGTGAGTATTATTCCTAAAACTCTGATTTTAAACAAAATAAACAAGCAAGTTCAATGCGAACATCAAAGTTTTCGGGCATCCAAACTGCCGCCCACAAATCACCGCTAGTTTTTTTCTGCACGCGATCGGTAAATGACGTCATCGTACCCAATGAACCACACACGTGTCTATTGTTTTATCTTAATGGGGCGTATCTGTCTCATAAAAAAACTGTTTGGAAACGGTAAAAGTATTCTCGCTAGCAAAACAGCGCTTTCCGTAAGCTCCTTGTCAATAACCAACAACAGAATACAGATGTGTTAACACAAAGAGGTCAACTTTTCTCGCCAAGCGTCTGCTATTTGGCGCCAAAACATAACCATTCACGAGATAGCAGAATAGTCGTAGCAACTCGTCTTAGGAGCAATTAAATAATTTTCACACTGATTGCGGATTAAATTTTAGGATTGGGGAATAAACACAAATTAGAGACATAACTTGACCATATTTTCACACCTTATCAACACGCACTGCAGGGTGGCAATTTTATGACAGGGATTAACAATAGTGTCATAATTGAACCGTTATAAATCAATAAACAGTGTAAATCAAAATCAGACATCTGCGGCGTCTTTCTGAGGTGTCTGATCTGGGACTGCACTGTTTGCCAATGTCCAAAAAAAGAAACGTCTGCGGCGTCTTTCTGAGGCGTCTGATCTGGGACTGCACTGTTTGCCGATGTCCCAAAAAAGGGCCGCGGGCATTATGTGGGTTAATAAATAAATAACAATGGTGAACAGGTAAAGTTTTTTCAACATTTTAATGCAAAATACACGCTTTCTGGTGATACTCGCACGCACGTGCATTTTCCCGCCTTTTGAAGAGGGTCGTGCGTTCCGTTGTGTGCTACAAAAACTGGCCAAATTCTTACTTTTTCTCACTTACGCATCCACCAAAATTTCAGCAAATGTTCCATGCAGGTAATACAACAGTATAATAGTTTTCCCCCAGATTTTGGCAAAAAAAGGGGGTGCGGGTAGTACGCAAATGCGGGTAATACACACCCGAATACGGTATTTAATTCTGACCCCCTTGAGCCCCACTTCTATATAATAAAACTGGGGTTTACAGGGGTAAACCTTTTTTTTCTTATTTCTGCTCAAAAATATAGATTGTGGGTACTCCTTAGAACCCCCTCAATGAGGTGGTTCTTACGTATACCCACAATCTATATTTTGAGCAGAAATAAGAAAACTAGAGCGAGCAGTTGATGGCAAGCCATTGCAAATCCCCACGCTTTTGCCACATAGCAGACTTGACCTCTTGAGATGGCCCCTTTGGGCGGAGCCAACTATAACGTCCCTCTTGCACGCCCTCACCATGTAAGGAAGTCATGTAGCAAATATGGTTGCATTCCAGCCAGTGGTTAAGGAGGAGATAGGGTGACGGACAGACGGACGGACGGGTTCACAATATCTCCCAACGCTTTCTTAAAAAGTGTGGGGATAATAAAAGTCCATCAATAAATGTAGTCACTAGAGGGATGACAAAGTTTTTTTTGAAAAATAGCCACAGTAACCTTGACTATGAGGTCATGACCTTTAATGTCAACTCGCTCGAGTATTACAAATTTTGTGTGAAGTTATATTGAAATAAATCAAGAAATGTAGGCACCAGAGCGATGACAAAGTTTTTCTAAAAATAGCCACAGTGACCTTGAAAATAGGCACAGTGACCTTGACCTTGAAAGTTGAACTCGCTCTAGATATTGTCATAAGGAACATTTGTGTGAAGTTTTTGAAATTGGACAAGAAATGTAGGCGCTAGAGCGATGACAAAGATTTTTAGCTCACCTGAGCCTTTAGGCTCATAGGTGAGCTTATAGTATAGCCATGGTCCGTCGTCCGTCCGTCGTCCGTCCGTCCGTCCACCATTTTCAAAGATCTTCTTCTCCTATACTGCAGGGCCAATCAAAGCCAAATTTCATTTGGAGCCTCAGTGGGATGGGGGAACGAAAGTTTGTTCGCGGGGTCTGGATCACATGACCAAGATGACCGAGATGCCCATATATGGTAAAAAGCCTTCAAAAATCTTCTTCTCCAGAACCATAAGGCCAGTGGCCTTGAAACTTGGCATGTAGCATATGGTACTCAGGCCCATCATGGTTTGTACAAATGGTGACCCCGGGTTGACCTTGACCTATTTTACAGCAATGTCAAATTTGCCGAAGTAGGCTTTTGCATGGGGCAAAGTGAAAAAAATGGATTAATAGGAAACCCATTGAAGACAGTGTCACCAAAATTTGTAGATCAGGTAAAGTAACTGAATACATGAAGATCTATGGGTCAGAAAGGTCAAGGTTATTCATTGGCCTTAGACCAAGGTCATTCAGGATCCATATTTCAAACATTTTTTTCTCCAAAACTGCTGAGCCAATTTAAGTGAAATTTAATATGGAGCCTTTGTGAGTTGAACAAATGAAAAAATGCCAATACGGTCTAGATCACATGACCAAGATGGCCGTCACGCCTATATATATGGTAAAAAGCCTTAAAAATTCTTCTTCTCCAGAACCGTAAGGCCAATGGCCTTGAATCTTGGCATGTAGCATATGGTACTCAGGCCCATCATAGTTTGTACAAATGGTGACCCCGAGTTGACCTTGACCTATTTTACAGCAATGTCAAATTTGCCGACTTAGGCTTTTGCATGGGAAAAAGTGAAAATAATGGATTTTTAGGAAACCATTGAAGACAGTGTCACCAAAATTAGTAGATAAGGTTAAGTAGCTGAATACATGAAGATCTATGTGTAAGAAAGGTCAAGGTCATTAATTGACCTTAGACCAAGGTCACGCAGGTTCCATATTTCAAACATTTTTTCTCAGAAACTACTGAGCCAATTGAAGTGAAATTCAATATGGAGCCTTTGGGAGTTGAACAAATGAAAAGCTGCCAACATGGTCTAGATCACATGACCAAGATGGCAGCCATGCCCATATATGGTAAAAAGCCTTCAAAAATCTTCTTCTCCAGAACCATGAAGCCAATGACCTTGAAAGTTGGCTTGTAGCATCTGGTACTTGAGCCCATCATAGTTTGTAAAAATGGTGACCCTGGGATGGCCTTGACCTATTTTATGGCTATGTCAAATGTACACCAGGACCAGGTGTCAGGTGAGCGTTTACAGGACCACTGGTCCTCTGGTCTAAAAATAAGTACAGTGACTTTGACCTTGAAAGTCGAACTCGCTCAAGATATTGTCATAAGGAACATTTGTGTGAAGTTAAATTGATATCGGACAAGAAATGTAGGCGCTAGAGCGATGACAAAGCTTTTCTAAAAATAGCCACAGTGACCTTGACCTTGAAAGTCAAACACACTTGAGATATTGTCAAAAGGAACATTTGTGTGAAATTATATTGAAATTGGTCAAGAAATGTAGGTGCCAGAGTGATTACAAAGTTTTTCTAAAAATAGCCACAGTGACTTTGACCTTGAGGCCACAACCTTGAAAGTGGAACTCGCTTGTGAAATTATCATACGTAACATTTGTTTGAAGTTATATTAAAATCCGTCAATAAATGTAGGTGCTAGAGCATTGACAAAGTTTTTCTAGAAATAGCCATAGTGACTTTGATCTTGAGGCCACGACCTTGAAAGTCGAACTCGCTCAGGAACATTTGTGTGAAGTTATATTGAAATTGGTGAAGAAATATATGCACTAGGGTGAAAGCGTGACTTTTACAGTGGACATGACCTTTTGACCCCTTGAGATGGCCCCTTTGGGCAGTGCCAACTATTATGTCCCTCTCGCACACCATCACCATGTAAGGAAGTCATGTAGCCAATATGGTTGTATTCAGGCCAGTGGTTAAGGAGGAGATAGCGTGACGGACGGACGGACGGATGGACAGATGGAGGCGTTCACAATATCCCTGAATGAATTTTCTAAAACCATGGGGATAAATATCATAAATTTTCATCTTAAAATTTTTGTTTTTTAGCAGTAAAATTTACAATGTATATGTATAGGTGTGTTTTCATAATGAAACTCTAACCTGGGCTGTACAATATCTGATAACAAATGTTTTTGATGAAAGAGCTTCTCACATATTTTGTAAAAGCTATTCACATACAGTAAAAAAATATTAGCAACTTTGCCATATTAAATAGCCAAACTTTTAACAATATGTTAATTATCAACACTGTTACTTTTGAACAAATGTCCCCGGTTTCTCCTGGTTTGTAGCTATTATTTAGACCTTACAAGTTCTGTTTTGGACTGGAGCAACAGTGTTATAAGGCAGCTATGTTGTCATCACGTGAACAAGTCCGTGAAATGAACACCCCCTAAACCCCACTTTATATAGAGAAAACTGGGGTTTATGGGGGTATACCTTATTTTTCTTATTTCTGCTCCAAGACATAGATTGTGGGTACTCGTTAGAACCGCCTCAATGAGGCGGTTCTAACGAGCACGAACAACCTATGTTTGCAGTACAAATAAGAAAAATATCACAGATTTTCTTCAGAAAAGAAGCCATTTTGGAGATGTGAAAAATGCACAATGTCGCACATGTGTGTTCTCATAATGTGTCTACTTTCTACTTGCAGAATTGGGTTTCAGATTGAAAGGTTAAAACCGCCTCCAGAAAATCTCGTCCTTCCCGAGCAGCTAACTATTAGCACATGTACTCAGTCATCCAGTTGTATTACAAAACAAGACACGTTCAGCCTTTACTTAGCCAAGTTTGTGGATATTCGGTGGAGCGTTGTATCCTTCTGATATTTTTCCAAAAGCTGTTGATAAGGAGGCATAATAAAGGAGAGATACATCATCCTAACAAGTCTGTGACATAAACACCCCCTTTCACCTCACTTATATAGAGAAAACTGGGGTTTAGGGGTATACATTATTTTCCTTATTTCTGCTCATAGACATAGGTTGTGGGTACTCATTAGAACCACCTCAATGAGGCGGTTCTAACGAGCACCCACAATCTATGTTTTGAGTATAAATAAGAATAGTATCACAAATTTTCATCAGAAAATGGACCGTTTTCGAGATGTAAAAATATGCATTATGACACATATCCATTATGACAGTGTGTTATGGTAATGATTTTTCTTATTTCGCCATACAAAACTATGTTGTGGGTACTTGTTAGAATTGCCTCAATGAGGTGATCTAACAAGTACCCACAACATATACTTCTGACAAGAAATATTATCCTACAATTATTTTTGTTAGTTGGCCAAGTTTGTGGCTACTTGGGTCATTGTATTGCAGGAGGAATTCTTTCCCTAGCTGTTGATAAGGAGATGAAACAAAGATAATTCAGAGATATTTTTTTTTATTTCTCCGTACAAACATATGTTGTGGGTACTTGTTTTAATTGCCTCATCGATGCAATTCTAACAAGTACCCACGAAATATACTTCTGACATGCAAAATGGAAAATTATCTTGTGATTATCTTTATTACATCTCATCTAGAGGCAGTTTGATCAACTTTGGTTGTATTATATTTGCGGTGAAAACAATTAGGTCCAAGGTGATGTGGAACACCTGATAAACTATCGTCGGAGGCCTAGGTGATTATCAGGTAGTCAACAGCACGGAGGGCTTGATAGTTTTGACTGTCTCCCTTTCTTTCTTTCTTTCTTTCAACTTATACTGGCAACTGCGATCGGTCACATTTGACCATTACTCGCAGGTGTACATTACATACACTCCAGGTTGCAGGGTTGAAAGCCTACACAGTAATCATGTAACTATGGTAGGGTCTTTAACCTGCACAGGAGATGACTCTTCCTGCACAGGGGGCCTCCAGTTAACGTTCAGATCCAAAGGAAGGTGTGCTTTTTGGCATTCATCCCTGCAAATGATGCCAATGGAGCGTGTTTGGACACCAAAATAATCACTGCCTCCGGGGGTCGAACCGGGGGCCTCTAGCATCAGAGGCAAGTGCACTAACCACTGAGCTGTCGCGCTCCGTACCTCCCAGAAAGGTATGAAACAAATGTTTCATTACCCAACTCATATTCTGATGGAACTTTCGTCTTTTCTTGCTGGCAATTCATGTGACCGGGAGACCGTCAGAACTCTATCCCGGGTGATAGTTCCCTTTGAACCGGTGTCCCAGTTTATCTTGACCCCTGGGTAGCTTCATCCCCGGGGGTAAAGCTATTCAGGGGTAGCTTTACCCCCGGGGGTAAGGATATCCCGGGATATCTTTACCCCCACCCTGGACATCTTCACCCCCAGGGGTAAAGCTAAACTGGCCAGGATATCTTTACCCCCGGGGGTAAAGCTAAACTGGCCAGGATATCTTTACCCCTACCCCAACTTTTGGGTATAAACTATTTTCTTAATGCCCACTTTCTTCTTATATGTAAGAAGCAAGAAAGTGGACTCGATGTTTCACTTGAACATTTTTTGTTTCAATCATGACTAATAGAACTACCCTTAGTAAGAAATATGACCACATTATAGAGGCAAATGATTATTTAATAACTTCTTATTGTATATTTTCTTATTCAAAATGTCCCTTTTGACAATCTTTCATAATCTTACATTATCCCTGTCAGTTGTGCAATGGGTGGTGGTGGTGAGTGCAAAGGCGGGGGTAAAGATATCCCGGCTGTGATATCTTTACCCCCGGGGGTAAAGCTAAACTGGCCAGGATATCTTTACCCGCACCCCAACTTTTGGGTATAAACTATTTTCTAAATGCCCTTTTTCTTCTTATATGTAAGAGAAGCAAGATAGTGGACTCTATGTTTCACTTTAATATTTTTCGTTTCAATCGTGACTCGGACTAATAGAACTACCCTTAGTAAGAAATATGACCATATTATATAGGCAAATGATTATTTAATTATTTCTTTTTGTATATTTTCTTATTTAAAATGTCCCTTATGACAATCTTTCATAATCTTGCATTATCCCTGTCAGTTGTGAAATGGGTGGTGAGTGGAAAGGCGGGGGTAAAGATATTCCGGCTGGGATATCTTTACCCCCGGGGGTAAAGCTAAACTGGCCAGGATATCTTTACCCCCACCCCAACTTTTGGATATAAACTATTTTCTTAATGCCCAATTTCTTCTTATATGTAAGAGAAGCAAGATAGTGGACTCGATGTTTCACTTTAACATTTTTCGTTTCAATCATGACTCGGACTAATAGAACTACCCTTAGTAAGAAATATGACCATATTATAGAGGCAAATGATTATTTGATAACTTCTTTTTTGTATATTTTCTTATTCAAAATGTTGCTTATGACAATCTTTCATAATCTTGCATTATCCCTGTCAGTCGTGAAATGGGTGGTGGTGGTGAGTGGAAAGGCGGAGGTAAAGATATCCCGGCTGGGATACCCCAAGGGGTAAAGCTAAACTGGCCAGGATATCTTTATCCCCACCCCAACTTTTGGGTATAAACTATTTTCTTAATGCCCAATTTCTTCTAATATGTAAGTGAAGCAAGATAGTGGACTGGATGTTTCACTTTAACATTTTTCGTTTCAATCATGACTCGGACTAATAGAACTACCCTTAGTAAAAAATATGACCATATTATATAGGCAAATGATTATTTAATAACTTCTTTTTGTATATTCTTCTAAATTATATTTCCGCAGGGAAAATAACAAATAGTCTATGAATTAAAAATCACTTATAGAAATTGTATAGTTTTGGTTATGAAAGATTGTCATAAGTGACATTTTGAATAAGAAAATATACAAAAAGAAGTTATTAAATAACTATTTGCCTCTATAATATGGTCATATTTCTTACTACGGGTAGTTCTATTTGTCCGAGTCATGATTGAAACGAAAAATGTTCAAGTGAAACATCAAGTCCACTTTCTTGCTTCTCTTACATATTAGAATAAATTGGGCATTAAGAAAATAGTTTATACCCAAAAGTTGGGGTGGGGGTAAAGATATCCTGGCCAGTTTAGCTTTACCCCTGGGGGTAAAGATATCCCAGCTGGGATATCTTTACCCCCGCCTTTGCACTCACCACCACAACCCATTTCACAACTGACAGGGATAATGCAAGTTTATGAAAGATTGCCACAAGGTACATTTTGAATAAGAAAATATACAAAAAGAAGTTATTAAATAATCATTTGCCTCTATAATATGGTCATATTTCTTTCTAAGGGTAGTTCTATAAGTCCGAGTCACAACTAAAACGAAAAATGTTAAAGTGAAACATCGAGTCCACTGTCTTGCTTCTCTTACATATAAGAAGAAATTGGGCATTTAGAAAATAGTTTATACCCAAAAGTTGGGGTGGGGGTAAAGATATCCTGGCCAGTTTAGCTTTACCCCCGGGGGTAAAGATATCCCAGCCGGGATATCTTTACCCCCGCCTTTCCACTCACCACTACCACCCATTTCATGACTGACAGAGATAATGCAAGATTATGAAAGATTGTCATAAGCAATATTTTGAATAAGAAAATATACAAAAAAGAAGTTATTAAATAATCATTTGCCTATATAATATGGTCATATTTCTTACTAAGGGTAGTTCTATTAGTCAGAGTCATGATTGAGAGGAAAAAATGTTAAAGTGAAACATCCAGTCCACTATCTTGCTTCACTTACATATAAGAAGAAATTGGGCATTAAGAAAATAGTTTATACCCAAAAGTTGGGGTGGGGGTAAAGATATCCTGGCCAGTTTAGCTTTACCCCCGGGGGTAATGATATCCCGGCCGGGATATCTTTATCCCCGCCTTTCCACTCACCACCACCAACCATTTCACAACTGACAGGGATAATGCAAGATTATGAAAGATTGTCATAAGCAACATTTTGAATAAGAAAATATACATAAAGAAGTTATTAAATAATCATTTGCCTCTATAATATGGTCATATTTCTTTCTAAGGGTAGTTCTATAAGTCCGAGTCACAACTGAAACGAAAAATGTTAAAGTGAAACATCGAGTCCACTATCTTGCTTCTCTTACATATAAGAAGAAATTGGGCATTTAGAAAATAGTTTATACCCAAAAGTTTGGGTGGGGGTAAAGATATCCTGGCCAGTTTAGCTTTACCCGGGGGGGTAAAGATATCCCAGCCGGGATATCTTTACCCCCGCCTTTCCACTCACCACTAACACCCATTTCATGACTGACAGAGATAATGCAAGATTATGAAAGATTGTCATAAGCAACATTTTGAATAAGAAAATATACAAAAAAGAAGTTATTAAATAATCATTTGCCTATATAATATGGTCATATTTCTTACTAAGGGTAGTTCTATTAGTCGGAGTCATGATTGAAAGGAAAAAATGATAAAGTGAAACATCCAGTCCACCATCTTGCTTCACTTACATATAAGAAGAAATTGGGCATTAAGAAAATAGTTTATACCCAAAAGTTTGGGTGGGGGTAAAGATATCCTAGCCAGTTTAGCTTTACCCCCGGGGGTAAAGATATCCTAGCCAGTTTAGCTTTACCCCCGGGGGTGAAGATATCCAGGGTGGGGGTAAAGATATCTTGGGATATCTTTACCCCCAGGGGGTAAAGCTACCCAGGGGGTAAAGATAAACTGTTACACCGGTTCAAAACTGTTTCCATTTACTCTAGGTGTAAACACGTGGATTAGTCGAAAATACTGTTTTACTTCTCGTATTGTAAAATTGGATGTTGGGTAATAAAATATACCATATAAGAGGACTGTTCAAATATGAATGCAACTAAGCACATAAAAATGATTCTGTGATAGATTTCGATGAAAAATTTATTTTGTCCCCTCAAAGTATTCTCCTTTAACAGATATACAAACTTTCAGTCTTCTGATCCAATCATTGAATGCATTTTGGTAGTCTTTTCGAGGTAAACTATGAAGGCACTGGAATATTGCAGAACCGAGGTGTTTGCGCTGTACAAATTTTCGACCAGAAAGGTATTTTTTTTTCAGCTGCGGGAACAAAAAAAAAGTCACACGGGCCAAGGTCAGGGGAATACAGGGGTTGAGGGAGTTCAACAACCTTTTCCTGCTTCAGATAGTCTTGCACAATGAACGCCTTGTGCGATGAAGCATTGTCATGTAGCAATCTGACATTGGCCAAACCAGTTGCGTGTCTTCGTTCTTTGAAATATTTCTTCAATTTTCGAAGAACTTTATTCTTGTAAAACTTCGCATTTACAGATTTGCCTTTAGGCACAGCAACCTGAATAGCAAGGCCCTGATTTGAAAAGAATATGGCATACATTACCTTCTTGACGCTCATGGTCCGCTTTGCAATGCATGGTCTTTTGCAATAGTTTGTTGCCCATATTTTGTTCTGAATCTTTGGTTTTGGCTCAAAAAAGTGAACCCATGTCTCGTCACCTGTGACGACATTAGCGAAAGACCGTACATTGTAATTTGGAAACGTTTTAAGCAACTTCTTGGCGCACTGAAAGCGTGTCTTTTTCTGGTCATCTGTCAACAGATGGGGAATCCATCTAGCACAGATCTTTTTCATTTTCAAATCCCGTTTCAGAAATGTATGAGCTGCTCCTAATGAGATGCCAACCATACTAGCTATTTGCCTAGTGGTGTATCGTGCATCGGTAGCAACTATTTCTTTCACTCTAGCAACCATCTTGGCAGATGTTGCTCTTTTTGGCCGACGATCATGTGGTGCATTTTCTGTTGAGCCTAGCCCACAGCTGAATTTCTTAACCAGCGAAAAACTGTCGGAAAAGACATTTCATTATGCCCATAAACTGAACATATTTCATCAAAAATGTCTTTGCACCAAGAATACAACAATTCTTAATATAGGACCGTATTTCAACGGCGTACTCTGACCTTCTTCCAACCATGTTTTGTATTAGTATTCAAGAGTGGACAGTGTTTATCGGATGATATACATGGCTAAAGTGCATGGATTTTAACAGGTTTGGTATCAATGTATAGGTAAAATGTTTTTCTACGCTGTCATAATTATTTCCAGGTGATTTTCGCATTAGTGCATGAGAAAACGTTCTACTTGCATTCATATTGTAGAACAGCATGATGAAACTTTACAGATACACAGAATACTAAAATATGTTCCAGAGAAGGTTATCCTTTGGAAGCAAGGAATACACCTAAGAACTGGAAAATATGGAGTGTACATGTTTTCTGGGCCAGACAAGCTAGTTTTGGCCTATTAGTTTCTGGGCCAGACTAGCTAGTTTCGGCCATATTTTTGCTATGGTTCGCTACTCTTGCCATTTTTAGCTCGCCTGTACGAAGTACAAGGAGAGCTATTGTTGTCACCTCGGATGGCGTGCGCGTGTGCGTTTGCGTTCCCGTCACACTGCGTTAAAGTTTTTCAAATGCTTATATCTCAACAGTCACTCATCACAGACTACTCATATTTGGAACTTAAGTACCTGGGAGGGTCCTCTGATGTTCAAAGAGAACAGACCCCTGGGTTCATGCCCCGGGGTGGGGCTAGGGGTCAAAATCTAGAACACTTTTGTAATTCTGTGTTAAAGTTTTTGAAATGCTTATATCTCAACAGTCACTCATCACAAAGCATTCATATTTACAACTTGGATACCTGGGAGTGTCTTCTGAGATTCCAAGACAACACCCCTGGGTTCATGCCTGGGATTGGAGATGGGGTGGGGCTGGGGGTCAAAATCTAGGACACCTTTGTAATTTGTTGTATACCTTTCCATTATACTAACGAGTTATAGACACAATTGGTTATACATCAGTCAATCAAGTGACATTGGTTCAAGTGTAAAAGGGTGAAGGCCATGGTGACCTACATTTCACGGTCCAGTGATTTTGCCTTATATCTTGAAGTCTATTTGATGGAGAAATGTCATACCTGGGATATTAGTTCCATGTGACTCCACGATTGACCTCAAAATATATCTAGGTCACTGTGACCTATATTTTATGGTTCAGCTATTTTGCCTATTATCTAGAATACTATTTGATGGAGAAATGTCATACCTGGATTATTAGTTCCATATGACCCAATAATTGACCGCAAAATATATCTAGGTCATGGTGACCTACATTTCATGGTCCAGTGATTCTGTCTATTATCTTGAATACTATTTGATGGAGAACTGTTATACCTGGGTTATTAGTTGCATGTGACCCCATTATTGACCTCAAAATATATCTAGGTCAGTATGACCTATATTTCATGGTTCAGTGATTTTGCCTATTATCTTGAATACAATTTGATAGAGAAACGTCATACCTGGATTATTAGTTCCATGTGACTCTATAATTGACCGCAAAATATATCCAGGTCAGTGTGACCTAGCTTTCATGGTTCAGTGATTTTGCCTATTATCTTGAACACTATTTGATGGAGAAATGTCATACCTGGATTATTTATTCCATGTGACCCCATGATTGAGCTTGAATTAATATCTAGGTCAGTGTGTCCTATATTTCATGGTTCAGTGATTTTTCCTATTATCTTGAATACTATTTGATGGAGAAATGTTTTACCTGGATAATTAGTTCCATGTGACCCGATGATTGACATGGAAATATATCTAGGTCCTTGTGACCTATTTTCATGGTTCAATGATTTTGCCTTATAATTCAGATACAATTTGATCCTGAAATGTAATATCTGGAATATATGTTCCATGTGACCTGATTATTGATCTCAAATATATCAAGGTGAGTGTGACCTATATTTCATGGTTCATAAATTTTTCCTTATATCTTGAAGTCGCGAAACAGGCGAGCTATGCTGTCTGGCGACAGCTCTTGTATTTCTTGAGTTGTCTACCCTTGGTGTATATCAAAATTAGTTTTTGTCTGTATTTTTTGTTTCAAGGGCAGATGAGGCTAATGTTTTTTATACTCATTTTTCTGAATCCTCTGCTAAGGCATGACACTTCATGTATATTGTCTACTGGGTAGACATTCCATATGAAATGCAATGCCTTATCTTCTCTGAAAAATTAGAGGAAATGCTTTTTAGAGGAATCGGAACACCTTCAGGGGAGGCAACTCCTGCAAAAGTATTTCTATCACCCATGTCAACAGGGGTCAACTCTTAAAGGAAAGAATTTGCTCCTCAGGAGCAAATTCTTTCCTTTGAGAGTAGACCCCTTTTTTCAGTGGGAGAGAACTTATAGAAAAGCGAACAGGAAGTTCCAAAAGTTGTCTTCCTTGTAAAAATGTCAGAAAAATTTTCCATGTGTTGCCATTCCCCTTAAAAATTCATAATTGATGCTTTAAGGGTTATTATTGTAGGTCCAGTTTTCCATTAAGAAAACACGCCTATACAAATACATTGTAAACTTTACTGCCAAAAAACAAAAATTTTTAGATGAAAAATTGTGATATTTTTCTTATTTCTGCTCAAAATATAGATTGTGGGTACATGGCGGCGGTTCTAACGAGTACCCACAATCTATATTTTAGAGCAGAAATAAGAAAAATAAGGTATACCCCTGTAAACACCAGTTTTACTATATAAAAGTGGGGTTAAAGGGGGTCAAAATTATATAGGTGTGTTTTCGTGATGCACACAAATTATATGTATAGTGCATTGATACTTTCTATATTTTTCTTGACTTTTGTCAGTCATCATTAAAAGTCAGTGGGAAGGTTGATATAAACTATCTAGAGTGGACATCTGCTCAAAAACAGCTTATCCTTATATCACCGGTGTCTTGGGGTAAGTTAATCAGTAGTGACATAGTGCTTCTCAACACTCTGGGTTTGAGTCTCTCTCAGGTCACATGTGAAACTCCAAGTCAGGTGGGTTACTCAGGTTTTCACCCACTTTTGGTTAACATTTATCTCGATGTAAGTGAAATGACCTTGAAAGAACCTAATCGTTAGAGCCTAAATTGTCAACATAAAAAACATATGGGACCAGATTTCATAACCCCACCCAGCTCATTCTTAAGTCCCTAGAGAATATGACCATAGCTTTAGGTAACAAAATATTTAGAAAAAGTCCATAAATTTAAACACTCTATTTTCAGATTTTCGGCCCATGGTCATGGGCCGAAAATCTGAAAATAAAATGTTTAAATTCGTAAGACTGTTGTGCGTGTTTTCCCTGTGGAAAAATAATGTAGAATAATTTGTGTTCTTTAAAATAATCTAGGAAGATTTTCAGTAACTTACACACTTCTGATGAAGATTTCGCCTCAGGAAACCAAGCGTTCTATTTGCCTTAGTACACATGTTGCTAATATGAGTATTCCATCTCAAGTTGTGTGAGATTGTCACTCCAAGGTATTTAATGGAGTCCACATTCTCGAGGACCGTTCCCTCTAAGGTGTAAGAAGCCTCAACTTTATTAGATCTCTTCCTAGTTATCTGCATAATATTGCATTTAACTGGCTGAAATCTCATGCCCCATTTACGTGCCCAACATCCTAATCTATCTATGTCAGCCTGAAGTTTCAATGAGTCATCTGTATCTCTACTATTTCGTAGTCAAACTTATTCTTAAGTCCCAAGGGAATTCTTTCGAAAGCTTTAGATAAAGAAATATTTAGGAATAATTTAGGAAGATTTTAGTGATTTTATCTTGAATCTGTATACTGTATATATTCATTAGAATCACCTCTGTGAGGCTATTCTAATGAATACAAACAGCATACTTTTAAGTTATTGTAGATTTGAAAGATGTATCTCTCAACTGGCCTAATGACTCTTAATCATTGGGTGCCTCACAGCTTTGGTTCGCCCCTCGCCCGGGCCACGTGAGATGTCATGGTCGACAATGGAAGGTCAGATGTTTTTTTCCGGGTACTCCTGTTTGCGCCCACCTCTGATTAAGAATCGGCTAGAAATAAGCGGAAAAATCTTGAAATGGTTTTTAGCTCACCTGAGCCGAAGGCTCATTGGTGAGCTGATAGTATGGCCAGGCAAAAATTCTGTGTGTGTGTGTGTGTGTGTTCACATTTTCAAACGTCTTCTCCTCCGGAACCGCTGGGCCGATTGTAGTCAAATTTCATGTGGAGGCTCCATGGGGTGGGGGAACGAAAGTTTGCATTTTTGGTCTAGGTCACATGACCAAGATGGCCGCCATGCCCATATATGGTAAAAACCCTTCGAAAATCTTCTCCTCTGGAACCACTGGGCCGATTTGCATGAAACTTGGCATGTAGCACCTGGGACATGGGCCCATCATAAATTGCATAAATGGTGTCCCTGGGATGACCTTGACCTATTTTACGCCAAAGTCTAATTTGGTAACATGGGCATTTCTATGGGAAAAAATCAAAATGTCGAATATTTTTCAAACCGTTCAAAATAACACCACTAAACCTTATATATTATTGTTCCTTATGATGAGGCGCATTTAGTGACGTGGATTTTGGAACCCTGGGCCCCCCCCGGGGGGGCATGCCCCACCCCCTTTTTGGCACAAAATGCTTAATATCTCCAAAACAGCTAAGATCCCGACCCATAAACCATATATATTCTTGTTCCTTATGATAAGGCGCATTCAGTGACATGGACCTTTGGACTTTTGGACCATGGGGGGGGGGGGGAATGCCCCACCCCTTTTTTTGCACAAAATGCTTAATATCTCGGAAACGGTTAAGATCTCTATCCATGAACCATATATATTCTTGTTCCTGATCATAAGGCGCATTAAGTGACATGAACCTTTGGACCCGGGGGTCCCAGGGGGGCATGCCCCACCCCCTTTTTTGCATTAAATGCTTAATATCTCGGAAACGGTTAAGATCCCCACCCATAAACCATATATACTCTTGTTCTTTATGATGAGGCGCATTCAGTGACATGGACCTTTGGACCCTGGGGTACCAGGGGTCCGGGGGGGGTGGGGGGGGGGGGGAAACGGTTAAGATCCCCACCCATAAACCATATATACTCTTGTTCTTTATGATGAGGCGCATTCAGTGACATGGACCTTTGGACCCTGGGGTACCAGGGGTCGGGGGGGGGGGGGGGCATGCCCCTCCCCCTTTTTTGCTCAAAATGCTTAATATCTCGGAAAAGGTTAAGATCCCCACCCACAAACCATATATATTCTTGTTCCTTATGATAAGGCGCATTCAGTGACATGGACCTTTGGACCCGGGGGTCCCTGGGTGAGGGAGGGGGGCATGCCTAACCCCCTTTTTTCCACAAAATGCTTAATATCTCGGAAACGGTTAAGATCCCCACCCATAAACCATATATATTCTTGTCGCATTCAGTGTAATGGACCGTTGGACCTACGGTTCCAGTGGGGGGGGGGGGGGCCTGGGGGCCAACTCCCTTTATTGCATTGAATGCTTAATATCTCGGAAACAGTTGAGATCCCCACCCAGTTACACAGACCTTCAGTCCCTCTTGGCCAAAGATCACATATTAAAGTCTTTGAGGACTTCCTCAGAAAAGTCAGGTGAGCGATTCAGGACCAATGGTCCTCTGGTTAAAGAAACCAACCCCCCCCCCCCCCCCAAAACAAACAAACAACACTTCATCTCTGTCAGGGCTCGAGAAAATGTCGGTTTGTCGGTTCTGAACTGATTTTGATTTCCTTAAACCGATTTTGACTTCAGAAGAAGATTAAAAAATCTGTCCATAGTTCAATAACATTTTTAAAAAATCGGTTCGAAAATTTTTGCTAAATCATCATGTTGTAAAAACAAGCTGACCTTTTGCCACTGATAATCCAAGCATGTATACAAAATGCCTGGAGCACAAGGTGTTAGACCGGTTCATTATCTAACTAGGTGAAAATCAGACAAGTCCACGTCGGGTTCTTTGATCTCATCGCAGCAAAATTTGACCCGTGTGTCAAAATTATTAAACCGTGAACACTTGCCTCAGGCGTTATCGGTAAGCTGGCAAACAATGTAACAAGATGAGAAAATCAAGTCAATCAATGCAGGACATATGCTAGTTTGTTTACACAAGTCATTAATTTATGGCTTACTATAGAACCGGTATTTGAATATAAAATTGTTTTTTCACAAGACGCAATTTTCAATTCACACCTGTCATGTCTGAACATTGCGTGTTAAAAAGCCTTTGACAGAAAATGCCTTTTTTCACCCATTCTAAACGATATTTACATTGAAGAGATACGTTCTATTGAAACCAATAACATAAAACACGCGTGTATTATGCCCTTGAATGAATCAAAATGAAACCACATGACGTCATTTTCCGATCACGTGGCTTCAATATCGGTCGCCATTCGTAGACAAAGCGATTTGTTTCAAGATACAGGTAGTAGACTCGTGTAATCATGAAATATGTATTTATATTCTTTAGAATTCCGTTCGGCCATGTAAGATTTTCAATGACTCTCGTTCGGCCATGTTTTGGTTTGAGAGTAAAGAAATGTTTTTCAATTTTTTTACTCGTCCAAAACGATTTTTTAAGAAATACACTCTATTAAAATCAATGACATAAAACAGGTGTGTGTTACGTCCTTGACTGCATTATTGTGTATTGTGTAAACGGAAACCGTAATGGCGTCATTTAAAGGTTTTAAAACGGAAAAAAATATAGTGACCATGGAACTGGTCTATTACTGCACCACGCGGGTTGTTTCCCTTTAGCAGTCTTCAGGTACTGAGTGACCCGGATATTGGGAAAATGAAAGTAGATGAAATCTGGCATAGAAAATGAAAGTAGATGAAATCTGAACAATGTGAGCAATACTTGCTGTATATAAACGAGATACTGGTGCTCTAATTCGTAGAACAAGTGTAAGAGCACTATTGGTATGTCATTCGTTACGCTAATTACACATATTGAAATTGCAAATCACCAAGGAGGTTTACAGAAATTATCGAACCGGTTCGGCAATTTCCGGAATTTTTGGCGAAATCTGGCTGGACCAATTTGGATTCTTCAGTTTCTCGAGCCCTGATCTCTGTTGTGCCTGCTTTACCTGGCAATATGATATGATTATCCCTGAGATGCAGAAAATACCACTGTCCAGAACTGTTTTTCATCTTCCAAAAGGTGTCTGAGCAAGTGAAGTTTAACCTTGTACTGGGCATTTTGTCCTTATTTTCAGATATAAGAATAAACCAACAGCTGTTTTCTCCCCTGAGGATTGG
Source organism: Lucinisca nassula (assembly GCA_963580285.1). NCBI lineage: Eukaryota > Metazoa > Mollusca > Bivalvia > Lucinida > Lucinidae > Lucinisca > Lucinisca nassula. The sequence continues at coordinate 22,319,350 of OY757020.1, read as the reverse complement.
TGCTCTGGAGTATAAAGTTGGGGAGGTTATAGAAGTTGGAGTGGAGGTCAGCATCAAGCAGGGTAAGTATGTGAGTGGCTACAAGAGAAAAGGGGTTGTCAAGCCTGTGCACAGTCTGTCTGTGTAAATATTTTCTATAAAAGGGTTATCCTTTGGAAGCAAGGAATACACAACAGAACTGGAAAATGTGGAGTGTGCATGTATTCTGGGCCAGACTAGCTAGTTTCGGCCAATTATGCCTCATCAGTGACCCTAAATATTTTCAAAATACCACAATGGATTCAATGATCCCAAAGGACAAGAAAATATAAACTACACTATGATGTAGTACCTCAGTGCGATATAGAACATTTTTTCACATCTCCAAAATTGCTACTTTTCTGATGGAAATCTATGATATTTTTTCTTATTTAAAATAAGTTGCCGGTGCTCGTTAGAACCATCTCGTTGAGGTAGTTCTAACGAGTACCCACAACCTATGTATTGCAGCAGTAATAAGAAAAATAACATATACCCCTGTAAACCTCAGTTTTCTCTATACAGTGGAACTTCGATGGCTCAAACACCGATGGCTCGTTTACCATGCATGTGCCAAAACCATTCTTGAGCCCCTAGCAAAATCCTCTACATTAGAAATAGTGGGGGATAATTAAGGAGATTTTAGTCTTTTATCTTGCAAATGTATGCTGTGTGTACTCATTAGAATCGCCTCAATGAGGCATTCTAATGAGTACACACAGCATACATATTCATTATAGAACATCGAAAAGATGTCTAAAAGTATCTTGTTATGCCTCCTGGCAGTAACCTCAGTGGCTCAAACTACCCCTGTCTCGAACAGATTTTCGAGGTCCCAAAGGTGTTGGAGCCATTGAAGTTCGGCTGTATAAGGTGGGGTCTCGGAGGATGTTCATTTCACAGACTTGTTGACAAGATGATAGGAACAATATTGCACAGAGAAGACTGATCAGATTGCTTGGCTGGAGTTTTTGTTTTATTTGGAAATTTACAGCCTAGTCATCACTGTTTAGGTCATGTCAAGCAAACATCAGCTTACCAGGAACCACCATGATATAGTGGGTAAGCTACTCACCTGATAAAGTAGTAGTTGTAGGTTTGGCTCCGGGCTTCTCCAGACTTTCAGATGAGTCCAACCTTAACCCAAAGCAAGGTCCCATATCCATAAGAACTTAGGTGTTGGTTGGATGCAAAGCTCAGACACAAATGCGGTCGGTTTACCTAACCACATTGAATAGTAAAAATCATGGCAGACATCACTGTACTGAATCCATTACATAATAAAATGTCGGAAAATAGCTCATGTAGCTAATGCTATTTATTGTAATATGTCCCACATTAAATAATTCTTGTATCTTGTTCTTGATCATAAACTGCAACAAATACCCGTTGCTAAGGTTTTTATGAAGAATTCTTAATATAGCATGCCAATATAGGCAAAGAAAAAAACAAACTATGACTTATTCTGCAAGAAGAGCATGATGTGAGTATCAGTCGTTATATGATGTCACTCCTAGGTTCTCTGGTGTTAGACTGTAAAAGATCATAAATGTATGTGTTACCGTGAATAATTTTGGCAGGATTTCTTCTAACAATGGTGAAAGATTAGGAGAATTTGATTGAAACAACAACAGTGAGTTAGAATAGAAAGAGATAACTCTAGTATGTGATTTGTTGAGTGGAAAATCACAATTTGTTGCTCAGTTGTAAGTACACAAATCACTCATGCTACTCTCTCATGATAGAAGCCTCCGTGATGTAGTGGTTACGCTACTCGCCTTGTAAACCAGGGATCGCAGGATCGATCCCGGGCTTCTATACTTTTGGATGAGTCTTTAAACCGAGATCTGTCTCCATATGACCTTAGGTGTTGGTGGGACGTAAAACCCAAACACTCACTCACTTTACTCTCTCATGATTTGATCTACTTTACAACTTACCTCCAAACTTTAACAGTGATTTATTACTCAACAAATTCTTGCTAGAGCTGATCTATTTCTTAAACTTTTTTGTACCAAATGGAATCTTCCTCCTTATACATGTATATACCAGGAGTCCATTTCAAAATTTAGGGGTGTCAGATTGTTTTTTTCTTTAAAATTTACTTGGAAAATGGCTTGACTTTTCGCAAACAGGGTAGGCCCTGATCAGACGCCGCATTCTGTGGCATCGGATCTGGGTCTGCACTGTTTGCCAGGGTACCCATTTTGGGGTTTCCGTACCAAATGGGTTAACCTGCCAAATAAATTTTTAGCCACGCCCATTTCTGGCTATTAACCAATCAAATTACTTGGTTTAATGATTTATATATTCCTTTAATTTTGCATAATGAATGACAAAGCGTATTGATCCTGTTGAGATGGGGTCTTCAGAAGCCATCTGATCTGGATCTACACTGTTTGTTAAGGTAGGGGGCTGTAGTTTTGTTTGTTTGATTTGAGGTTTAACGTCCCTGTCAACACTAAAGGTCATTTTGGAGGTGTTGCTTCCAATTTTGTGGGAATTTTACACGACATTGAGATGAAATGACATTTCAAGCCCTGTTGCCCAATGAAACCAATAAGGTTTATAAGCATGGAAGGTCCGACTCTCGCACCGCTTTGCCTGGGCAGGCTTAGTTCCTCTAAGCGGTTTATTAGTACTTGTGTGCGGGTCGGATTCAGCTCTGCGTGGAAGCATCATGCAGCCCATCTATTTCTTCAATCCCCGATGGGTGGGGGCCGAAGGGGCTGTAGTGTTTAGTAGGATTAGCTATAGTTTTTCATTGCAAAAAGAAATAGTTAACCCTTATCTTGCTGTTCACGACAACCCCTATCTTTGAAAACAATGTAGATCCAGATCAGAAGAAGCCATCTGATCAGGATCTACACTGTTTGACATTCAATTTATGAATTTGTAGGAATAAATTACATCAAGTAATCTGATTGGTTCAAAGTCAGAAATGGGTGTGGCTAAACTGAATATTCAGCAAGATAAGGGTTAACAGTGTGTCTGATATACTTTTCAGAAGTAGAAGAGATGTATGGAGTTTTGTCAATATCAAGCTGCCAAGACTGTGATAATATGAAATATAATACAGATATATCTCACCAGGTAGCCATACTAGGCTCTTCGTCATTGGTTGTGTCAAAGGTAAATATGAGAAAATGAAATATGTAATACAGATATATCTCTCCTTATGTTCATTCTAGACTGTACATCACTGGTAATTATGTGAGTATGAATTGCAATACAATTGTAATACAAGTATCTCCACACATCCGGGCCTGACCCAATTAATATAGTCGATGTGATGTCACTTCCGCTGAGGTCCACCATTTTTGGAGGTAAAAACAAAGGTATTCTGTAATATGACCTGACCAAATGTGCACAAGAAATATTTTAAATTAGTCTTAAACCCTTGGCAAAGAATAACTCTGAACAATTGCTCCGTAAATTTCCTTTGATTACCGATGATTTTCGATCAAATGATCATACACATTTCGCTCTAAAATCTGTTTAAAAAAATATTGAAACGTTTGCGATGAAATCCGAGCATTCATCTCCGCCAAATGAGAAAAATTGCTGGAAAGATAACCGTTCTTTGTTTCTTTTTACTGAAGAGTTCCTTGCCGACTTACTCTTTAGATTAAGCTGTATGGTGCTTCTGCGCAGAACTGAAACCTACTGAATATTTGAGTGCTGGTAAACTGCTAAGAAGGTCTGCCCGGGCAAAGGTGTGGGAGTCTGAGTGTCCCTTCATATAAATCATGTGTTAGGGCTTGAGATGTTATTTGATCTCAACGGTCAGGTGGTAAAAGTCCCACAAAATTGGATGCAACATCTCCACAATGTCTTCAATAGTGTTGACTGCAAAAAAACTTCGACACAACAAATAAAATCTCCCCCAGAAAGCCATCATAGAGTTTTTCTTTCTGGTTGTGTCAAAAGTTTTTATTAGAATATGAAATATAATACAGAAATACAAAACTTGGCAGTCACCATTGCTCTTGTCAAATTCTTTCCATTAAGAGTAAATCCCAAATAATAATTTGGAGATAAATTGCCTTTAACCCTTAAGACACTGAGAAAAACTACATCTGAAAATGTCATCTGCTTATGTCGTCTGCTGCACTTTTTTGCAACCTTTTTAAAAATATTTTTGCATACAGGCAAACAGTGTGGGCCCAGATCAGACTGCTCCTACAGGAGCTGTCTGATCTGGGTCCACATTGCTTGCAAAAAAATTACTTTTAAGGTAACCAGCAGACGACAACAGTCATGCCTTTCATTTGGAGAGGTAAATTTCATGTTACGGTCATCAGAGCTTTCCAAGTAGAATTATGACCTTAACCCTTATACAGCTGCCCACCAGAACCCCTATCTTTGTAATCATTGTAGATCCAAATCTAAAGAAGCTGTTTGATCAGGATCTACACTGTTTGTCATTCAGTTCGCAAATTTGAATGAATACATTCTATCTATATCGAGTAATTTGATTAGCCGATAGTTAGAAATGGGTAGCTAAACAAGTTAATTCAGCAGGATATGGGTTAAAACACAAGATTTACCTTCACAAATTACAATTTTCAAAACAGTAGTGTGGTCATTTGTTTGTTTGTTTGAATTGGAGTTTAACAGCCCAGTCAACACTATTTTAGGTCATTTTTGAGCCTGTCAGTCTACCTATCCACACTTTTCCTGGGCAGACTTATACTTAAGCTGTTAACCAGTAAAGTGCACATTCTTTCACCAGAAACTGACAACTGCCCTTCTTGAATCAGCGGAAGAGAGAGAATGACCGTAGAACCCGCATCGTCCTGATCACCAGTCAAACCCGCATCCGACTGAGCTACTGAGGCCTGCAATGGGTGTGGCCATATGATGTTTAAATAAATTTCATATGAAATGATCACTCATATAAGATCCTTTATATAAAATCACTATTTCTACTTGCAGATCTCTACAGACCAGTATATCTCACATTCCTGTGCATTTCTATTCCGTTGTGCTGGATATTATCGGTTTACTATACACATGAAGGTCACAGATCGAAAAGGACAGACACAAATATGGCCATGCTCGACACCAATAGAAGTGTGCATTATAGACTAACAAACTAGTAGAGGGACAGATATTGGGGTTTCCGGTGAAAAATTCAGGATTAATTTCTTCATTTCTCCATAAACAAAAAAACATTTATCATATGAAGTCATGTCTGAGAGTGACGCCATGTAATAAATTCTGTAATCCACTAGTGGATTAAATCTGCAAATTAGTTTGAAACGCCCTTTAACATCATTAATTACCTCGCATTTACTGATGACGGAATATTGACATTGTGATATATATCTTGCATATATGCTCATGTGTTATTTAATTTATTAAACTTGTTGAGGAAAAGGCATAAAATGCTCGGAAAAGGGATATGTGTACGCTTAAAAAATTGGCATTTTTTTTCATAAGGGTGAAAACTATAATGTTCCTGTCAACCAAGTCCCTCTGAAAGATGGGTCAACTATTAAAAGGAAGCATTTGCCCCTCAAGAGATGGGTCTACTCGGGAGGAGCAAATTCCTTCCTTTTTAGAGTAGACCCCTAGGTTCGTTAATCAAATTTGGTAAAATTTTATAAAAATTAAAGCAACCCCTAAATGTGTCCGAATTTTTAGGATGTTTATGGTAAATAATTTTACTTAAAAATATGAAAAATTATCCAAAAACTATCCTCGTTTTTGTTTGTGGAGAATTAAGAAAATGTTAACCAGAATCATTCTTCTTGCATAAAATTCTGTGAGCATAGCTGTTTGAAGCTCTTCTTGGATTGGTCAAACAACAAAACCCATGTTCAAATCATGAAATTCATGTGCTGTTTGAACATGGGTTTTGAACTTTTGATATCACAAGATGGACCTTGATTTGTTTACGCCACACTGGAAAAAGCATTTTAAAATTTTATGATGAGGTCAGAATGTCATTATACCCCCGCAAACTTGATATACACAAACCTGACCTTGACCTTTACGTTGACCTTCCTCAAGGTCAAATACTTGTAAAAATTTGTTGGTAGCGGGGGTATAATTGGCGCCCGTTAGGCGGCAGCTCTAGTTACAGAACTGATGTCATTGTCGACAACAATCTGACCTAGCTACCATGTTTATATGGAGTTTTAGGGCATTTCGTCACAATTTTCTGTTGAAATCGTAAGTTACGCAAGAATAAAGATGATCATTGCAATAATATTTACTGGGTCCCTTGGAAGATATTTGAACACTCATCCAAGCAGTCTTGCATAAAGTCCTAGCGGCCTTGTGTTCAAACAGGTTCCACGGGACCAAGCTAATATTAATGCATGAAAAACCATGATTGATCCCTGTATTAATCACTCCCCAAATCTGTTCCTCTTATAATATAGAAATACACAAAGTATATACACTTGCCTAGTTGACGGATACAGTGCAATATTATGTTTAACGCTTTGCATGTTGGGTATTTTCTTCAGCAGTCAGTAGTTCTTGTTTTTTATTTTTCCCAGAAAACAGGACTTGACATCTCATGCAAATTGTCTCCTATGGAGACAATTTGCATGAGGTGTCAAGTTCTGTTTTCTGGGAAACTATCAACAGTTTGTCGTCTGCTGAATTAGCCCCGAGAGTGGTAAAGGTTAAACTGTGACAAGATAAGTGGATGTCCCTGTAACTTTTACATAAGAAAAGCTTTATATCTGAAGTAGATCTTCAAATTAGAAGGAAAAAAAGTACTGTTAACCGATTTACTGATATTGCTAGCAGTTATCATGTTTTGTCAGTCCCAAAGAATTTTGTTCCGACAAATTTTCACAAACTTCTCTGCCAGTATAGGTTTGAATTGTTTATTTTAGGCTGACTGTTTCATGCCAACTTGTTTTCACATTAATTTCATACTGGCAAAAATCTCGAAAATTTCTTGCATGTGAAGTTAAATTGGTTTCCAGTATTTTCTTGATGTCTTCAGAAAATAGTTGTTACTATTTATACATACTGTGCAGTTCAGCTGTGGGGACCATATAAAATAAACGCCTAAGATGCCAAGAAAAACTGCGGCTGAAAATGTTGTCTGTTTATGTGGTCTGCTGCATCTTCTTGCAAACTTTTCAAAAATATTTTTGCATACAGGCAAACATTGTGGACCCTGATCAGACTGCTCCAAGAGGAGCAGTCTGATCTAGGCCCATACTGTTTGCAACAATGAGGTGACATTTCCTGTTTTCTGGGGAAAATATCAACAGTTTGTCATATCCAGCAGACAATAAAGCAGACGACAATCATTGTGATTGGCAATGGGGCTGATATTGTAAAAGATCTTCTATACATACTAAAATATCTTACATGTAGACACATATTGTAATCAAGAATAAAAAAAAAGAAATAATTAAACGGTGGGATAAGCTATGTATATTGCTCAGCAACTAAATTCAACTATAAAAACTAGCTAAATTTAATTTAAGACTGATTTTGCTTTTTGTCATGCATTTTAAAGGTTTCATCATTGCCTTCACTTCTATTTGAGCCAGCGCACAACAAAACCTACAATTAGACATGTGTACCCATCGAAGACTCAGATCAGCCTGTGCAACCATATAGTCTAACCAGAGAATTCTCTTGCTGCATGAAGTAGCATTGGGCCTTTAGCTATCCTTAGAGTGCACAACAAAGACTCTGATCAGACTGGGTGGATGCGCAGGCTGATCTGAGTCTTCGTTGGGCGCAAATGACTTATTGTAGGTTTTGTCATGGGCTGGCTCATTTTTTTTTCTTTGTTGTGCCTCCTCTAAGCATGGCATGACATAGGAGTTGAACTTTCCGTCCGTCGTCAAGCTGTCAACATTTGCGACCACCCTAACTTTCACCGTAATGTAAGAGTCCCCCACAGGCGTGACATAGCCTTCGGCTGAATTCTTGTCCTTTCTTTGTGTTTTCTACACCCAGTGTCCACTAGTAAAATATCACCTTTGGGACTAATCAAGAGTGGTCTTAATGACCACTTTTGAACAGTCCTGTGGTGGTCTTGAGAGAATTTTTCTGCATATTGATATTGATTTAATGCTGACAGTGGTCTGACAACCACCAGTAGTCTACTCATACACGTCTGACCGGTGAAAATAAGGAGGTATTGTTCAACAGGGTTTAACCCTTCTCTTGCTGAATATTCAATTTAGCCACACCCATTTCTGATTTTGAAGCAATCAGATTACTTGATGTAATTTATTCCTACAGATTCATTAACTGAATGTCAAACAGTGTAGATCCTGATCAGATGGCTTCTTCAGAAGCCATCTGATCTGGATCTACACTGTTTGCAAAGATAGGGGTTGTCATGAACAGCCGGATAAGGGTTAATTCTAAAATATTTTCTACAGTCATTCTCTCCCTTCTTCTGATTCAAGAAGGGCAGTTGGCAAGGAAAAGTGTGAATAGCTAAACTGATCCACCTAATGTGACCTTAATAGTATTGACAGGTAATTTTACTCTAAGCCAACCAAACAACCAACCAATCTGTTCCTCTTATAGAAATACACAAAGTATATACACTTGCCTAGTTGATGGATACAGTGCAATATTATGTTCAACGCTTTGCATTTTGGGTATTTTTTTTCAGCAGTCATTATTTTGAAATATCTTTATTTTTCCCAGAAAACAGAACTTGACATCTCATGCAAACTGTCTCCTATGGAGACAATTTGCATGATTTGTCAAGTCCTGTTTTCTGGAAAACTATCAGTAGTTTGTCTTCTGCTGAATTAGCCCAGAAAGTGTGGTTGCTATTTCATTATTCAGATAACCTCCTCACACTTGACCAGTCATTGCCATTAATATGCTGGAATAAGAGCCCAGTGTTTAGATTTATTAATTTGTGTCCTGGACCCAACAGACTGTGGTTCTACCAACAAAATAAAATACCCTGTACACCGTAGTTGTTGTGGGTTCAGAATTTTTTTGTAGTTTTGAGAGACAAAAATGCATGCATACATGTATTACTTTTTGCAATTTTTAATTTTCATGGATTGAGTTTGCACTAAAGTTCAAACTTCTTGTACACCAATTCAATATTTTGAAATTTTTAAAGCCTAATACCACTCTTTATTAATTGTTTATCCTGTATTGGTCGGAGGTCATCCGTATAAACACTGAGGTCAAAAATTAATAATCATGTTTTTATTGGTGTTAGTTAATAAAATTGTCATTAATCAAGTAATTTCATATTGTCCCAGTTACAGGCCCTCGGTCAGTTGTATTGGCCTTGGCCTTCGGCCTCGGGCGCCAATACAGCAGACCTCTGACCTGTAACTGGGCCAATACGAATTTACTTGATTTAATAATAACATTATAATATCAACTGCTAAGTGAATGGTAAATTAACAAAATGCAAGTTTATATTAAATGCATAACAGAGAAATATGGGATTTATGTGTTACCCTCTAAAAAATAAGGTCGATTATTAGTATTATTTTATAAACCTCGAGAGGTCAAAAGTAAGATAAAGGAAGCAAAAGTTTATCATATTTTTTTATATCTCCCTCTGTTTATAACTCCCATATTTTAACCATTTTTGTACCAAATGGAGTCTTCCTCCTTATATATAGCAGGAGTCCATTTCAAAATTTAGGGATGTCAGGTTGTGTTCTCATCAAAAACTGTTCAGAAAATGGCTGAACTTTTTGCAAAAAGTGTAGGCCCTGATCAGATGCTGCATTTTGCGGCGTCTGATCTGGGCCTGCACTGTTTGCCAGGGTACCCGTTTCGGGGTTTCGGGTACGGAATGGGTTAAATAGGATAAACTCTACCATAGTTGCCCTAAATATTCAGACATCTCTATTCCTTACCATACTTGTTATAAAATTTTAACAAGTACGATTTTTTACTCGATGTTGTGTCTTAAGACAGCTGAATGAGTGGCAAACAGTGTAGATCCTGATAAGCGTGGCATTCTGCAGCATCTCATCTGGGTTTAAAATGTTTGTTTAGGCATGTCTCTCCGACTACATAGGGCAAATTCGGTATATATCACTAATCTGTTACACACAAACGCTCATATCACTGGCAGTCGCTAAAGAAATTCCAATGTTTTCATAAATGAGCCAGCTCATGACAAAACCTACAATAAGACATGTGCACCCAATGAAGACTCAGATCAGCCTGCGCATCTGCGCAGTCTGATCAGAGTCTTTGTTGTGTGCTCTAAGGATAGCTAAGTGCAACAAGAGAAGTCTCTGGTCAGACTATATGGATGCGCAGGCTGATTTGATTCTTTGCTGGCTGCACATGTAAATTGTAGGTTATGCTGTGTCCTGTCTCAAATGGTTTCTTTCATGTATCTTGAGAAAACTTTTAAAATAAATGGAAATTTTACCCCAACCTCATATTTACACTGTTTTTGGGGTCCAAAGCCCAGTCCATGTTAGTAAAACAACCCTGATTTTGTTTGATTTGAGGTTTAACGTCCCCGTCAACACTGTAAAGGTCATTTTGGAGACGTTGCTTCCAATTTTGTGGGACTTTTACCCGAGATTGAGATGAAATGACTTCTCAAGCCCTGTTGCCCAGTGAAACCAATTTGGTTTATTAGCATGGATGGTCCGCCTCGCACCGCTGTTCCTGGACAGGCTTAGATCCTCTAAGCAGTTTACCAGTCCAGTACAAGTGTGCGGGCCGGATTCAGCTCTGCGTGGAAGCATCATGCAGCCCATATATTTCTTCAAGCCCCTATGGGTGGGGGCCGAAAACAACCCTGAGATATCCAAACAAAAATGTATGGATTATAAAAGACTGTCATTTTTATTCGCCTGTTTGAAAACCGTCATATTATGTCATACCCGTCGGTGTCTGTCCATTCATCTGTTGTTTCTTGATAACTCCTCCTACATTTAACATCTAGTCAAGCTGAAACTTGATCTGTTTGACTATGTTGTGGAGCAGGGAATACTATGTTGAGGTAGCATTTCACCAGATATTAACAGAGTTATGCCCCTTGGAAAAATTCTGTAAAAATTGTTTCCAGCTAACTCCTATACATTAAATCCGATCAATGAGAAACTTCATTTATAGTTTACCCTTTTTGTAACAAATGGCATCTTCCATCTTATATATGGCAGGAGTCAATTTCAAAATTTAGGGGTGTCAGGTTGTGTTTTCTTCAAAATTTATTTGGGAAATGGCTTAACTTTTTGCAAACAGTGTAGGCCCTGATCAGACGCCGCGTTCTGCGGCATCTGATCTGGGCCTTCACTGTTTGCCAAGCTACCCCTTTAGGAGTTTCCGGTACTGAATTGGTTAAGACTGATATGGAGCAGTACATATTTTTTTCAGTTTGCAGACCACTAAATATTGAAGAGTTATGCCCCTTTAAAAATTTCTGTAAACATTTCATTGACAGCATGTTCCTCCTGTGTGGAACAGTGCATATTCGTTCGAGGTTGCAGTCCTTGAACTACTAATCGAGTAATGCCCCTTTAAAAATGTCTGTAACAATTGGTTTCCGGCTAACTTCTCCTTTAGATTACATCCAATCAAGCTGAAACTTGATTTATAGTTACGCCATGATGTAGAACAGTGCAAACTTCTGTCAACATTTGGTTTCCTGCTCACTCATCCTATGGATTACTTCCTGTCAAGCTTATACTTGATTTATAGTTAGACCATGATGTGGAGCAGTGCATATTATGTTGAGTGTAAGAACCCTGTTTATTCTGTAACTAGTTTAAATAGAAAAGTCTAAAAGTATTTCAGTAGAAAAGAGAGTTTTCATCGACGGAATGATGACGTTTACCCTTAAGCTGCAAAGGAAAAAACAACATCTGAAAATGTTGTCTGCGGATGTCGTCTGCTGAATGTTTTTGTGAACTTTTTAAAAAATATTTTTGCATACTGGCAAACAGTGTGGGCCCAGATCAGACTGCTCCTACAGGAGCAGTGTGGGCCCAGATTAGACTGCTCCCACAGGAGCAGTCTGATCTGGGTCTTCACTGTTTGCAACTGATGAATTTTAAGGTAAGTGGCCGACGGCAAAACAGACGACAAGTTAAAGGCCAGTAACCATGTTTTACTATACAATGTAGTCTTATTGTTTGTATGATTTGTATGCCATGACGTTTTCCACTAAATAATGATGATGTTACAAGATAAATATTCCTAAGTTTTAATCAGGTGATCTCTCTTTCAAGTATACACATTCACCTTTAAAAGAATGGATACAGTGTACAGATTGTCAGCCATTTTGTCAAGGGACATAATTTTATGGACTTCCTGTTTGCTTTCTTGCTGAAATGGGTATCTACTTTTAAAGGATAGAATTGGTTTCTTAGGGGATTTTAAAAAGGGCAGTTGTCAGTTTCTGGCCAAAGAATGTACTGGTTAACCGCTTACATATAAGCCTACCCAGGAAAAGTGTGGACAGCTAAACTGACCGGCTCAAAAATTACCTTAAATAGTGTTGACTGGGCAGTTAAACTCCAATACAAACAAACAAACAAAATCCTTAGGAGCAAATTCCTTCCTTTAAGACTAGATCCATACGGATTTGTTGAATAAAAATATTTTTGAAAAAGAGTGGTCTTCCCCCTGACAGTGTAACCATTTAATCCTTAAATTTTTTTTAGTGAACGACAGTTTTATTTTCTAAACTATTTTTCAGTGAAAAAAAGGCTTGACATTTTGTGTGAATTGTCCAGCAGACAGCCTTATTTTCCCTGAAAAAGAACGAAAAACAGAAAAAAAAAATTGCCAGTGACGTCCGTAGATATTGTGATTGACAGGATAATCCTTGTCCTGTTGATCACAACAACTGCTACTTTGATCTAGATCAGATCAAGAGATGGTTTCTGAAGATAAGGATCTACGTTGTTTATCATTCTGTTTGTGAATTGAACAAATACATGAGCCACGCCAAGCGAATTTGTGTCTTCGAGCATTCAGTCATGACAAATTTTAACTGCGCATGCCCAGCCATTCAGAGGGGCCAGGGATATGGCTTTCTGTCTAACGGTTTATTTTGATTCGCTGCATGTATGAGCGAGCAGCGAAGGTTCTGGCGAGACTGCGCGGATGCGCAGGCTCGCCTGTACCTTGGCTGCTCGCATAGGCGATAAGTACCAAAATTGCTTGACGGGGCCCACATCATATTAAGTAATTGTTTTGTTTGATTTGAGGTTTAATATCCCCCTCAACACTATATAGGTGATTTTAGAGATGTTGCTTACAATTTTCCAATTGTTGCTTCCAATTTTGTGGGACTTCTACCTGAAATTGAGATGAAATGACATCTCAAGCCCTGCCATCCAAAGAACCAATAGGGTTTGTATGCGTTGACAGTCAGACTCACAGCTTTGCCTGGGCAGGCTTAGACCCTCTATGCAGTTTACCAGTACTCATGTGTGGTCGATTACAGCTCTGCTTGGAAGCATCATGCAGCCCAGTTTATATCACCAAGCCTTGATTGGCAGGGGCCCATTGAGTAATTGTAATTGGATTGGTGGATCTGGTTAAATAAGTTTATTCAGCAGAACATGGGTTAAATGCGAGGATAATTGTTTCCCATGACCATAGTTTTTATGGGGAGTGCAATATATAGTATTACTGCAGTGTATTATATATTTATCTACTGTAATAATCCTAAGTACAGTTGAACTTCAATGGCTCGAACATCTTTGGGACCTCCGAAATCGGTTCGAGACGGGTAGTTCGAGCCACTGAGGTTACTGTCAGGAGGCATAAGGAGATACTTTTAGACATCTTTTCGGTGTTCTATAATGAAAATGTATGTTGTGTGTACTCATTAGTATCGCCTCATCGAGGCGATTCTAATGAGTACACACAGCATACATTTGCAAGGTAAAAGACTAAAATCTCCTTAATTATCCCCCACTATTTCTTATGTAGAGAATTTCGCTAGGGGCTCAAGAATGAGTTCGACACATCCATGCTAAATGAGCCATTGGTGTTCGAGCCATCGAAGTTCTACTGTATTGGGACAGCCAGACCTAAGCAAACAGTGCAGACCCAGATCAGACTGCTCCTTTGGAGCGGTCTGATCAGGGTCTACACCATTTGCCATTCCATATCCAGTCTGGATGGCGAAACAAACTTGTTAAAGTTTTAGGAGAATTACAGCAAGTCCTCAAGCTGTCCACAATTTAAGGATTTTTACAGTATCTAGTTTGCTTTTGTTTTGTTTTTCTACATACTAATTTTGGCCAATTTAGCATCGGTCACAGCTGGTCGGTCGGTCTGTTGACTTGGTTTCCAGACGATAACTCAAAAAGCGCTTCACCGATTTTTATAATTTTTGGTACACTGATGTAACATCATAAAATACAGGTCAAGTTCAATTTCCACTACAATTCGTCAATTTTCGTTATGGCCCCTTTCAAGTGAAAAATTGCAAAATGCCGCTGTTGTACGATCAAGGCAGTTTTTGTGGGGTATTCATCACCTTTAGTGATAGCTCTAGTTTGATTTGAGGCTTAACGTCCCCATCAACACTGTAAAGGTTATTTTGGAGACGTTGCTTCCCATTTTGTGGGACTTTTACCCGACATTGAGATGAAATGACATCTCAAGCCCTGCCGCCCAATGAAACCAATAGGGTTTATAAGCATGGGCGGGCCGACTCACACCGCTTTGCCTGGGCAGGCTTAGATCCTCTAACCAGTACTCGTAGGCCGGTTGGTTTCAGCTCTGCGTGGAAGCATCATGCAGCCCACATATTTCTTCAAGCCCTGATTGGCAGGGGTCATCTGTCTGGGCGAACATGTCAGGTTAGGGGCTAGTGTCCGGATTGGAAAACAATAGAAAATGATTGAAAATGATTGGTAAATAATAGATTTATTCCGTAAATAAAAGGTTTAGGAGGTTAGCCCCTAAACCAAACAAAAGAAAATAACAAAAGAAACAGCCCTTAAACCGACATGTTGGAACGTCTGTCTGTCTGCTCATCTATCTGTCTGTCACAAATTCGTGTCCGCTCTAAAACTTGAAAACTGTTCAAGCTATCTTCACAAAACTTCATATAAATATTAATCAATATTAGACAACGTGCAGCGCACAAGAAATATAACTCTCACATTTATACTTTTTGAGTTACCTCCCTGGGAAGTTTGTCGGTATGTATATTTGTATGGGCAAATCGTGTCCGGTCAATAACTTTCTTATTTTCAGATGTATTTTGAAATTACTTGGCAGGAATAGTAAACACCATGAGACGATGTGTGGCGCGCATGACACAGGACGGTACCTCTAAGGTCAAGGTCATACTTTGAGGTCAAAGGTCAAAAAAGGGGCTTTTTTTCGTGTTTGGTCAATAACTTTCTTACTTTTAGGTGGATTTTTAAATTGCTTGGCAGAAATGTTAACCACCATGAGACGACGTGTTGCACGCATGACCCAGTTTGGTATATCAAAGGTCAAGGGTATACATAGAGGTTAAAGCTACAAAAACGGGTCTTTTTTGTGTTCGGTCAATAACTTTCTTATTTTTAGATGGCTTTTGAAATTACTTGGCAGAAATGTTAACCACAATGGGACGCTGTGTTTTTTGCATGACCCATGTCGGTACCTCAAAGATCAAGGTCATACTAAGAGGTCAAAGGTCAAAAAGGGGCCTTTTTAGTTTTCAGTCAATAACTTTCTTATTCCAGGATAGATTGTGAAATTACTTGGCAGAAATGTTAACCATCCTGAGACGATGTGTTGTGCGCTAGACCCAGGTTGGTACCTCCAAGGGCAAGGTCATACTAAGAGGTCAAAGGTAAAAAAAGTCTTTTTGTGTCCAGTCAATAACTTTTTTGTTTCTGGATGGTCTTTTTAAAGTAACCTTGCAGAAATGTTCACCTTCATTAGACGATGAGTCGTGTGCAAGACCAAGGTCCATACCAGCAATGTCAAGGTCATACCTAGAGGTAAAAGGTCACAAAAGGGGCCGTCTTTTGTGTACAGTCAATAACTTTCGTATTCATTGATGGATTATGAAATTACTTGGCAGAAATGTTAACCATCATGAGGCGGTGTGTTGTACCTCAAAGGTCAAGGCCATACTTAGCGGCCAAAGGTAAAAAAGCGCTTTTTTGTGTAAAGTCAATAACTTTCTTATTTCTCTTTGAACGTTTTAAAGTTACTTTAGAGAAATGTTCATCTTCATAAGATGATGTGTTGCACACAAGATACCTCCAATGTCAAGGTCATACTTAGAAATCAAAAAGGGGGAGACATCCGTGTTTTTGTAGAAAAAAAAATTCTAGTTTCCTTCTATGGGAGATAGGCAAACAGTGCAGACCCGGAGCCGCTGTTTACCGTGGCTTCTGATCAGGGTCTATTGTTTGGTCACCAGATTTTCTGCCAAAAATAAAAAAAAATGAAAAATAGACCCATGACCCCACTACAGGACAAATGAACCTTTCCAACATACAACAGTGGAAGGGTCCACAAGTGTACATTGGGTTAAACTAGGATTCTAGAAAACTGGCATATTGATACAGGGAGTTGCTTAAAAGAGATTTTTTGGGGGGGTTTTGGTTTTACTGCCTTTTCAAGATTATTTCACTTGTTTCAAGTCAATGGCTGTTCAGAGGTGGGCCCAAACCATACTACCTTGAAACAAACACCTGACCTTCCATTGCAGAATAGAGTTAGCCTTTTCATTACGAGAACACACCTATATAATTTTGACCCCCTCATACCCCACTTTTATATAGTAAAACTGGGGTTTAAGGGGGTATACATTATTTTTCTTATTTCTGCTCAAAAACATAGATTGTGGGTACTCGATAGAACCGCCTCGTCGAGGCGGTTCTATCGAGTGCCCGCAATCTATGTTTTGAGCAGAAATAAGGAAAATATCACGTTTTTTCGTGTTAAAATTTCTAATTTTTTGGCCAAGAAATTGGCAATGTATTTGTATAGGTGTGTTTTTGTAATTTGGCTGGATTAAGGGGAATGGATACACCTTCAGCAGAGGCAACTGCTGCAAAAGTGTTTTTATCTCCCATGTCAATAGGGGTCAACTCTTAAAGGAAAGAATTTGTTCCTTAGGAGCAAATTCTTTCCTTGAAGAGTAGACTCCTTTTTCAGTGGGACTGAGCCTACAGAAAAGTGAACAGGAAGTCCTGAAGGTTGTCTCCCTTTGAAAAATGGCAGAAAAATATGCTAGATGTTCACATTCCCCTTAAGCTGTATTTTATTCTTCCAGGGAAAATAAGGCTTGAAATTTCACGTTAATTGTCTGCTTTACAAAGCACATGAAATGACAAGCCTAATTTTCTTTGAAAACTGAATGTTTTGTGCTTGAATCATTTGCGGCACTTGATAGATTGAGCATTTATAGTGAGTTATATAGGCTGGTCCCAGCTGTTGCACTTACAGGACACCATAGTCCAAAATAAACAGGATATTCACTTAATAACATTACGCAAACAGTACTATACAAATACATTGCCACCTTTATCGCCGAAAAAATGAAAATTTTAAGATGAAAAATTGTGATATTTTTCTTATTTCTGCTCAAAATATAGATTGTGGGCACTCGTTAGAACCGCCTCATCGAGGTGGTTCTAAAGAATACCCACAATCTATATTTTAGAGCTGAAATAAGAAAAATAAGGTATACCCCCTGAAACCCCAGTTTTACTATATAAAAGTGGGGTTCAAAATTATATAGGCATGTTTTCGTGATGAAATGACAAGCCTAATTTTCATTGAAAACTGAATGTTTTGTGCTTGAATTATTTGCGGTGCTTGATAGATTGAGCATTTATAGTGAGTTATACAGGCTGGTCCCAGCTGTTGCACTTATAGGACAACATAGTCCAAGATAAACAGGATATTCACTTAACCCTTATCTTGCTGAATATTCATTTAAGCCACACCCATTTCTGTCTATCAACCAATCAAATTATATGATGTACTTTATTGCTACAAATTCATAAACTGAATGCCAAACAGTGTAGATCCTGATCAGATGGCTTCTTCAGAAGCCATCTGATCTGGATCTACACTGTTTCCAAAGATAGGGGTTGTGGTGAACAGCATGATAAGAGTTAATAAATTTTCTTATTCTGCTTGAAAACATATGTTGTGGGTACTCACAATGTATGTTTTCATGCAAAAATAAGAAAAATGCCAGTACGTTTCGGATGAAAAAGCACCTTATCTAGATATATAAATATATGATATGGATACTTATTAGAAGTATCTCATTGAGGCGCTTCTAATGAGTACCCACAATATATGTTTTCATGCAGAAATAAGAAAAATACCAGTGCTTTTTGAATGAAAAAAGCGCCTTATCTAGAGGTGTGAATTTTTGCTGTCCTGAGCTGACACACAGTAAAAGGAACCAGCTGGTGTGTACAACCAGAGAAGATGCAGATCAGCATCATCCACATGAGTCAACTGTCACTGGAGTCGTCAGAGCATTTATAGAACACACTGACAGCAAGCACTGACAGTACTGATGGGTCTATCGTTTTTGGGTGTAGTCCTGGGAAAACTAGTCCTGAAGAGGTCCTTAGACTGTGCCTTAATCAAACTGTGCAGACCGTGATCTTTTGGCGGTAGCTTGAGATGCCGATTCATCTCAGTGTTAGGCAAAAGTCCCACAGAATTAAAAGCAACATCTCCAAAATGAGCGGGGATGTAAACCTCAACACAAACCAATACAATATGGGTTTTATACAAACGTAATTTGCACGGGGATCAGTGATAGTCACGTGGACATCAGCAATGTGACTTTGCATATACAGTCGTACTTCAATGGCTCGAACATCTTGGGACCAGGAAAATCTGTTCGAGACTGGGGTAGTTCGAGCCACTGAGGGTTACTGCCAGGAAGCATAAAGGGGTTAATTTTGGGACATTTTTTCGATGATCTATATTGAAATGTATGTTGTGTGTAATCATTAGAATCGCCTCTTGAGGCAATTCTAATGAGTACACACAGCATACATCTGTAAGATAAAAGTCGGAAATCTACTTAATTATCCTGCATTGTTGCCTATGTAGAGGAATTCCCTAGGGACTCAAGAATGGGTTCGACTCAGCCATGGTAAACGAGCCATCGGGGTTCGAGACATTGAAGGTCTTACTGTATATATAACTTTGGGTTGATTGATGAACCTTCGACCTAACCAGTAGACATGAAAATACAACCCAGCCTCTTTATAACACAATTGTTGGGATCCAAAGCAGAAACTGGGTTAGTTAAACAACTGTGTTATATCCAAACAAAAATGTATAGATTATATAGAAAAATGACCATTTATGGTCATTGTCGCGCCTGCTATTAGCATGGCACCATATAGGCGCCCGGTTTTCCGTCTGTTCGTCTATTTGTCAGTTTGTCAAGTTGTCAACATTTGTGATCACCCTCGCGTTCACCCTAATGGTCAAGTTTATTTCTCAAGAACAATAAGAGCTTCATTAATGATACTTGGTACAAACTTGAATCTGGGGATGGCAACTTCAATGCAAGCATCCATATTTGACCTTGGCCTACATTTCATGGTTCACTGACTTTGTATAATATTGCGATCACCCTAGCATTCACCCTAATGGTCATGTTTATTGAACTATAAGAGCTTTATTAATGATACTTGGTACAAACTTGTATCTCGGGATGGCAACTTAAATGCAAGCATCCGTATTTGACCTTGACCTACATTTCATGGTTCACTGACTTTGTAAAATATTGCGATCACCCTAGCGTTCACCCAAATGGTCAAGTTAATCTCTCAAGAACTATAAGAGCTTCATTAATGATACTTGGTGCAAACTTGTATCTGGAGACGGAAACTTAAATGCAAGCATCCGGATTTGACCTTGACTTACATTTTATGGTTCACTGACTTTGTAAAATATTGCAACCATCCTACCCTTCCCCCTAATGGTTAAGTTCATTTCTCAAGAATTATTACAGCTTAATTAATGATACTTAGTACAAGCTTGCATTTAAGAATGGCAACTTTTTTGCAAGCATCTATGTTTGACCTTGGCCTAGATGTCATGGTTTGGTGACTTTGTGCTCCCACAGGCGTGACATAGCTTACGATGGAATTCTTGTTTTTCTATATAGTCTGTAAATTTTTGGGATCCATCTTGAAACCATATAATGATGTTATGTCCAAAACCGTGTTTTAAGGAACAATGTTATATTGAGGATATAGTTTACTGGGATCAGACTTCACTGGTGTGCAGGCTGTTAAGAAAATTCTGTTTGCTTATGGCAACTCAACTTTTTTACTGTGCCCCAGCCCAAATCATTAGTAACAAATATGAGCTGGGAGGCATCAAATCCTTCAAGAAGACCTTTGTCTGGCCAACAAAGACTCAGATCAGTCTGTGCATCCTTGTTGTCTTTGTTGTTCATAAAAGCCTTTGGTTAACAAAATAGAGAAAAAGAAAACATTCCTGCCAAGGGTCCAGTCTTTCACAGCTTTGTTAGCTTAACGAGCTCATTAGTGGTAAAAAATATCTGGCTCTAGCTAGTCCAGTATGTATAATGTACATGTAATACTCGGATATTTTTGCATGAAAAATGTGAGTAGCTTTTGCATTTGCAAAAGCTACTCACATTTTTCAGCAAAAATATTGGCACATTTACAATATGTAAATGACCAAAGTTTTAATGATTTATTAACTAACACTACCATTGGTTAGTTTTAACAAACTGAACCTTGATTGCTTGATGTACAGGCTTATCAGTTTCTTTGCTGGTTTCATAGGTCCTCACGCAGGCTTTGTCCTGCCCTGGCTCTTTTGTGATATTTGTTAGATATGTTATTTAAATATGATAATAAAAGTTTGCAAAATTTGAATTGTTTCATGTTTTTTTTACATACCAAGTACCATAGTTTCTCAAAATATTATAGCTGAAAATACATTTTAGACAACTCGTGAGTAAAGGGTAATTAACACAAGTAATAAGACTTGGCTAGAACTACATCTGTCCTAGTGCTATGATATACTTGGCTCAATCTCAACCTGCTGCTTTGACAAACCCTCAGTGGCACCAACTACATCTGTATTTCTGCTAAGATAAACCCTCAGTGGCTCAAACAACATCTGTCTTGGTGCTATGATAAACCCTCAGTGGCTCGAACTACATCTGTCTTGGTGCTATGATAAATCCTCAGTCGCTAGAACTACATATGTCTTGGTGCTATGATAAACCCTCAGTGGCTAGAACTATATCTGTCCAGGTGTAACAATACCCTCGGTGGTTCAAACTATATCTGTCTTGGTGCTATGATAAACCCTTAGTGGCTAGAACTACATCTGTCCTGGTGTTAGGATAAACCTTCAGTGGCTCGAACTTCATCTGTCCTGGTGCTATGATAAAGCCTCAGTGGCTAGAACTACATCTTTCTGTCCTGGTGCTATTATAAAGCCTCAGTGGTTCAAACTACATCTGTCTTGGTGCTATGATATACCCTCAGTGGCTAGCACTACATCTGTCCTGGTGTTCTGATAAAGCCTCAGTAGCTAGAACTACATCTGTCCTGGTGTTAGGATAAACCCTCTGCGGCTCAAACTTCATCCATCCTGTTGCTATGATAAACCCTCAGTGGCTAGAACTACATCTGTCCTGGTGCTATGATAAAGCCTCAGTGGCTTGAACTACATCTGTCTCTGTGTTATGATAAACCCTCAGTGGCTAGAACTATATCTGTCCTGGTGCTATGATAAACCCTCAGTGGCTAGAACTACATCTGTCCTGGTGCTATGATAAAGCCTCAGTGGCTTGAACTACATCTGTCTCTGTGTTATGATAAAGCCTCAGTGGCTAGAACTACATCTGTCTTGGTGTTATGATCAGCCCTCAGTGGCTAGAAATACATCTGTCCTGGTGTGTTGATAAATCCTCAGTGGCTACCTGGTGCTATGATAAACCCTCAGTTGCAAGAACTACATCTGTCCTGGTGCTAAGATAAACCCTCAGGGGCCAGAACTAGATCTGTTCTGGTGCTAAAAAACCCTCAGTGGCTCAAACAACATCTGCCTTTGTGGAAGTTCATCTGTCCTGGTTCTAAGATAAACCCTCAGTGGCTCAACGTACATCTGTCCTGGTTTTATGATAAACCCTCAGTGGTTAGAACTGCATCTGGCCTGATGCTCGGACAAACCCTCAGTGGCTCAAACTACATCTGTCCAGGTGCTATTATAAACCCTCAGTGGCTAGAACTACATCTGTCCTGGTGCTAGGATAAACCCTCAGTGGCTAGAACTACGAGGACTGTTCAAATATGAATGCAACTAAGCAAATGAAAATGATTCCGTGATAGATTTCGATGAAAAATTTATTTTGTCCCCTCAAAGTATTCCCCTTAAACAGATATACAAACTTTCAGTCTTCTGATCCAATCATTGAATGCATTTTGGTAGTCTTTTCGAGGTATACTATGAAGGCACTGGAATATTGCAGAACCGAGGTGTTTGCGCTGTACAAATTTTCGACCAGAAAGGTATTTTTTCAGCAGCGGGAACAAAAAAAAAGTCACACGGGGCAAAGTCAGGGGAATACGGGGTAGAGGGAGTTCAACAACCTTTTCCTGCTTCAGATAGTCTTGCACAATGAACGCCTTGTGCGATGACGCATTGTCATGTAGCAATCTGACATTGGCCAAATCAGTTGCGGGTCTTCGTTCTTTGAAATATTTCTTCAAACTTTATTCTTGTGCAACTTCACATTTACAGATTTGCCTTTAGGCACAGCAACCTGAATAGCAGGGCCCTGATTTGAAAAGAATATGGCATACATTACCTTCTTGACGCTCATGGTCCGCTTTGCCATGCATGGTCTTTTGCAATACTTTGTTGCCCATATATTGTGCTGAATCTTTCGTTTTGGCTCAAAAAAGTGAACCCATGGCTCGTCACCTGTGACGACATTAGCGAAAGACCGTGCATTGTAATTTGGAAACTTTTTAAGCAACTTCTTGGCGCACTGAATGCGTGTCTTTTTCTGCTCATCTGTCAACAGATGGGGAATCCATCTAGCACAGATCTTTCTCATTTTTAAATCCCTTTCAGAATTGTATGAGCTGCTCCTAATGAGATGCCAACCATACTAGCTATTTGCCTAGTGGTGTATCGTGCATCGGTAGCAACTATTTCTTTCACTCTAGCAACCATCTTGGCAGATGTTGCTCTTTTCGGCCGACGATCATGTGGTGCATTTTCTGTTGAGCCTAGCCCACAGCTGCATTTCTTACAACAACGAAAAACTGTCGGAAAAGACATTTCATTATGCCCATAAACCGAACATATTTCATCAAAAATGTCTTTGCACCGTATACCAAGAATACAACGATTCTTAATATAGGACCGTATTTCAACGGCGTACTCTGACCTTCTTCCAACCATGTTTTGTATTAGTATACAAGAGTAGACAGTGTTTATCGAACGATATACATGGCTAAAATGGACGGATTTTAACAGGTTTGGTATAAATGTTAAGGTAAAATGTTTTTCTACGCTGTAATATTTATTTCCAGGTGATTTTCACATTAGTGAATGAGAAAACGTTCTACTTGCATTCATATTTGAACAGTCCTTGTACATCTGTCCTGGTGTTTTGATAAACCCTTAGTGACCAGAACTACATCTGTCCTGATGCTTAAATCCCTCAGTAGCGCAAACAACACTTGTCTTGGTGCTTTGATAACAGTGGCTAGAACTACATTCTGTCATGGTGCTAGGACAAACCCTCAGTGGCTCAAAGTACAACTCTCCTGGGACTATGATTAACACTCAGTGGCTAGAACTACATCTGTCTTGGTGCTATGATAAACCCTCAGTGGCTAGAATTACAGCTGCCCTGGCGTTATGATAAACCCTCAGTGGTTAGAACTACATCTGTCCAAGTCCTGTGATAAACCCTCAGTGGCCAGAACAACATCTGTCCTGGTGCTATGATAAACCCTCAGTGGCTACAACTACATCTGTCCTGGTGCTATGATAAACCTTCAGTGGCTAGAACAACTACTGTCCTGTTGCTATGATATACCCTCAATGGCTAGAACTACATCTGTCCTGGTGCTAGGATAAACCCTCAGTGGCTAGAACTACATCTGTCCTGGTGTTTTGATAGAACCATTAGTGACCAGAACTACATCTGTCCTGATGCTTAAATCCCTCAGTAGCGCAAACAACACTTGTCTTGGTGCTTTGATAAACACTCAGTGGCTAGAACTACATCTCTCCTGGTGCTAAAAACCCTCAGTGGCTCAAACAACATCTGTCTTCGTGCTATGATAAACCCTCAGTGGCTAGAACTACATTCTGTCCGGGTGCTAAGATAAACCCTCAGTGGCTTAAAGTACATCTGTCCTGGTTTTATGATAAACCCTCAGTGGCTAGAACTACATCTGTCCTGGTGCTAGGGCAAACCCTCAGTGGCACAAACTACATCTCTCCTGGGACTATGATAAACGCTCAGTGGCTAGAACTACATCTGTCCTGGTGCGATGATAAACCCTCAGTGGCTAGAATTACATCTGCCCTGGAGTTTTGATAAGCCATCAGTGGCTAGAACTACATCTGTCCTAGTGCTGTTATAAACCCTCAGTGGCCAGAACTACATCTGTCCTGGTGCTATGATAAACACTCTGTGGCTAGAACTACACCTGTCCTGGTGCTATGATAAACCCTCAGTGGCTAGAACTACAACTGTCCTGGTGCTATGATAAACCCTCAGTGGCTAGAAATATATCTGTCCTGGTGCTATGTTAAACCCTCAATGGCTAGAACTACATCTGTCCTGGTGCTATGATAAACACTCAGTGGCTAGAACTACACCTGTCCTGGTGCTATGATAAACCCTCAGTGGCTAGAACTACAACTGTCCTGGTGCTATGATAAACCCTCAGTGGCTAGAACTATATCTGTCCTGGTGCTATGATAAACCCTCAATGGCTAGAACTACATCTGTCCTGGTGCTATGATAAACCCTCAGTGGCTAGAACCACTACTGTCCTGGTGCTATGATAAACCCTCAGTGGCTAAAACTACAGCTGTCCTTGTATGATAATCCCTCAGTGGCTAGGACCACATCTTTCCAGGTATAATGATTAACCCTCAGTGGCTAGAACTACATCTATCCTGGTGCTATGATAAGCCATCGCAGGCAAGAACTACATCTGTCTTGGTGTTATGATAAACCTCAGTGGCTAGAACTACATATGTCTTGATGCTATGATAAACCCTCAGTGACTAGAGGTACATCTGTCTATGTGTTATGATAAACCCTCAGTGGCTAGAACTACATCTGTCCTGGTGTTATGATGAGTGCATTACCATCACGAAAACACGCCTGTATAATTTTGACACCTTGAACCTCACTTTTACATAGTAAAAGTGGGGTTTACAGGGTATGCATTTTTTCCCTCATTTCTGCTCTTAAATATAGATTGTGGGTATACTCGTTAGAACCGCCTCGATGAGGCGTTTCTAACGTGTACCCACAATCTATATTTTGAGCAGAAATAAGGAAAATATCTCAATTTTTCATCATACAATTCTCGTTTTTTTTTTTTTGTGTGTTTTTTTTTTTGTTTTTTTTTGTTGTTTTTTTTTTTGTTTTTTTGGGCAGTAAAGTTTACAATGTATTTGTATGGGCGTGTTTTCGTAATGCTGTAAAGTGAAAGGATTCCCCCTTTAATTGCACGCCGGTGGGTCAGGCCTCAGATTCTATGACGGTTCCAACTTAAAGGCTTATTCAGAATTAGAGAGATCTAATTCAAGGTAATGTTGGTTGGTGCCTGATGCTCTGTCTCTGGTCGGGCCCATCGGAGTCTAACTGTTGGTTTTCTTTTGCTTCAGCATTTCAGTGGTTTCTTGCTGTCGAATCCTCACCGTTGTCTCACCTCTGTGGTTCTTTGATTATTTGTGTTCTCGGAGATTTTGCACTGATGAGTTAGGAGGCCTTCATGCGGACTGAACAAATTATTTGTCTAAATCGCGACGGAAGTAAGGGCGAGGATTGTGGCCACGTAAAATCGATTTAAGCCCCCCCCCCCCCCCCCCCCCCAGTGGAAATCTTTCCACTGACCGTTCCAAGGCGCTTCTTCTGTGGCGACTTATTTATACTGTTGTTTGTTACTTAATGTGTCGCTTAGTGTTTTTGTTTCTTTCCCTTTGGTGTCTTTGATGGGTGGAGTAGGTTAATTGTATCGATTCCTGATCTTTGTTTCACTTCTACTTAGTGTAAAGTGAAATAATGCATCCTTGTAAAGTGAGGAGATGCATGACTGTAGAGTGAAGTGAAGCATGAGTGTAAAGTTAAGAGAAACATGACTGTGAAGAGAAGTATGACTGTAAAATGAAGAGAAGTAAGACTGTAAAATGAAGAGAAGTAAGACTGTAAAATGAAGAGAAGTAAGACCGTAAACTGAAGAGAAGTAAGACTGTAAAATGAAGAGAAGTAAGACTGTAAAATGAAGAGAAGTAAGACTGTAAAATGAAGAGAAGTAAGACTGTAAAATGAAGAGAAGTAAGACTGTAAAATGAAGAGAAGTAAGACTGTAAAATGAAGAGAAGTAAGACTGTAAAATGAAGAGAAGTAAGACTGCAAAATGAAGAGAAGTATGACTGTAAAATGAAGAGAAGTAAGACTGCAAAATGAAGAGAAGTAAGACTGTAAAATGAAGAGAAGTAAGACTGCAAAATGAAGAGAAGTAAGACTGCAAAATGAAGAGAAGTAAGACTGTAAAATGAAGAGAAGTAAGACTGCAAAATGAAGAGAAGTAAGACTGTAAAATGAAGAGAAGTAAGACTGTAAAATGAAGAGAAGTAAGACTGTAATGTGAGGAGAGGTAAGACAGAATGAAGAGATGTAGGACTGCAAAATGATGAGTAGTAAGACCGTAAAATGAAGAGAAGTAAGACTTTTAAATGAAAAGAAGTAAGACTGCAAAAGGAAGAGAAGTAACACTGCCACATGAAGAGAAGTAAGACGGCAAAATGAAGAACAGTAAGACTGCAAAATGAAGAGAAGTAAGACTGTAAAATGAAAATAAGTAAGACTGCATAATAAAGAACAGTAAGACTGCAAAACGAATAACAGTAGGACTGTAAAATGAAGAACAGTAAGACTGCAAAATGAAGAGAAGTAAGACTGCAAAATGAAGAACAGTAAGACTGCAAAATGAAGAGAAGTAGGACTGTAAAATGAAGAGAAGTAAGACTGCAAAAGGAAGAGAAGTAAGACTGCAACATGAAGTGAAGTAAGACTGCAAAATGAAGAACATTAAGACTGCAAAACGAAGAGAAGTAAGACTGTAAAATGAAGATAAGTAAGACTGCAAAATGAAGAACAGTAAGACTGCAAAATGAAGAGAAGTAAGACTGCAAAATGAAGAACAGTAAGACTGCAAAATGAAGAGAAGTGAGGCTGTAAAATGAAGATAAGTAAGACTACAAAATGAAGAGAAGAAAGACTGCAAAATGAAGAGAAGTAAGACTGCATAATGAAGAGAAGTAAGACTGCAAAATGAAGAGCAGTAAGACTGTAAAATGAAGAAAAGTAAGACTGCAAAAAGAAGAGAAGTAAGACTGCAAAATGAAGAGAAGTAAGACTGCAAAATGAAGAGAAGTAAGACTGTAAAATGAAGAAAAGTAAGACTGCAAAAAGAAGAGAAGTAAGACTGCAAAATGAAGAAAAGTAAGACTGCAAAATGAAGAGAAGTAAGACTGTAAAATGAAGAGAAGTATGACTGTAAAATGAAGAGAAGTAAGACCGTAAAATGAAGAGAAGTAAGGCTGCAAAATGAAGAGAAGTAAGACTGTAAAATGAAGAGAAGTAAGGCTGCAAAATGAAGAGAAGTAAGACTGTAAAATGAAGAGAAGTAAGACTGTAATGTGAGGAGAGGTAAGACAGAAAAGTGAATAATTGCATGACTGCAAAGTGAAGAGATGCATGACTGCAAAGTGAAGAGATTCTTACCTGTAAAGTGTTGAGATGCATGACTGTATAAATGCATAACTGTAAAGTTTTGTTCAAAATGAAAGAGTAGGGAGATGTCTCAATTATGGTGGTGATGTTCATGAAAACCAAAAATGTAGTGCCCCGGTCTCTTTCAACCCAATTTTCGCCAATGTTTACATGTGTTTACAAATCAGCTGTTGTTTATTTTGCGCTATATGCAATCAATACCGACTTGTTCCTTGACGTACAGAATTGCCACTTGAAGTTGAAGCCAGCTTGGCGCCAAGTTTGCAGCTATATATTGTAACGTTCTTGACCAGCCTGCTCACAAAGCTCATATTTCTCTCTTTTATTCTCTGCATTTTGCAGTTGTATACAGGTATTTGTACATGCGGTCTTTCCACATTGTTGGGGTTTTACCGCTACAACACCTTTATAAACTACTTCCCCCTTACCTGCCCGGTCTATCCCGATGCCCTGTTACTTCCTGCATAAGCTTGCAGTGGTAACTTTTTATGTTAAATCCTTTTAGCGTCTAATATTGCGTTATTTTCTTGATTCTATTTGTTTTTACCGGGAGGCCGCCATGACAGTTACTTGGTTCTCTCCTTCGACCAATGAAATCGCTACATTCGATCATGTGAGCTCGAGGTCGTCGCGAGGGAATCCCGTGACGTCATAGGTTAAGGGTATAAAAGCTGGAGCCGTCACCGGATCTGGCGCACTGTTGTCTAGTCTAGACTGTGCGCTCACCAGCCCACCACCAGATCCGGTGCCACATAGCAGACGACAATTAAGACCACCATCGGTTGCGGCCTTTAGAATCACACTAATGGGTGATAGACCCCCATCTAGACAGGTGAATTAAATACAACAACTAGTTGCATATAACCTCATCTGGTTGCAAGCTCACCACCAAATTTGGTTGCTATCTGAATCTGAATAGCGAGTCCAGAAACATCAGGTGCACCCCACCCACTCAGTCTGTATTGGGATAGCCCATTATTTAAACCATTATTCTTAAGTTTTATCAGGGTTGTAGTGGTAAATCTCTCTGTGTGTGTCCCTTAATTAATATTTTCTAGTATGTATAAAGAAATCTTGATGTTAGGGACAATATTCGGTTTGAATATCAGCCTGAACATCTTTACTTAAGGGTTATTTATTGTGCGGTTCTGGTGATTCTAACCACCAGATCTGGTTGAGATAACAAAGACCTCATATATAAGGCATGAATATCTACTTATAAGTTATATTATCATCCAAAAATAAAGACGGATATAAAAGTTTTCCATTATTATTATTATTGTCTTTCCCACTGCAAACGGTCCAGTCTCCAAGCGAACCCACAGTTCTGTAATACTAGGGTTACAAAGCCTGGCGCTCTTGCCGACCTCCTGACTACATCACCATCCCCTAGTACGTTACAATATATATAAACAGACGGAGTCCTCGACTGCTAAGACTCGGACACGCAACATAAATAGTGGTGGCAGCGGTGCAGATCGAGTTTTATATCTTAGTCTGAGAGATTCGAACCATGAGCAGCGAGGACAGTCAAGGTGATGCCGCGGTTGTCGACGGTCAGGACAGTGGTGAATTGTCAACCGCACATACACAAACTATGGCATCTACAGGTTGTGCAGTCTCTGTGGTGCAGACAAACCCCCAACTGACGGCTGCATCAACACAATTACAGCTCCACAATAATACATTTCCAAATTGCCCCGATGACACCGCCAACCCTACGGACAACACCCAGTCTAGGTTTGGCCGCAGAATGTTAAATGGGATCGGCGATGGTGAGCGATTTCGCACAGTCTCATGGGACGGCCAGTCGTACACAAGCAGCAATGCTGCGGGCACCACAGGAAGCATAAACATGGCGCATGATCCCTTCCTTTACTCCCAGCCTAACATACAGAACACTATCGGGGGTTTGGCAAATGCAATCGGTAGCTTGCAACAGGGGCAAATGAGTATACAGCAGGAACATGCAAACATACACACACGACAAGAGAGCATAACTGGTACACTTGAGCAAGTCTTGTTAGCACTACAGGACCTTAAAGATGGCCATCGGGCACCTCAACCAAATGGGACTAACCAAAATAATGAAGGTGCACCACCCGCAGAAAATAGTAGCACAGAC
This sequence comes from Lucinisca nassula, assembly GCA_963580285.1. NCBI lineage: Eukaryota > Metazoa > Mollusca > Bivalvia > Lucinida > Lucinidae > Lucinisca > Lucinisca nassula. The sequence goes on along the minus strand of OY757020.1, from coordinate 22,289,255 downwards.
TGTCACTCTGATGCGTATAGTGGCAGTGGACACAACAATAGTCGGATTGGACACAACCAACGGGTAGGGAGACACTCTGGGTCCTTTTTGTTAAATAACACAACAAGCGAGGGTTCTGGGCCGAGTACTGAATGTCAATCAAACAGCACGAATCCGAGTAATAATATAGACCGCCACTATGGGCCCCACCCAACAAACAACTTCACGTGCACAAACTCTGGTTCTTTTGATGAATCTCAAACTTGTTTAACAACTGTAAACAGGCAATCAGAGAACCGTATCTGGGAGACACGCCCTTCTCAAGGTTATGTGAGCCAATCCACCTCACATAACGACCGCCCAACAGAGACGGGTAGGGACTATGCAACAGCAAGATCTGGTTATACAAATGAGGGTATGGGGTATAGTACAGGTAATCAAAGTTATGCGAGCCAGCCCTTTGAATCAAGCCAACCAAGGGACACATCTTACGAGACACCCAGATATAGTAGAAGTAATGAGAGGGACGAAACTTCTGCATTTGATAGAAGACCAGAAGTTAGTGATCCTCATTGTTTTAACAGACCACGAAATGGTTACAGACAGCCAACAAATAGAAGACAGCCCTCGCCAGAGTATTATGGCTTGAAAATTCCGCCGTTCAACGGCAAGGAAGATTGGAAAATTTGGATTAATCGTTTCGAAGCAATATCGGAACGAAGGAGGTGGAGCGAGGACGCGAAGCTTGATAACTTACTGCCAAAGCTGCAAGGTAAGGCAGGTGAGTTTGTGTACTCCCAGCTATCGAAAGATGTTTTAGGTTCTTACGAGGAGCTGGTAAAGGAGCTAAATAGCAGATTTAGAGTGGTTGAGACAGAAAAGTCCTTTGCAGCTAAATTTAGCACAAGGGTCCAAAAAGCAGGTGAGACAGCAGAAGAGTTTGCAGCTGATCTCAAACGTTTGTATGCAAAAGCATACAAAAACAGGGACAGTAGAACCAAACAAGAAGACCTGGTTCGGCGATTCCTAGACGGCATGAAGGACAATGAAGCCAGGTTTGAAATAGAGTTTCATAAAGAGCCGGATGACATAGATGAGGCTGTTTACCACGCAGTCAACTTCATTCAGACGAGACAGCGAAATTCTGCTGAAAATTATGTGGAGAAGAGGTTAAAACGTTATGCCAGAAGGACTGCTTTCGAGTACGACAGCCCGAGTGAAGAAGAAACGGCATACGAAACAGAAGAGGAAGACAACAGAGCCCTTAGAGTACCTACAAATTACATAAAGCCTCAGTCTAAAAAAGATGAACAGAGGTGGTCAACAGGGAGAAAAGCTAGTAGTACTAGTACTGCAGCAGAGCCAAACGACTCCATGAAAGTACTTACAGATTTAGTACAAACTTTAGTTAGCCAGCTAAAGAACCAGACAAGCACTACCGGAAGTAAGCAGAATCATCAACAAGAAAATGCAGGGTTTTCTGGAAGAAAGAAAATCCAATGTTACGGATGCCAGGAGCTTGGACACATTATTAGAGATTGTCCAAAGTCAGACAGGTCAGGAAGTAAGGCAGCAAGCGGCAGGGGAAAGTCAACCTCCCAGCCGCAAGCAAGAGAGCAACAGACAAAACCTTTAAACTAGAACAGGCTGTCTCTGGAGGCCGCAGAGAAGCCTGTCCGGTAGAAAAAAGGCCTGTCTAATAAGGAAGAAACAAGCAATAAAAACGTTATAAAATCAGTCAAGGTAAAAAGAAAGCTACCAGACGGGGTGTACATACGGGGAACAGTTCAGGGTTACCCCCTTTTGTTCACCACAGACACTGGGGCGTCAAAAACTATAATTTCTACACGGCTGTATGATGCCATGGAAGCCGGAGACAGACCAGCGCTAATGAAGACTTCAAAGCTGGTGGGCGCAAGCGGCGTGAGTATAAAAGAAAGAGGTAAGGGTACTTTCTCTATTAAACTGGGCGCAATAGAAATGACAGTGGAAGCTATAGTGGCAGAAATTGATGATGACGGCCTCTTGGGGGTCGATGTCCTACAAAATGGCAATGGAGGTCCAGCCGATATAATGCTTAGTAAGGGCGTTCTAGTTATTGATAAGACGGAAGTGCCAATAATACAAGTTGGAATGAAAACTCATGTTAGAAAAGTAACAGCTGCCGACCATTTCATCATACCTGCCCAGAGTGAATGCATAATTGACGTATACTTGAAAAGACATGAGTATGACGACTTTTCGAGCGAAAAGGATTTTATCGTTGAGCCCTCAGAACATTTTCAAGCAGAGTATCCCCTGCAAATGGCCTCTACATTAGTTGACATCAATGGTGCCTGCACCGGCAAGGTCAGAGTTCTTAACCCTTTTCCCACTGCTATATCAATTAAACAGGACGCAGTGATAGGGAAGGCAGAAGCCATAGACGGAGAACCTCTTTTAATTGCCAGTGAGGAAGATGCTAGTGAGGTGGCAAATCGGATGTCTGTGAGAAGGGTCAAATTCCTCACAGAAGACATGTCAATACCGACTACAGTCAATACCGTTACCCATAAGGTAAGCCCCGAAATTCCAAGCCATTTGGAAAACTTATACCAGCAGACTACTAAGAATTTGAGTACTGATGAGAAACTGAGAGTAGCAGAGATATTACACAGGTTTCAAGATAGCTTTTCTCGCGATGAATGGGATTTGGGACTGACACATCTAGCAACTCATGCAATCAAAACAGAAGGGGCGGCGCCAGTCAAGCTCGCACCAAGACGAGTCCCGATGGCGTACGCTGAGGCCGAAAAGAAGGCAATTGAAGACCTGAAGGCTAAAGGGGTGATTCGCGACAGTACCAGTCCGTGGGCCAGTCCCATTGTTTTGGTTAAAAAGAAGGATGGTAGTGTTCGACCCTGCGTCGACTATCGTAAGGGTAAATGAATTAGTAAAACCAGATGGTTTCCCTTTACCTCGAATACAAGACTGCCTTGATGCAGTGGCTGGATCACAGTTGTTCAGCACATTTGATCTGTTGAGTGGCTATTTTCAAATACCGCTGGAAGAGAAGGACATACCCAAAAGTGCTTTCGTATGTAAGTACGGACACTTTGAAATGTTGCGCTTACCATTTGGTTTGAACAACTCTGCTTCGACATTTCAAAGCACCATGGAGCTGGCACTACAAGGCCTACAATGGGTTAATTGCTTCATATACATAGATGACATAATTGTGTTTGGCAAGAACTTCGAAGAACATTTGAGTAGAGTAGAAGAAGTCCTAGAAAGAATAAAGTCTGCTGGTCTTAAACTTAAGCCAGAGAAGTGTTTATTGCTTCAGGAGGAAGTTGTTTTCCTGGGTCACGTGGTGTCCGGCAAGGGTGTAAAACCAAGCCCAACCAATATCGCGAAAATCATGTCTTGGCCAGTTCCCAAAACTGCGAAGCAAGTTAAACAGCTCGTTGCGATGGGTTCATACTATAGGCGGTACGTAAAAGACTTCGCCAGTACGGTGAGGCCCATGGTAGAGCTAACCAAAAAGGGTAAGAAATTCTTGTGGACAGCAGCTTGCGAATCAGCATTTAGACAGATGAAGAAGGCCCTGCTGAGTGCTGATGTAATGGGATACCCATTAAATGAAGGTGGCGAGTTCATTCTTGATGTTGATGCATCAGACATAGGGATAGGCGGAATCTTACACCAAGTACAAGAGGATCGGGAGAGGGTGATAGCCTATGCCAGTCGGTCATTGAACAAAGCAGAGAAGAACTACTGTATCACCGAGAAGGAACTTTTAGCGGTACGTTATTTTATTGAATATTTCAGGCAGTATCTGTTAGGTAGAAGGTTTAGGGTGCGAAGCGATCATCAAGCGCTGGTGTGGATCTTTCGTCTGAAAGAACCAAATGGGAAAATCGCAAGATGGCTGGAAATACTAAGTCAATACGACTTTGCCGTTGATTATAGACCAGGCAAAAAGCAAGGCCATTGCGATGCCCTTTCCAGATGCGAAAATCCCAGAGATTGTGAATGCCCAGAGCAAGATACTAGTGAACCCCTTAAATGTGGACCCTGTAAGAAGTGCATCAAACGAGCTCAAGACATGGTACACACTGATTTCTACCAAGAACTCACAGTCGCTCAAGAAAACCAGTCTGCTGGCACACAAATCAAAGATGGCAATGCTGTGGTGGTTAAGGCCCTAGCAGAGACATCAGAAGCTGGACCATCTTCGCCTGAGACCACAGAGGCGGCCGAGGTAAAGCAAGACAGTGTATTCACTACTTGGGCTAGCACCAGGTCAACTGAAGACCTACGCAGACTTCAGAGAGAAGATCATGATATAGCACCAGTTCTCGAAGCTAAAATTGCAGGTAAGAAGCCAAGCAGCCAAGAGATGGTAACATGCAGTCCAGCCACAAGGCACTACTGGATCCTATGGGATTCACTAATTTTACAAGATGGCATCCTATTGAAGAAATTTCTTAAACAAGATGGGTCAGGTGAATACCTGCAGTTTATCGTACCTATGGCCATGCGAAAGGAGATCCTTTTTCAAATGCACGACTCCTTGATCTCGGGACACATGGGGCTTAAGAAGACTAAAGAAAAGATCCTCCAAAGGTTTTATTGGTACTCACTGAAAGATGATATAGCCATCTATATACAGAAGTGTGATACTTGCGCAGCTGACAAGAAACCTAACAAAACACCGCGAGCACCTATGGGAAGTCTGCGTTGTGGGGCGCCAGGTGATTGCATCGCTACTGATTATTTGGGTCCTTTCCCCATAACAGATCGAGGTAACAGGTACATACTTCTGTTTACAGATCATTTCACCAAAAATGTTGAAATTATACCGGTAAGTGACATGACCGCAGAGGTCTGCGCCATGAAGCTCCTGAACGAGGTGATTTCTAGGTGGGGCTGCCCTCTTTCTATTCACAGCGATCAGGGAAGAACATTCGAGAGCAAGATCTTCAAAGAGCTGTGTAGGATGCTCGAGGTAAGGAAAACAAGAACAAGTGTTCGGAACCCTCGTGGAAATGGACAAGCTGAGCGTTTTAACCGCACCTTGTTAAGAATGATCAAGGCCTACCTGCGTGGTGAACAAAGAGATTGGGACTTACATCTAGGTTGCCTGGCTGGGGCCTACAGGTCCACACCCAACGAGTCAACCAAGATGACACCCCATCTCCTGACGATGGGACGGGAGGTTAGGCTACCAGCCGAGTTGGTGTACAACAGTGCTACTACTTTTGATGGGGAAGACATTACCTCTTACGGCGACTACGTGGACACCCTAAGGGCGAGAATGCAGTATGCTCATGAAGTTGCCAGAAAGCACATGTCCGTAGCTGCCAAGAGAAGTAAAGATCTTTATGACTCAAGAGTAGCTTTCCGTAAGTACAACACAGGAGATGTGGTCTGGTGCCTAATGGAAGTGAGAAAGGTCGGAATAACACCAAAGTTAGAATTTGCATATGAGGGTCCGTTCTTGATCAGCAAGAAGCTGTAAGAAATCGACTTTGTGCTACAGTTGGACAACACAGGAACTGAGAGGCCGGTACATCACAACAAACTTAAGCCATATGAGGGTGTTCATCCACCAAGATGGATTGTCAAGGCAAGAAAGAGGCTTGAACGTGCTTTATCATCACAGTAATATTCCACATAGACATGCACACCAATATGTATCTTGAAAGCGTATTATACAGTATTTTTGTTTTCTTAATTAATCGGGGAGGGATGTCATAGAATAAGGTCGAAGCGATGATGGCAAGGGAGCTTAAAGTCTAAAGTCGACGCCGATAAGAGTTTTGGACAGAAGACAACGAGAGGGCAGTAAATAGAAGGTTCTAGGAAGAGTTGATGAGAAGTGGGTAAGAAAGGGGATAAGGGATTCCACACAGTTCGGCGTTGCTAAATAGGTAAAGAATGCAGGTGGATCTAAAGATAAGAGAGTACGGGACCTCTACTATGTTGGCGTCGTAAGCGCAGTTTTGGAGTAGAGAAGGACGTACAGTTCGGTAGTTTCTAGAGAGACTTTGAACAGAAGCAAGAGAAGAAAAGAAGACCAGTAGGTGTGTTTGTTACGAGATGGAATAGGAAACCTCTCTGGTGCTTATGCACATCTAAATTATTTTAGTAGATATATGGTAGGGCGGTGCTAGTGAAATATTTTAGGTGAAATATGGTACGCAAACTGTGCGGCTCCATGAACAAGTCATGCACATATCATACGATGTATGCATGAGTGGTTTATAGAGAGCTGTTTTTACAATACAGGGGGGCACTAAAAGGCCGAGTCCTATAGAATTTGCCTAAAAATCGCCAACCGCCAAATTGTGCCATATATGATTTTTATTCCCGTCACGTGTTGTGTGGGTGGTCGTTTTGACAGGAGTCATGTCATTGATTATAGGGTCGTTTCATCAATTTTTCCTATGGGAAATATACTATTTGAACGCAAATCCATTATCTACTCGATTTTGCTATCTGGCTTTGTTTGTGGCTGGTATCTCCACCTCGCCACGAATTGAGCAAGGTAATACGAGTAGGCATGATTTTCTGGTAGTATTCATAGATATATAAACCCTGAAAAAAGCGGACACTTTAGCAGCAGGTCAAGTTGTAAGAGTGAACACAACATTGTGACGGGGAAATAGAAAGTATATTGAAAGGTATGTTAAATCTATGTTTAGTATTATTTTTGTATGAACATGCTTGTAGGTTTTGGAGGGGTTTACTTCTAGTATACCTTAACTTTCTGAAGCCTATTCTGAATTCACTGTTGTGGCCTGTAGTGATTAGGCTACTAGCTTTGCCAGCTAGACGTCGCAGAATTGATCCCAGGCTTCTCCAGTAGTAGAATGAGTCTTTCTAAGTGAGGTCCTGTCTCATGCTGACCCTAGATGTTGGTGAGACGTAAAGTTTGGACACCCGCTCATTCTGGATTCATTTAGGCTTTTAGACCCCTTTTGTAGAATGTAATTAATAAACGCCGGGTCACTTGTTTGATCCATGACTTTTGATTAGCTGTGGTTAGAAAACCGTGGTTCCGTCCCAATATGATATTAGGTGTAGAGGGGACGTAAACTTAAGACGGGTTTAACCATATCTTCATCATCAGGGCAAACTCTTACAAGAGCCTGTTGGGTTATCCGTGATGATGAACCGTAATGAATTTTATTTTACAAGCATGTTCACGTTGATTAGAAATAATTTTGTTTAAGAAGAATTACGAGTTCATTTTGTAATGATGCCGTTTTTGTCTGATAACTCAATTTGTGCATGTATGTACATATAAAGAACGTGATGATGATAAGTGGGAGTATTTGGTCGCCACACGTCATAACGGCCTGAGCGGCGGGGATGACGTCAGCTGCGTCATCGGCGTCGCGAGGACGGTTGTGACGGGGTGCCTACCAAATAGAGAGAATTTACGGCAAAAAGTGTTGGCCCTTATGAGACACTAACAAATGTTGTGGATTATAGATGAAAATCGTCTGTTGTAGTTTCTATCTGTTATTAATGTATTGAATTTGTGAATAGCTATATTTGTGAGCCGTGTCGCGGAGAAGGATATGAAATAGAGATTGTTATGTTTCCTGTAATTGGCAGCTGACCAGGTAGCGCAAAGGCGTGGTCTGTTCAATTGCCTCTTACTTGTGATAATGTAGTGAGCACAAATTTGATGAGTATTATGCTCAGTAGTAGTGAGCATTAATTGATTTCTGTAGTGCTCAGTAAGGAAACATGAACTTTGAGTATTATTGTGTCAAGCGCTGGGTGCTGATAATTTGATGCACAGTCAAGTTGAGTTCTGCTGTACGGTTATTTGTCGCATGCACTAATCAGCCTGTATGTCTGGTCGGCGCATGCGCAATAACGGTGTATGCATGAACATATTCTTACTTCTCCGGGAGGGGGATCATGATATAGCATGTATGTTTTGTGACTCGTTTCTAGTCCAGTTATCGTAATTTGCAGGCACAACAATGTGTGACCTGCTGCTCCCTGCTTCATAGCAGCAGGTACTGGTACGACGCTAGGCGTTAGGGTCCAGCAAGGGCGGACAGACCGCCGTAATCAGCGCCTACCAGGATAGAAGCAGAATCTTCTAAATCATTGTTCGTTGTAAACAAATGTGAGACCATGGAAGAGGTCAACTTACCTGCAGGTTATTTGGACGATCACTAAACCCCTGATCGGCAAACGTGATCGCTAAACCTAGGATTATCAACTATGTTGATAGACTAGTTCTACTAGTTCGCGAGAGGAAGTTTCACGCGAGTGGGGGATTCACCCTAAGTTATAATCTGGCCAGTCGCGTCTTGTGTTATTTCTTTTTTTGTTTTTGTTGTTGTTTTTGTTGTTTGCTTCTGTAGGTATTCACGTCACCCGTTCCGAGCACAGAACAGTGTTTTGCCTTCGGAGCGGACGTCGTGAGTTGGCTACAGAAGCAACAAATTGTGATGTTTTGTGTTAGTAAGTGTTGTATGTAGATACTGTAAATAATTCATGTCATTCATTTAACATCTTTCTTGTGCCTTACCCCACAGCTGCCCGTACACCTGTCAGAGATCACGCTCGGTTGTCTTGTCAGCATGGGGGTTTGCGGGACGCCGTAAACCCACATGTAACATTTGGTGTCAGTGAAGTGAGGATTTGATCTCTGGCTGGTGTTCCCGGCTGTGGAACAGCACATTGATACTCTGAATCATCAACTTTAAAAAAAAAAAAAAATGCATTGACAGCCACATTTAGAAATTAACTTGAATCTTCCTTCCTGCGTTGATGAAGTGCGAAACCCATGTATTCAACTGAATGGATACTGACAAGTCGATAATTTCTGAGCAGGAAGGCAAGGCAAACCCCACTTTTTCTTGGTAACGAAAAATTTAAGTAGACCCCACTTAATTGTGTTACCTGACATTCTACTAAGTTAAATTGGAGCTACTAATTGATCTTACCCACACATGGTTCTGACGTAGTGACGTTAACAATTTACTGACGTTGACATAACGGTAGCGTTAATATTTACGCTGTGGCTTGAGGTTAGGTATGACGTAATAGAAACATTAATGGTGACTTGTTATGATCGGAGTTTTGTAATGTGATGAAACTTCGGATTGTAGCATTTTACTGTAAACGTCGTCAGTTTATGACGTCATATTAGACTACCAGTGCGCAACGTCATACTTTGCTGAAAGCATTTGACATTTCAAATCGCGTGTGCTTTAATAACTAACGTTTTAGTTAGATTAACGCGTGTAACACATATCTTAACGTTTTAGTTAAGCCCATTCAATCATCACTGATCATAACTGATCAGTTTATAGTGGTTTTGATAGTAACGTGAGATTTACGTTATCAATAATGGAGCGTTTAATGCAAATGGGAAAGGACTTAGGTTATGAGGGGAAGGAGTTACAAGGTTTTGTTAAAGAGCAGCAAGATATTGAGCGGGCAGAAAGGCAAGAGCAAAGGGATTTAGAAAGGTTAAGGTCTGAAGAAAAGGAAAAGGAAAGGGCAGAAAAAGAAAAGGAAAGGGCACATGAACTAGCTAAGTTAGAAGTAGAAGAAAAGGAAAAGGAAAGGGAGGAAAAGGAAAAGGAAAGGGCACATGAACTAGCTATGTTGAAGGTTAATAAGGAACTTGATATGGCACGCATTAAGACTGAAAGGGAGGCAAAAGAGATTAGTGAGGCCCATTTAGAACAAATAAAACATGGGTTTGAGCTACAGCACCAAGAATTAAGGAATCAGTTAGAAATGCAGAGAGCGAAGCTCGAGCTAGAATTTGAAAGGCAAAAAGCTGAGAAGGTGGCTCATGCCCGGGATCCTAAGTTACCTTATTTTGAAGAGGGTAAAGATAAAATGGATAGTTATTTATCTAGGTTTGAGAAATATGCTACGGCTAATAAATGGGATAAGAGTGTTTGGGCCGCGTATTTAAGTGCATTGCTCAAAGGGCGCGCACTTGATGTATATGACCGGTTGTCAAATGAGGATGCGGCGGATTATGAAAAGTTAAAGGACGCTTTATTAAAGAATTTTGACATGACAGAGCGCGGATTTAGGAAGCAGTTTCGTTATAGTAGGCCCGAGAAATCAGAAACGTTCATACAGTTCAGTAGTAGACTGAGAAGTTATTTAGAAAAATGGCTTAATATGGCAAAGATAGAAAAATCTTTTCCGGCTGTCTGTGATTTCATGGCAAGGGATCAGTTCCTGGAGTCATGTAATAGAGAACTGTATGTACATCTGAAGCCAAAACAGTTTGGTAATTTAGATGAAATGGCTAGGGAGGCAGATTTGTTTGCAGAAGCGCGCGGGGGCGTATATAGTTGCATTAATAAGGGGCAACGCGATAATAGAGGCGCAGCGCAGGGTAAACAGGACAAAGTTGACTCGAACAAACCGAGTGGTAGACCGGATATCAAGTGTAGCATATGCGGTAAGGGGCATTTAACAATTAAATGTTTTAAGAACCCCGACAGGAAACAATTGTATAGCGCAGAGGTAGGAGCAACTGGAGTTGGGGATAGCGGTGTTAAGGAAAATTTGAACACGCGCGTAGAGACTCAAGGTTCTCAGGTTAAGAATGAGAATACGCAGAATGTAGGTCGTGGTTATACACGTGGTCGTGGTAATTTTAGAGGGTCTTTTCGCGGACGCGGTAAAAATAATAGCACACCACGTGGCGCAGCACACCAAGTTAGTTTTTGTCAGACGGAAGTAACTAGGAAAGGTGATGAGATTGGAAGTATTTTTGAAAATAAGGTTGGTGATCCTTTGATTTCGGATAGGGAGGAGTGTAGTAAGGAAACTAGGGAAGGTGTCTGTTACTTCTTAAAGGCAAGGTTACCGACGGCACAAGGATTGGTTAATAATAAAAAGGTGGTTGTATTAAGAGATACTGGGTGTACAGGCTGTGTCGTTCGGAGAAGTTTGGTTTCGGATAGTCAGTTAATAGGGAAGGAATCAAATGTTACGTTGATTGATGAATCCACACAAAGGTATCCTTTGGCAATGATTGACATTGATTGTCCTTTTTTCACTGGGAAAGCTGAAGCTTTGTGTATGGATGATACGTTGTACGATTTGGTTATCGGTAACATTGATGGATCAAAACTTCCTGATATGTCTCATTTCTCAGCTGCGGCTGTAACTAGGTCTCAAACTAGGCAGGATGAGAAGCCTTACAGAAAACTTAAGGTTCCCGATCAGATCATTAACGATGACAAGGAGGCTTTCAAGCAAGCTCAGGTTGATGATCCAACTTTGGAAAACATCAGGAAAAGGGTTGTATCTGGGAACAAGACTGTGAGTCGTGGTTTAAACCGAGGTGAAACTAGGTTTATTGAGAAAAAAGGTTTGGCATATAGGGAGTTCACCAAGGGTAACAAAGTCTCTTTCCAACTTGTAGTCCCTCAAAGTTTCCGAGGAAAGGTGTTGAAACTGGCTCATGAAACGCTTATGTCTGGACATATGGGTATTAGGAAGACATTGGATAGAGTTGTAACTGAGTTTTACTGGCCCGGTATTTGCGGTGATGTCGCTAGATTTTGTAAATCTTGTGATATTTGTCAGAGAACTATTCAGAAAGGTCGGGTCACTAAAGTACCTCTAGGAAAAATGCCATTGATTGATACGCCATTTAAGAGGGTGGCAGTGGACATAGTTGGTCCAATTGAGCCTCGATCTGATAGGAAATCTCGGTATATTTTAACCATGATAGATTACGCGACAAGGTATCCAGAGGCGATAGCTTTACCGAGTATTGAGACGGAACGTGTCGCGGAAGCGCTTATTGAAATGTTTAGTAGGGTTGGCATTCCTGATGAAATGTTGACTGATTGTGGATCACAGTTTACTGCTGAGGTAATGAAGGAAGTCAGCAGACTTCTTTCTCTTCAACAGTTAACGTGTGGTCCGAGACACCCAATTTGCAACGGACTGATAGAGCGTTTCCACGCTACGTTAAAGCAGATGTTACGTCGCATGTGTGCTGAACGTCCAAAAGATTGGGATAAATATCTTCCAGCCTTATTATTTGCGGTAAGGGAAGTCCCACAAGAGTCTTTAGGATACTCCCCTTTTGAGTTGTTATATGGACGTAACGTCAGAGGTCCAATGGCAATATTAAGAGAATTATGGGCTGAGGAGGTACGCGATGAGCAAGTTCTTTCGACGTATCAATACGTTATTGAGCTTAGGGAACGGTTAGAGCAGACATGCAAATTAGCGCGTGATAATTTAAAGAAGGTTCAGATTAAGCAGAAAGCTTATTATGATAAAGGCGTGAGGTCGCGTAAATTTGACGTCGGCGACAAAGTACTGTTGTTACTACCGACAGACAGTAATAAATTATTGCTTCAATGGAAAGGTCCTTATGAAGTGGTTGAGGTAGTGAACAGAATGGATTATAAGATTGACGTCAATGGAAATGTTAACACATATCACGCTAATATACTGAAGCAGTATGTTGAGCGTCAGACTGTGACGTCTCATTGTCTGATCTCTAAACCAATTATGTCGACAGACAGTCATGACAGAAATGACGTCGACGAGTCTTCATTTGAAGACAGCAGTTTTCAAACTGCAGAGCAACCAGAAATTGACGGAGACGTTAGCGTCCCACATACACTAACGTCAGTAGAGAGTGAGGAAACAGAAGAGAGTGAGGAGACAGAAGGGCTGAGAGAACAGCGCCTTGCAGGACTGACATGTCAGACAGACCAAATTATATGTACCACATTTATGTCAGAACCTGTGAAATCAATCAAATCTGTTAAGCCAGAAAGGCCACCTCCAGTGAGATTAAAACGATATCCGTTTTCTAACAAACAACAGAGTGTCAGGGGAACAGGAAAATTCTGGGGCAAACCACCTTGGCTTAATAGCTAAATTTTACTTAAGAAAATTTGGGGGCAGACTACCTTAGTAGGTAATTCTTCGCACGGTTGTTGTGTAAATAGCTGTCTTGTTTAGATAGGTTCATCCTATTCCATCTCTATACACAAAGAAAAAACATTTCTGATTGTTTTTTCTCCAAAAGGGGAAACCTTTGTTACGAGATGGAATAGGAAACCTCTCTGGTGCTTATGCACATCTAAATTATTTTAGTAGATATATGGTAGGGCGGTGCGAGTGAAATATTTTAGGTGAAATATGGTACGCAAACTGTGCGGCTCCATGAACAAGTCATGCACATATCATACGATGTATGCATGAGTGGTTTATAGAGAGCTGTTTTTACAATACAGGGGGGCACTAAAAGGCCGAGTCCTATAGAATTTGCCTAAAAATCGCCAACCGCCAAATTGTGCCATATATGATTTTTATTCCCGTCACGTGTTGTGTGGGTGGTCGTTTTGACAGGAGTCATGTCATTGATTATAGGGTCGTTTCATCAATTTTTCCTATGGGAAATATACTATTTGAACGCAAATCCATTATCTACTCGATTTTGCTATCTGGCTTTGTTTGTGGCTGGTATCTCCACCTCGCCACGAATTGAGCAAGGTAATACGAGTAGGCATGATTTTCTGGTAGTATTCATAGATATATAAACCCTGAAAAAAACGGACACTTTAGCAGCAGGTCAAGTTGTAAGAGTGAACACAACATTGTGACGGGGAAATAGAAAGGTATGTTAAATCTATGTTTAGTATTATTTTTGTATGAACATGCTTGTAGGTTTTGGAGGGGTTTACTTCTAGTATACCCCAACTTTCTGAAGCCTATTCTGAATTCACTGTTGTGGCCTGTAGTGATTAGGCTACTAGCTTTGCCAGCTAGACGTCGCAGAATTGATCCCAGGCTTCTCCAGTAGTAGAATGAGTCTTTCTAAGTGAGGTCCTGTCTCATGCTGACCCTAGATGTTGGTGAGACGTAAAGTTTGGACACCCGCTCATTCTGGATTCATTTAGGCTTTTAGACCCCTTTTGTAGAATGTAATTAATAAACGCCGGGTCACTTGTTTGATCCATGACTTTTGATTAGCTGTGGTTAGAAAACCGTGGTTCCGTCCCAATATGATATTAGGTGTAGAGGGGACGTAAACTTAAGACGGGTTTAACCATATCTTCATCATCAGGGCAAACTCTTACAAGAGCCTGTTGGGTTATCCGTGATGATGAACCGTAATGAATTTTATTTTACAAGCATGTTCACGTTGATTAGAAATAATTTTGTTTAAGAAGAATTACGAGTTCATTTTGTAATGATGCCGTTTTTGTCTGATAACTCAATTTGTGCATGTATGTACATATAAAGAACGTGATGATGATAAGTGGGAGTATTTGGTCGCCACACGTCATAACGGCCTGAGCGGCGGGGATGACGTCAGCTGCGTCATCGGCGTCGCGAGGACGGTTGTGACGGGGTGCCTACCAAATAGAGAGAATTTACGGCAAACAGTGTTGGCCCTTATGAGACACTAACAAATGTTGTGGATTATAGATGAAAATCGTCTGTTGTAGTTTCTATCTGTTATTAATGTATTGAATTTGTGAATAGCTATATTTGTGAGCCGTGTCGCGGAGAAGGATATGAAATAGAGATTGTTATGTTTCCTGTAATTGGCAGCTGACCAGGTAGCGCAAAGGCGTGGTCTGTTCAATTGCCTCTTACTTGTGATAATGTAGTGAGCACAAATTTGATGAGTATTATGCTCAGTAGTAGTGAGCATTAATTGATTTCTGTAGTGCTCAGTAAGGAAACATGAACTTTGAGTATTATTGTGTCAAGCGCTGGGTGCTGATAATTTGATGCACAGTCAAGTTAAGTTCTGCTGTACGGTTATTTGTCGCATGCACTAATCAGCCTGTATGTCTGGTCGGCGCATGCGCAATAACGGTGTATGCATGAACATATTCTTACTTCTCCGGGAGGGGGATCATGATATAGCATGTATGTTTTGTGACTCGTTTCTAGTCCAGTTATCGTAATTTGCAGGCACAACAATGTGTGACCTGCTGCTCCCTGCTTCATAGCAGCAGGTACTGGTACGACGCTAGGCGTTAGGGTCCAGCAAGGGCGGACAGACCGCCGTAATCAGCGCCTACCAGGATAGAAGCAGAATCTTCTAAATCATTGTTCGTTGTAAACAAATGTGAGACCATGGAAGAGGTCAACTTACCTGCAGGTTATTTGGACGATCACTAAACCCCTGATCGGCAAACGTGATCGCTAAACCTAGGATTATCAACTATGTTGATAGACTAGTTCTACTAGTTCGCGAGAGGAAGTTTCACGCGAGTGGGGGATTCACCCTAAGTTATAATCTGGCCAGTCGCGTCTTGTGTTATTTCTTTTTTTGTTTTTGTTGTTGTTTTTGTTGTTTGCTTCTGTAGGTATTCACGTCACCCGTTCCGAGCACAGAACAGTGTTTTGCCTTCGGAGCGGACGTCGTGAGTTGGCTACAGAAGCAACAAATTGTGATGTTTTGTGTTAGTAAGTGTTGTATGTAGATACTGTAAATAATTCATGTCATTCATTTAACATCTTTCTTGTGCCTTACCCCACAGCTGCCCGTACACCTGTCAGAGATCACGCTCGGTTGTCTTGTCAGCATGGGGGTTTGCGGGACGCCGTAAACCCACATGTAACAGTGTTGGATAAGATGTCCCCTACTCACAAAGTTTATTGGTTGCGATTTGAGACGCGAAAGAGAATCTTGATAGTTTTGCTGTTGTTGTCTTGAGAAAACTGAGTGAATCATAATAGCATTATGTGGTGGGTGGTATTTAATAGCCAAAACGTAGGATGGGAAAGTGAGAAGTGGAGTGGATGAGCCGTGATCACTGGTAAACCAGTCAGGTCCCAGGGGGTTTTTCGGGGAGCTAACAGGTGTTTCATAATTTTCTAGCTTCAGGCAAAGATGAGCTTGTCTATGTACGACCAGGTGGCGATAGAGAAGGCAAAGAAGCGGGGCCGGGCTTATCAGTGTTTGGCGTGCCATTTTAAGACAGGCGAGAGATGGATTGATGAGATCGGCAAGTTGGAGGACCATATACTCAGGATGCACATCCCCAAAGAACGGATACCTTTTACATGCCAACTCTGTATGTTTAAGTGCATGAGACGGGACCAGCTGCTCCGGCATGTCTCCCACTATGCAAGACACGTGACCATGGCCGCAGGGAGGAATATCATAAACCACGAGCCCTGGTTGTGCAGCAGTGAGAACCCATATGTTATCTCTGAACTGGACTACTTCAAGCTATCACCTGAGGAGAGTCTGAGATTCTTTCTTGAGAGGTCGGCGCGGTCAGGAAGGTCATCAGCAGTGGAAGGCTCATTGGCAAGGCTCGTCCATGGGACTCTGGAGAATCACATAAGCCAGGAAACCCTGCAGGCGGGATTTATTGCCATTCCTTCGCACTTAGGGACCCCGCAATCCAGAGTAGATAGTGTCCAGACGAAAAGACCTAGCCAAGAGACTGCAGTCTCTAGCACACCGGTTCTACCACAAACCCTGACACAACCCATGACAGGAGCATCATCAATGCAGAGTCGACCTCTAACAAGTCTGGTTCAGCCGCATCAGGTCCTACCAGTTCCCGCGATGATGTCGACTGCTACTCAAGCAGTGCCACGGACGGAGATGTCGACAAGCGGGACCACCTTACCAACCTTTACCTCATGGGCTTTCACCAAGTCCACGGCAGCTGAACAACCCATGCCAAGCCAAAGTCTAACTGGACTTTTTCAACCAACGGCCGTCCTCACTACCCCACTGTCGGACGAGTTGTTACGAGGAGCAAGCATTCCAATCCTTGGAGTTCCTGGAACCAGACTGGACTCTACACCATCCTTTTCTGTCCTGGATCGGAGCTATGGGTCGTATGTCCCATCCACGCCATTGATGATTGGAGATATTGAGCATCCAGCCCACAGCCACAGCAGGATGAGTACTCCGGTCCTGACCGAACAAGTCCACCAAAACCAGCAACCGTTGGCTGAGAGCGGGGCAGTGAGTCTTCCTGAGCACCCAATACCTTTGACTCAACCCGAGGATAGACAAGGCGAGGTATCGTTGAAGATAGGTCAGGCAGAGGACCCGACTGACCAGGCAGAAATCCATTCGGATATTGATGAAAACCTTATGCCACAACTCCTACCCACAGAGGACATGTCAATAGCCAGTGAAGAAGGAGAGGAGACAGAAGCAGAAGGCAGAGCGGGGAGAAACTGAGGAAAGTCAGGCAACAAAGAGGAGGCGCCTCGAGGACACTGAAGATGAGGACACGGTCCGAGTGAGTTTGGTCGCTGTTAACAGTCTCGTTACAGCGATCCAAGGGCTAACAGGGCAGATGAAGAGAAGCGAGAAGAGTGAGGAGAAAGTAGAGAAGGCCCTTGTGGAGACAACATGTGCATTGAGTAAAGTTGCGGACACGCTATGCAGACTTAAGAATGTGATAGAAGAAAATGGTAAAGAAGAGAGAAGGATAGAGGAAAGGTGGTTGGAAAGGGAACGACAGCGCGAAGAGGAAAGGAGGAAGGACATGGAGGCTGAGCAGAGAAGAGAGACGAGGAGACGAGAGGCTGAGAAGAAAGAAAGAGATGAAATTAGAAGACTACTGTCAAAGGCGATAGAACAGAAGGAGGAGTCGAGGGGAGAGAAGAAGGAGGGAAAAGAGAATTCCAGAACCTTAAAGTCTGTCTTGGGAAAGTCATACACCGAGAACAGCGTGAAAGACCTTAGTAAATGGAGCTAAAATGCACTCATTGTGTTGGACTGAAGTGAACAGTGACATACCGTAATTTAATTCAATAAGGAAAGACAATGATAACGAAGATAGGCTTTACTTAATTAGTGAAACATTGAAATAGTAGTGAATTATAGCTACGAGAGGGACTTTGTTTCAAATAAAAAAAGATGTAGTTAATTTATAGTGAAAAGTTCAGAAAGGACTGTTATACATATTTCTGAAGCAGTGAACCTTCGGGTTGATTTTGATTAAAGGACCGTGCATAAGGCAAAAGGGACTGTGGTAATAATAACATAAATAGTGTACAACAAACCCTTTCACCCCTTAGGTTCTGAAACAGTCTCTTCCATCTTTGAATTCGGTTAAATCCTTTCTTTTAAATAAGAGGGGTTTAATCGGATTCATTTACAGGATGACCAACAGTGTTAATGCTGATGAGATGGCTCATTATGAGCAGTTTCATCCGGATCAGCACTGTTTGCATATATATATATATATATATCTATACTGGTCTACAGAGTTGAAAGGGTACAGTGAATAAAGTGTAGAAAAGGACTGTTCATACATATTATAGAAACACCTTTAAATCAATAAATAAATCAAGGAAAGGACTGTGTAAAAAGTGAAAAAGGACTGTGATATAAAAGCGTCAATTGGTAAACTTTTAACCCTTGCACCCCTGAGTTTCTGGAGTCTTCCATCTTTGAATTTGGTTGAGCCCTTTCTTGGATATACAAGGGGCTTAATCAAAATCATAAACAGGATGGTCAACAGTGTTCATCCTGATGAGACGGCTCAGCATTGAGCAGTTTCATCCGGATCCACTCTGTTTGCAGTTATATATGAGGTTCTACAGTGTTGGAAGGGTTTAGTGAATATTTAATTGGAAAAAAAAAGCAAAACAGTGTTTATAGGGGTGCAGTTACAGAGATAGTTAAAATAAGTTTTAGGGGATTTTGGAAGGAAAGATGGCAATTGGATAAAAGAGACTCAGTCTGCTTGGTAAATTGCTTGTGAGGTCAGGTTAAGTAACAATTTGTAATTCTGATTTCGCGTGTATGACTTGAGATGTCGCGTTTAATTGTAAGGGTTTCTAGCGCGTGCTACTGACCGTCATAGTTCCCGCTGAAACAAGCAATTTACCAAATGCTGATTTGGGGATATAAATTAACAACATGTTCCAGATTTTCTATTTTAATCTGTTTATCTTATACAATAGGGTAACATATCTAACAAATTCTATCCTTCACATATAAAGTTTTGTCATTAAACATGTAAAAGTGTTAGTTTCGGAAAGTGCATAAATTTCATGTCAATTACAAAATGTTATTCACTTTCCCTCTAACAAACATGATAATTAGTTGTTCGCAATCCAGGTTTTCTCATGTAAGAGGCATCATATGCGTCTGAAGGGTGGCTTTTTCTCAAATGTTAACATTTGATCAGTAGCTACCTTTTCACTCAATATTATGGCATTTATTTTGTCTGTAAGGAGGACCGACCGAATGCAATTATTCTGTCAAGTCATACGTATTCAAATATAGCCATTATTCAGATTAACATTTCACAATTTATGACCGCCTCTTACATGTAGTGCACCTTTCTGCAAATATTACCTAAGGATAATTTAAATACATGTAGCAGTCTTAAGTATTTTTAACTGATCCATGGTAAGGCACTTACATATTGTTTTGTTCATGTTAATTTTGGTGCCGTAACCAGGATGCTGTATTGTTGTCGTTATATGTGTACTGAAAATTGTGTTTCAGAGACCGCTGTATTGTGAGACCTTTACTCAGGGTCATTAGTTGGAACTTAAACGACCCTGGAGGGGGGTAATGTAGTGCCCCGGTCTCTTTCAACCCAATTTTCGCCAATGTTTACATGTGTTTACAAATCAGCTGTTGTTTATTTTGCGCTGTATGCAATCAATACCGACTTGTTCCTTGACGTACAGAATTGCCACTTGGCAATTTCTATAGAAACCTGCTTACCTTCAGTTTCTAGCCATCATTAGCCTTACTGGTGGTCTTAGGAACTTTATTTTTGATAAATTTATGTACGTCAAGTTGAATTTGCCACCTGTGTCCTCCATATTGGATGTGTATTGATTGTGTAAGCAAAGGTTGCCGGGACTGTTTGTGTGTTTGCGCGGTCAAGTGTAAAACGTCAAACTGCAACTGTCAAAGCCAGTCATGCTAGATTCAACACCATTTTCCAAGCAATCGGTACAGGAAGAAAATTTCTAATTGTGACAGTCATTTTCCCCATTCATTTAGGGTCATTTTGGTGATAATAATAATTTGCCTTTAATTTGATAAAGTTGTCTGTCGGCCGTTTAAAATTAATGACCCTTACGATTTCTATCTATCCATCCAAAATGGCGGACATCGTAACTTTCGCTGGCTACTTCCTACCGGTATTCTTGCCGGGGATCACGTGGTCCCGCCGTTCTTTTGCTGCGGATCGGGATTTCCCACTGCATCAGAGCCGTGGGAAGTTCGATCCCATAGCGGAATAACCGCGGGATGGGGGATTTGGGAAAGCGGGGCTATAAAAGCACTCTCCCACTTTTCGCAAACAACTTCAGTTCTTGGCTTTCATAGAGTGCAGACGCATTATTTTTGGCTGTAAATTTATTTTATTTTCCTTTGGTTCCTGTTTAGATTTACTTTCAAAAACAACTGTTAAGCAAAAAGAACATTTTTTTTTCTTTCTTTGAAGAGGGGTATTTTATTTAACGTGTTAAGGAAGAAAATTCTGCTTTTGCCCTTGTCATTCCCATAATGTTTTCCATCATTTGCATAAATGTAGTGTATACTCAGGGTCAGTAAAACTCAGTATAGGGAAGGTCCCTAGAAGCTGTCTCATTGTATTGTATTAGTAAACCAAGGTCATAAACCACATTTACCTCACCATTTTGTCATGTTTTGTTTCATCAACTGGGCCTGACTGGTTTGATCACTGTGTGAGAGTGGAGCATTTATTTATTAATAACATAAAACAGACTTAGCATTGATTTTCATATCATTTTACCTCATGAGTTTATTCTAGTCAACAAGTCTTTCATTTCGTTAAGTTTCATGCAATATTAAAAAGGAGAAATTTGTTAAATCATATCTTGTTCATTGTCTTCTTTTCCTATCTGAAGTTCACCCTTTTTTACCCCCTCGACACGAGGCCTAGACCCAAGGTTTAGTGCACCGTTTCAGCAGCTTGGGCTAAGTTGAAGCCAGCTTGGCGCCAAGTTTGCAGCTATATATATATAAACAGACGGAGTCCTCGACTGCTAAGACTCGGACACGCAACAATATTTTCATACTGCCACAAAAACCAGCATGTGTCGCACAGGGCCCAGTTGTTCAAAATAGAAGCGGAGGCAATGATCAGGAATCGATAAAATTAACCCACAGCTCCCATCAGAGACACCAAAGCCTCGTTAGCTTAACGAGCTCGTTAATTGTCAAAGTTTTACTGTTCAAGCAAGTAGAATGTCTGCAGTTCTGTTACTTTTGCTGAAAAATGTGAGTAAAAAGCTACTCACATTTTTTTCAGCAAAATTATAAGTATATTTGCCATCTTGGATAATCAAAGTTTTAACGACTTGTTAACTAAAGGCTTTGTTAGTTTTGAACAAGTAGCCCAAGATATATTCTCCTAATGTTAACCAGTTGTTGGGGCTGGTGGGAGAGGAATCATGGTGAAGTGTGGCGGGTCTTCTGTGCTTCAATGCATTTTAATGCGAATTTTCATTTATAATTGACAAGGATCGCTGCTACAACGTGTTGCAAATAGGGCACAACATGGTGAAATACGGAGGACGAGATGGCATTTTTCTGTTTGAGATTTTTCTTGTTCCTGCTTCAAACAGATTGTGGGTGCTCGACAGAACCGCTTCATTTAGGCGCCCCTAACGAGTATAGCGCCTTGTCTACCAATGTCTTCACATAAACACATCAAAATTGTATTTAATATTTTTATTTTTATTTATATGTTTTATATTTATTTTAGTATATGATTCTATTCCAAATACAATAAGTTTTGTGTGTCTGAATATAATTCTCACATCTCTCTGTAGATGTAAATTTTAATGCAAATCTATGTGTTTGTTTGTTTGATTTTGGGGATAACTGTATTAATATTGTCATTTGGGGAGGTAAATCCGGTCGGAAATTTCGTTTTAAGGGGAATGGGAACACCTTCATGGGAAGCGCAACTCTTGCAAAAGTATTTTTGTCTCCCATCTCAATAGGGGTCAACTCTTAAAGGAAAGAATTTGCTCCTGAGGAGCAAATTCTTTCCTTTAAGAGTAGACCCCTTTTTCCGTGGGAGAGAGCTTATAGAAAAGCGAACAGGAAGTCCCGAAAGTTGTCTCCCTTTGAAAAATGGCGGGGAAAATCTGGCAGGTGTTCCCATTCCCCTTAAAACCGACGATTTACCTCCTCAAATGACAATATTCAATACAGTTATCCCCATTCTAATGCATTTATTCGGTTTTCTTAAAAAAGTGTGCTGTTTGCTCAAGCGCTGTGAGCTGCGTAAAACCAAATACCAGCGAATGGAAAGCGGCGTTACATTATGACGTCGGGTTTCCAACAGTATATCGCAGAATATACTGTCGCAAATTTTTGCGTTATCCAATCAGATGCAAGTGCATTAGAATTGAGGTTTAACGTCCCCGTCAACACTATATAGGTTATTTTGGAGACGCGCAAATCTATGTGTAACGAAACAAATAGACAAACATTACACTTTGAAAAAAGTCGATTCTTTATCTTTCTGCCGCGTTTTCGGCGATAACTTCTTTATTTTTTGTTTTTGATCACCACACCCAGAGGAGAAAACTCTGCCAACCTTTCAAAAAAATTTTAAGGCCCCTAAGTTAGACGAGCAGAGCTGTAATCAGATGGGGATTTCTGAAATTTCAAGCATGTGCAAAAGTGTTTCCTTTCGTTTCCTTTATCCTATAGATATCATTCCTACGGAACCCGGGAAGTACGGAACCCGGGAAGGGACATGCATTTTCCTTTATAATATGTTGTGCGACAAGATATTAAGTTGTGCGAACAAGATATTATCGTGTGCGCACAAGATAATATGTTGTGTGCACAAGATATGTGCGGACAACATAAAATATCTATATCTCGTGTGACCAACATAATATCTTATGCGTCTGATTAAATTGTCCTAACAAGATATGTTGTGCAAACAAGATATTATCTTGTGCGTACAAGATAATATCTTGTGGGCAAAAGATATTATCTTGTCCGCACAAGATATATATTGTCCGCACAAGATATTACGTTGTGCGAACAAGATACTATCTTGTGCGCACAACATCTATGTTGTGCAAACAAAATAATATGTTGTGTGAATAAGATAATAATATGTGCGCACATGATATTATGTTGTGCGAACAGGATAATAATGTGTGCGCACAAGATATTATGTTGTCCGCACAATATCTATGTTGTGCAAAAAGAAGACAATATCTTGTGCGCACAAGATATTAAGTTGTGGTAACAATATATTATCTTGTGCGCACAAGATAGTAACGTGTGCGCACAAGATATGTTGTTTGTACAAGATAATATCTTGTGCGCACAAGATATTAAGTTGTGGTAACAATATATTATCTTGTGCGCACAAGATAGTAACGTGTGCGCACAAGATATGTTGTTTGCACAAGATAATATCTTGTGCGCACAAGATATAATCTTGTTCGCACAACATATTAAAATAAATTGCATGCCCCTTCCACAACTTAATATCTTGTGCGCAATATCTTGTTCGCACAACATAGATCTTGTGCGGACAACATAATAACTTATGCGGCTAACAAGATAATTGGTGTGCAAACAAGATTATATGTTTTGCGAGCAAGATAATAAGTTGTGCTCACAAGATATTATGCTGTGCGCACAAGATCTATGCTGTGCAAACAATATAATATTGTGTGTGTTGTGCGAACAAGATTATAACTTGTGCGCACAAGCTATCATGTTGTTCCCACAAAATCATATCTTATGCGCACAAAATATTAACTTGTTCGCACATCATATTAAAATAAATTGCATGTCCCTTCCAGGGTTCCGTCCCTTACAAATAGGCTAGTCATTTATTTACATTTTGAGAGTATGAGTGACCGAAATGAACATAGGTTTTATCGAAAAATTCACAAAATGTAAAAAGTCCATCTGACTATCCAATTCTAGAGGCCGAATCCTTTAAGAGAAATAGGCGGGGCTTCTCCACAACTTTCTCGCTTGATGTGTTGATCAAAAAATCAAAAATAAATAGAGGATATTTACTTTTTTGAGCTAAATATCAAAAATATTTCATCGAGTGTGTTGAAAATATCAGAAATATCACGAGTGCGAAGCACGAGTGAAAATTCTGATGCTTTCAACACACGAGATGAAATATTTTGATATTAATCGAAAAAAGTAAATTTTCTTTTTATTTGATAATATTTTAGGACACTTACGTTAATTGATCAATCGGTTCTCACGTCACAATTTTGACTTGGCTATGACGTCACAACTGTCAGTTGCAAACCATTAACAGTCACCATTTTTAATACAGCATTTTACAGTTCAGATAATGCTTTTTCAAGGTATTTTACAGAATTATTTTATAGATAACATGAATTTTGGCGAGAAAATAGTTCGGGCTGCTACTGTGAAAATAACATGGTCATGTTATTTTTCACAGTGTGAAAATATCACTTTTATTTGTTTCAGATATGCACTGATTTCACAGCTATGTATTAATTAAAAAAAATTACCCCCCCCCCCCCCCCACCAAAAAAAAAAATAATAAAAAAAAAAAAACGCGGTAAAATATATTAAAAAAATCGACTTTAGTAATCACTAAGTGGGTTGTGAATGAAATACTCTCCCAGCAGGCACACGTCGCTAGGGCAGCGTCAAATCAACGTCGGTGCAACGTCAAGACGTTGTACCGACGTTGATGTGGTGTCAGAATTACGTCATGTGCCTGCTTGGTCTAGAGTAATGGTACTAGTAATGAAACCATGAGCATGAATGAACTTATAGTGACCATATAAGCCCCGCCAAGCGAATTTGTGTCTTCGAGCATTCCGTCATGACAAATTTTAACTGCGCATGCCCAGCCATTCAGAGGGGCCAGGGATATAGCTTTCTGTCTGGGGGTTCCTCTTGATTCACTGCTTGTATCAGCGAGCAGCGAAGGTTCTGGCGAGACTGCGCGGATGCGCAGGCTCGCCTGAACCTTCGCTGCTCGCACAGGCGATAAGTACCAAAATCGCTTGACGGGGCCCATTTAGTTTTACAACTAATCTAACATATGTACCTCGATCATCCATAAAACATACAAGTAAAACAGTAAAATAACAATATTTACACAATGTACATAAGGGGAAAAAACAAAAAAAAACAAAAAAAAAACAAGAACAATATTTTCAGAAAGTCTGATGAACCTAGTTTAATTAATTAAAAAGAAAATGATTGCATTGTAAATTATGTAGCTATGGTAAGTGTCCTATCTAAAACGTTGTGACGTTCTTTTCTAAAAGCATAAAATGTACCAAAAACGGTCAAATATATTATATGAATCACTGATGTTAAAATATAAAGTAAATGCAGTGGAAATGAAGTTGGCGTAAAAAGTACTTCTGTTATGATAAAATACCATGCGGTACAGAGACGCGCGTCATAAAAACTTGTGTTAAGGATCGCACTGACTAGTGGGGAGAGGGGCGCGTTGCGGAAACCAATGTCCAAACAGCACGCCCACTACACCACACCAGTTTGATGGTCCAATAGCTTAGGTGACCTCTACGACTGTCACAGGTAGTATTTATGACATAAGACCGGAAATACTGCAACCCATGAAACATTCGCTGTTTTTTTTTTTTTTTTTATGTAGTAATAAGAAACGACTTAAGTGACGTTTTAAAGATGTTTAGATCTGAGGATTGGCGTACAGTCTGATTTCACTGCTGATTAGTTCTACTCCGTTCAGGCCAGATGATAATATATGAGCCGGCGCATGACAAAAGCTACAATAAGACCGGTGCGACCAGCAGAGACTCAAATCAATCTGCACACCCATCCACTATGACAGGACCTTTTGCTTATGTCTCTTTGCATAAATATTGACCTATATTAGGTACATGCGATCAGCGAAGACTCTGATCAGGCTGCGCGAATGCGCAGGCTGATCTGAGTGTTCGCTGGTCGCTAAAGCCTTCTTGTAGATTTTGTCATGCCCTGGCTCATATACAATCGTCAACCCCACTGTCACTGTGAGTAGAAGCCTCCGTGGTGCATTGGTAACGCTACTCGCCTTGTAAACCAGGGATCGCAGGATCGATCCCGGGCTTCTCCAGACTTTCGGATGAGTCTTTAAACCGAGGTCCCGTCTCCGTATGACCTTAGCTGTTGGTGGGACGTAAAACTAAAACTCACTCACTCACTGTCACTGTGAGTGAGTGTTTGAGTTTTATGTATCACCAACAGCTAAGGTTATACGGAGACGGGACCACGGTTTAAAGACTCGACCGAAAGTCTTGAGAAGCCCGGGATCGATTCTGCAGGGCTACTACACCATAGACGATTCTCCGCTGTCACTGTATACCCGTAATGATTCTAAGTATTAGGACTGATAGGCCTAAACAAACAGTGCAGATCCAGATCAGATCGCTTCTCAGGGTCTACACTGTTTGTCATTCGGTCTGCACCTTTTGGACTTTTTGCTGAAACATGAAACAAATTAGTTATTTTAGGAGAATTACAGCAAGTCCTTAAGGTGTACGAATTTTAAGGATGTTTACGGTGAAGTGGTATTTACAGGGTTTTTAAATTGCATGGACATTTAGTGCTAACAATTTTATTTGATTTGTTTGATTAGAGGTTTAACGTCCCCGTCAACACTATTTAAGTCATTTTGGAGACGTTGCTTCCAATTTTGTGGGACTTTTACCCGACTCTGAAATGAAATGACATCTCAGTCCCTGCCACCCGATGAAACCAAAAGGGTTTTAACTTTATATGCATGGACGTTCCAACTCGCACCACTTTGCCGGGCAAGCTTAGACCTTATAAGCGGTTTACCAGTACTCATGTGCAGTCGGATTCTGCTCTGCATGGAAGCATCATATAGCCAATCTATTTCCCCAAGCCTCGATGGGCGGGGCCAGCCTACTTTTCTTTTTTTTTCTGTCTCTCTTTTCCAGTTTTACTTATCAGTTTTACTTTGGCTTGATCGGCCCCCGCCCATCAGGCTTGAATAAATAGATTGGGGGTACATAGTGCCCCCACGCAGATCTGAAACCAACCACACACGAGTGCTGGTTAACTGCATAGGGGGTTTAAGCCTGCCCCGGCAAAGTAGTGCGAGTCAAACGGTCCATGTATAATATCTCTATTGGTTCACAAAATTGGTGGCATCACGAAATCAGGCCTATATAATTTTGACCCCCTTGAACCCCACTTTTATATAGTAAAACTGGGGTTTACAGGGGTAAACCTTATTTTTCTTATTTCTGCTCAAAAATATAGATCGTGGGTACTCGTTAGAACCGCCTCATTGATGCGGTTCTAACGAGTACCCACAATCTATATTTCGAGCAGAAATAAGAAAAATATCACAATTTTTTATCTTTAAATTTTCGTTTTTCCGGTGGGTAAGTTTACAATGTATTTGTATAGGCGTGTTTTCGTAATGCAACGTCTCCGCAATGGTCTAAATAGTATCAGCCCAAGTTAGGTTGCTTTCCCCTTACACACCCACTTCTTATTAATATACTCAGTAAGTGAACCTGAACATTGAGCTCCCTGCCGCAACCAGACACCGTCGTGATATGACGGAAAAATTGTTGAAAGCGACGTTAAACCCGAATTCACACACACACACACACACAGTGAACCAAAATGTATGGAACAAGAATCGTGCAGTCGATGGCACGCCATCGCATCATTACGCAAACACGCCTATCCAAATACATTGTCACATTTATCGCCGAAAACAAAGAGAAGATTTTAAGATGAGAAATTGAGATATTTTTCAAATTTCAGCTCAAAATATAGATTGTGGGTGCTCGTTAGAACCGCCTCATTGAGGCTTACTATATAAAAACTGGGGTTAAAAAGGGTAAAATTTATTTTTCTCATTTCTTCTCTAAAGTAGAAAAGATTGATGGTACACACAGTCTATATTTTGAGCAGAAATAAGAAAATAACTCAATTTGTCATCCTAAAATTTTCGTGTTTTTTTTTTTTTTTTTTTTTTTTCAGTGTAATCTACAAAAGAAATGCAGACTTTTTGGAGAAAGAAAAGGCTGAAAATCAAAACTAAAAAAGCAATAAAATACTGCACACCACAAATATCAGTAATTACTAAAAGAAAATGAGAAATCTCCTGAGGATATGACAATTTCAGAATTAAAAGAAAACAAGAGGCTCAATGAGCATAACCGCTCACCTGAGGAACATTTTAGTAAGCTGATTGTCTTGTGCTTTCAGAGCAGAAGATTTTTTTCGAAGTTCTACCAATTATAAATCAGTGGACGATAATGATCCAAAGGATATGGCCAATTTAGACGTCATAGGCAAGGCTGGCAGGATTTATGTGGGTGACCAACTGATGTTGCAACAATACTAAATATCTAAGCTCAGGGCCTTATAGTTTCAGAAGAAGATTTCTTAAGTTGTTTTGCTAAGGTGATACCGAAACTGGACCTCAGTTAAAAGACTCATCCGGAGGTCTGGAGAAGCAGGATTTATGTTGGTGATCATTTCACGTTGTTACATAGTAAATATCTAAGCTATGCGCTTTATGGTTTCAGAGAAGACGTTTTTTTTTTAAGATTTTCCATTATTTAAGTCAATGTCATCATGTCGGTGAACTAATCAGAAATCCCTTTCTATAAGAATATATTTAAAGCGAAAATAGTCATGTTTAGAAACTCGGGGATGATAGAGTAAAACATAATATCATTGGAAAGCGCGTAGGAAAATAGTCCCAGAGTATACTGTTTTCTTTTCAGAATTCGTCTTTCTGTGTCAATTTATATTCATTCCGTATAAAGTCGAAAACTGAAATATTTTGAAAGAGGTTCCATGCCTGCAAAATTAATTTTCAAGAGTTCATTTGGACTATTTTATGCAGTGAACGAACAGCGGAAGTGGAGTAACGCGGTCCAGTACCGGAAGTAGAAATGTAATGACATAGAAATTTGATTTTGAAAATCAACTTTCAAAAATGACGCTATCATATTTCACCATATCCATGATACCGGCGACGGCAAGTATATACATGTAGCTGTTCTTTTCGTAATTTTTCACACAGACACATTACGCCAACGACTTTGTAAAACGTAACCCTATATCTTAACTTTTAATACAGGCGACGACCAGTATTACACTGGTAAAGGCAAGCGCGCAGGGTAAGGAACACACCCACAGGATAAGGAAATTTTTCCGCTCAGGATAAGGAAGAAAATGGCGGAATCGGCATCACATGTGCAGGTTTGTAGATCTCGTGTTATGGTTCCAAATCAATACGGCTGCTCACATTAGCTTCAAGAAAGGCACATATTATTCACAAATCTATCTTCTATGGTTCGAATTTGACAGTAACAGCCAGTCAAACGGAGAACCGGACACAGTGGAGCTATTTAACCACGAAATCTCATTATTTCACATGAAACGCTCTTTTGGAAGATGGCATGCACTTTTTTGTTGGTTGTAGACATGCACATGATAAATCGGACTGTTGCAAATACGATTTAAGGAAAATTGGAAATTGGAAGGCCCACGGTGAAAAATCCTAGTCAACGTCCACGAAGAAATGGGTACAACGCATATGATAAGACACAAAATTTTGACCCCAGAGATATGGTGGGCAGGATTTATGTTGGTGATCATTTCACGTTGTTACATAGTAAATATCTAAGCTATGCGCTTTATGGTTTCAGAGAAGACGTTTTTTTTTAAGGTTTTTCCATTATTTAAGTCAATGGGAGCTGAGGAGCCCCGAGGCATTGCCAATTTGGACCCTAGGAGCAGGATTGGCAGGATTTATAGGGGCATGATTGGCAGGATTTATGTAGATGACCACTTGATACTAAATATCTAAGCTTTGGGCCTTGTGGAAGAAGATTTTTTTAAGTTTTTCCCATTGTAAGTCTATGGGAGCGAGTACATGTATATGTTGCCATGGCAACAAGAGTTTCCATCTGATCTGCCCCAAAACATTATGCATTCTGTGCCCCAACCTGATCATTGCTTCACATGAAATTTAATCATGATTGGCCCACTGGCTTTAATGATATACTGAGTAATTATTTGAAAATGTGAACGGATGCTGGATGCCGAGCAGTGGACGCCGGAGCATTGGCATACTATCACCTCACATGAGCCTGCGGCTCGGGGAAGCTAATAAATTAAAACAGTGCTGACAATCAACTAATTTTGTTCTATAGAATCAATAAATCCAAAATTCCGCTCATTTGTTTCATTATTGGTTAGTTACCGTGTATTTCAAGGGAGGTAATGCATATTACAAGTACATTGATTCTAATATTACTTTAATTTTATGTTCTTCTTGGGAGAATTCAGCTGTTTCTTTGATATTTATCGTGTATAACATAGATAAAATAAAGTCAAAACATGATATAGTAAAATTTAACTGTGAATCTTAGTCATGGAGAACGGTACAAAATACCTAATATATTCGAAATATACACTTTTTCGCCCACATTTCCTCTAAATTATATACAACTTCAAGTGGCTATCCGTTCAGTTGTGACGATCTTTGACCTCGTAGAGTCTGAAAGAATAATTTTAATAAAAAAATTTCTGGCCGCCCCATTGCAAAGGGGCTTATGATGAAATACCTAATAGCGAAATACTTTAGTGTATCAGACCATAGCTCGAATACCACTGCTTTTTGCAAACCCACGAAGTGCTGTCAGTTTTAAGATCATTTTTGGTGGTACCAAAATAGCATCAGTAGCTTTTCTTGGAACCCTGAATCAATTAACTCTCTATTGACTTTTTCAAAGAAAGAGAATAACGTTGAAATGACATTCATTCACCATGAACTTAGAAATGAAAACCACTACATGTACCTTAGTCTTCATACCATCGACACACAGACAGGAGAATCAATTGCCCCGCCCAGAGCTTGAAGAAATAGATGGCCTGCATGATGCTTCCACGCACGCACACGTGTACTGGTAAACCGCTTAGATGATCTTAGCCTGCCTAGGCAAAGCGGTGCGAGTTGGAACATGCTTATAAACCCCACTGGTTTCATTGGGTGGCAGGGTTTGAGATGTCATTTCATCTCAATGTCGGTTAAAAACCCAACAAAATTGGAAGCAACGTCTCCAAAATGACCTATACAGTGTTGATGGGGACGTTAAACCTCAAATCAAACAAACAAACAAACAAAACAGGTGAACCATTTAAATTGTACATAACGAAATCATTTTTACCAGGACCTTCACCAAATAGGTCACCCTCGATCTGCAGAGACCTGAACTCATGACCTTCCATATATGGCCCCCGCCCATCAAGGCTTGGAGAATTTGTTTTGTTTGATTTGAGGTTTAACGTCCCCGTCAACACTAGATTGTCTACGCAGAGATGAAACCGACCGCACATGTGTACTGATAAACCGCTTAAAAGGTTACAGCCTGCCCAGGTAGAGTGGTGTTGAGATCAATGAGCCGTCATTTCATCGCAGTGTTGGGTAAAAGTCCCTTAAAATTGGAAGCAAGGTCTCCAAAATGACCTAAATAGTGTTAATGTGGTCTGAAACCTCAATTCAAACAAACAAACAATTTAAGCATTGCAAAACAATCTATAGTCTTGATATTGTCTACGACCATTATTGCTCTGGAAGCAATTAACAAAGGCAGGTGGCTAGAGATACGGATCCGTATCTCTAGTCTCGGAGGCTAGGGATACGGATCTGTATCCCTAGCATTTCCCAATAGGCCTGGCTAGAGGTACAGTTTGATAAGACTGATAATTGTTTCAAACAGAGCTACCTTTGCTGTTTTTACGCAATTTGCAAAGTAGCATAACTCTACTTAGGTGAAAGGTGGAAAAAGTAATATGAATTCTGAAATGGGACAGGACCAATGGCAACCCTGTGTTGTATAATTAATATTATTAATGAAATGAGTCGCGTCATGAGAAAACCGTTGTTTGCATATACGAAAACAAAGGCACAGATCAGCTGCGCAGTGCAGTTGCTGCGCAGCTGATCAGGGCCTTTGTGATCGCTACATGGATGGTACAATTTCTCTACTTCCTAAATCCGAAATTTCAAAGCTCTAGCCATCTTCGGTGGCTGTATAGCTTGGTTTGTGTCGGGCTAGGTCGGTCGGAAACCCCGAAGACAGGTTTTGTCGTGACGCGGCTCGTTTCTTAGTATACGCAGATCAGATACGCATCGTCGCAGGCTGAACAGCGCCTTAATTTTTATCGCTGCCAAGATAGTATATATCCGAAATACATGTATATAAAAACAAACTTGTAGTCTACTGTTGCTTAACTCTTATCTTGCTGCCCACGACAACCCCTATCTTTGCAAACAGTGTAGATCCAGATCAGATGGCTTCTGAAGAAGCCATCTGATCAGGATCTACACTGTTTGGCATTCAGCTTATGAATTTGTAGCAATAAATTACATAAAGTAATTTGATTGGTTGATAGACATAACTGGGTGTGGCTTAAAAGAATATTCAGCAAGAGAAGGGTTAACATCCTCATACATCATCACGAAAACACGCCTATATAATTCTGACCCCCTCGAACCCCACCTTTTATATGAGCCCCGCCAAGCGAATTTGTGTCTTCGAGCATTCCGTCATGACAAATTTTAACTGCGCATGCCCAGCCATTCAGAGTGGCCAGGGATATGGCTTTCTGTCTGAAGGTTCCTCTTGATTCACTGCTTGTATGAGCGAGTAGCGAAGGTTCTGGCGAGACTGCGCGGATGCGCAGGCTCGCCTGAACCTTCGCTGCTCGCATAGGCGATAAGTACCAAAATCGCTTGACGCGGCCCATATAGTAAAACTGGGTTTTGCAGGGGTGAACTTTCTTTTCTTATTTCTGCTCTAAAATATACATATGTAATGAGGCGGTTCTAACGAGTACCCACAATCTAAATTTTTAGCAAAAATGAGGAAAATATCACATTTAGTCATCTTACAAGTTTCATTTTTTCGGCGATAAAGGTTACAATGTATTTGTATATGCGTGTTTTCGTAATGATAAGGAAAGAACCTGCTCTAAAATATAGATTGTGGGTACTCGTTAGAACCGCCTCGATTAGGCGGTTCTATCGAGTGACCACGATCTATATTTTGAGCAGAAATAAAATCAAAGTACTGAAAGTACTGAGGAAAGTTGATTTATGAGGTATATTCACCATGATAAAATTGGTAGTGGTAGATTAAACAGTTCTCTAAGTATCTTTTTGACAAGGTTGAAAAGGGAGTTTAACCAGGTTCGACAAAGAAAAAAATTCCTGTTGCTTGTTATTGTCCTCGTGACAGTCACTGACCATCTGACTGGCGCCGACCCTGAACAAACTCCAGGTATTGGTTATTGATAGCACCCCTAAGATGTCAGTGCGGAACGTCAGAAGAAAATTCTGGACTGTGTTTGTTTGTTTGTATGTTTGTTTGCTTGTTTTGAGGTTTAACATCCCCGTCAACACTGACTAGGTCATTTAGAGATGTTGCTTCCAATTTTGTGAGACTTTTACCCAACGCTAAAGTGAAATGACATAATTATCAAGCCTGTCGCGCAATGAAACCAAATAGGCTTGTGGCATGGACGGTCCGATTCGCACCACTTTGCCTGGGCAGGCTTAGATCCTCCTTCGATTTCAGCTCGCCGTGGAAGTTTCTTGCAGTCCGTCCATTTCTTCAAGCCCTGATGGGCGGGGGCGGTAGGACTGTGCTCGTGCATTTGGCCATTGGCAAACAGAACCTTCATAATCAGACGCCACATAATGCGGTGTCCGATCAGATCTAATGTACCTGCTTAAACGAACAGTACGATTCTCAGTTCATGACTATTCTCCAAACTTACATTCAGAGACGATTGTTGCATCCCTAAACGTCCGACATCCCTAAGTGTCCGACAAAATTTTAATTTCTCGCAAAATTGTTGGAAACGGTGGGGAATGTTCAATTATGACATTTTAAGGGAAAATTTCGTAAATTTTTTTTTTTGGAAATATTCGAAATTTAACTTCAATTTTTTTCTTGTCGGACATTTCGGGGTGCCCCATGCATCCCTAAGTGTCCGCCATCCCTAAATCTCCGACAACATGAAAATTGACTAAGAAAGCATTTTTATTGTTAATAATCAATCAATGATAAATAAAAAGATAAATTTAACGTTAAACCTATGTTAAAAATGTTCACCTTTGGAAATAAGCATTGCAATATATGGATCCGAATATACCGTCATCCTTAGATGTCCGCCAGCATGACAAGATCTTATTTTCTCGGGAAGATGTCCGAAACGGTGGAGAATGATCAATTGTGACATTTTAAGTGAAAACTTCGCTTTTTTTCTCGAAAATATTCGAAATTTAACTTCATTTTTTTTCTTGTCGGACACTTAGGGATGACCCATGCATCCCTAAGTGTCCGCCATCCCTAAATGTCCGACAACATGAAAATTGACTAAGAAAGCGTTTTTATTGTTAATAATCAATCAATGATAAATAAAAAGACAAATTCAACGTTAAACCTATGTTAAAAATGTTCACCTTTGGAAATAAGCATTGCAATATATGGATCGGAATATACCGGCATCCTTAGATGTCCGCCAGCATGACACAATCTTAGTTTCTCGGGAAAATGTCCGAAACGGTGGAGAATGATCAATTGTGAGATTTTAAGTGAAAACTTCGCTTTTTTTTTCTCGAAAATATTCGAAATTTAACTTCATTTTTTTTCTTGTCGGACACTTAGGGATGACCCATGCATCCCTAAGTGTCCGCCATCCCTAAATGTCCGACAACATGAAAATTGACTAAGAAAGCATTTTTATTGTTAATAATCAATCAATGATAAATAAAAAGACAAATTCAACGTTAAACCTATGTTAAAAATGTTCACCTTTTGAAATAAGCATTGCAATATATGGATCCGAATATGTCCGCAATCTCTAGATGTCCACCAGCATGACAAGTAACTTGGAAAATAGTTCTTACCGCTAATAATGAATAATGATTTATAAAGTAAAAGGTGAAGTAATTAAACCTATGCTAAAAAAGAATACCTTCGGACATATGCATCTTGATTGATATACACCTAAGTGGCCGTTAACATGAAAAACGGCTGATAAAGTAATTTTATCATTAATAATCAAATATTATTAATTTGAAAAGTCAAATTAAAACGTGAAACCTATAATTTATAACTGGAGTTCCATGTGGCATACATAGAGAATCTAACGAGTGCTCATGTATTACTGAATTTATCAAACGAGTTTAGGAACAAGTAAAATATGCGAGGCTTTGCCGAGCATTTTATGCCTTTCCCCGCAACGAGCCTAATAAATTCAACAATACACGATCACGAATGCAAGATTAAATTTATTTTCGGTTTTGGATTTTGCGGCCCTTTCAAGATTATTTCTCTCATATCGAGCCGATCGTTAATCAGAGGTGGGCGAAACACCGGAGTACCCGGGAAACACCACCTGACCTTCCGTCACTCGTGACCCGAACGAGGCTCGAACCTAGGGCGGTGAGAGACCTAATGACTAAGAGTCAGCTCTCTTATCCACTCGGCCACGGAGGCCCGTCTCAAGAGTCTATATATAATATGACTTATAAAACGTACTTTATTCAAAATCTGTATGCAAAAATGTCAATATTTCCGCAGTAAGTAAACGCGACGTCGTTAAGGACGTTGTACGTGTATCGTTATGGGCGTATCTAACTAATTTGCATATTTAATCCATTAGTGGATTACGGAATTTATTGCATGACGTTTTTACACTCTCAGACGCGACGCCATATGATAAATTAGTTTTCTTACCTCTTCACAAAAAAGAAGCTCGTGGATGTCCGTTATAGCCGTACCCCTGACGCGGGTTCTAACGGATACCCACAATCCATGCTTTGGGTTATAATCTTTTTTTTTTTTTTTTTTTTTTTTTCGATTTTTAGGGGTGGGGGATCTTACGCATATGATTGAATAGGCGTGATGTCAAACTTGGTTGGACCAAAACTGGTTTAAAGTCGTATGCCCGTATTCATCAGCATTAAAATTATGATACACATATATTTTATATAGTCGCGTAAACTATTTGAACGACAAAAAAGGTTGATACCAAATTAGTGAGATCATAAAACGCCCAAAAAATGAATCCGCTAGCATGAGTCCGCTATCAGTTTATGGGTCAAATGCAGCGGTAGTTCAGATTCAGAATAACTTCGTATTGTGTAAAATGTGTTATGGAAAATCGAATTTCTGCTTAGGTCTTATAGAAGACAATTTATCTGATTGGCTGTAAATTGAAAGCTACTGTGACATCACGGTGTTTGGTATGAGTGATTGACAGCTCTTATCTCTTTGAAGCTACCTTGTTTCCTCACTTCTGTAACAGCAGACACACTCCCTAAATGATTTCAGTAGGCCAACTGAACAATTTTGTCATGATTAATTTCTTCCTTTTCTTTTTTCAAATTCCAAAGTAACAAAATACTACGCGTTCTTCGGCGTCTGATCTGGGTCTACACTGTCTGTCAAGCCCAACAGTTGTTTACTTATGACTCTCTTCGGACATCAGGGTAGTGACAATAACATGGCTCTGTTTGGGTCGATTGTCCATTAGTACGAAAAGCGTTATTGCTTTTAAAAGTCAACGTGAATAACTCTTTTTATAGAAAATAGCCGGTGATGTCAGAGTGTTTCGTAAGACTTACAAGGGTTATCATGGAATGACAGGATGAGCAAACAGTGTAGACCCAGATCAGACGATGCTGAACGTGGCGTCTTATCAAGATATACACTATTTGTTTGAAACAGAAATGTTATAGTTACACCAGACCTGAACAAACGGTAAAGCGCATTGACGCCATCTGCGAGAATTTTTTTTTTGCTGTCTGAATTTCATGTATATTAAGGTACATCATTCAGTCGATGTGTGTGTGTGTGTGTGTGTGTGTGGGGGGGGGGGGGGGTAAGATGATGTCTATTAGCAAATAAGCTACTGATATTACACACAACAAACCAATACGAGGATCTTACATAGGAATTGCGAGATGTCTCTCATCCATGACAACGTATAATTTAAACTTTGTCAGTTGTGTCTCTTGAACGTGGAAGATGCAGTAAACCCTAAAAAAGGGTCTGTTCTGGGTCTTCGCTGGTCGCTCAAACCTTCTTGTAGACTTTTTCATGCGCGGGCTCATATAATAAAATGGTAACGTTATTTCGTCTATTACATATGAGCCAGCGCATGACGAAACCTAATAGGAAGTCTTAAACGACCAGCGAAGATTCAGATCAGCATGCGCATCGCATTGTCACCCCCTATTGTAATAGAGGATGATTGCACAGGTTGATTTGGTCGCACCGGTCTAATTGTAGAGTTTGTCATGCGCCGGCTCTTATATCGTATATGTTATGATTGTTAACGATAAAAAGATTTTTTTTTTCTTTGGTTTTGGGTTTTTCGGCCCATTCAAGATTATTTCACTCATATCGAGCCGATCGTTAATTAGAGATTGGTGAAAACCGGAGTACCTGGAGAAAAACCACATGGTTTTCCATTGCAGAACTTGGCATCTCACAAATGTTTCTCATTTTTTTTAATGTTGTCAGACATTTTGGGTTGGCAGACATTTTGGGTGACCATATTAATTTGGACCCGCTATTAAGATGCTTATTTTCCATCACATAAAACACGCCTAAAATTTTTACCCTTAAACCCCACATTTAAAAAAGTAAAAGTGGGGTTCGCTGGGTTATACATTATTTTCTTAACTCCTGCTCTACGACATAGATCGTTGGTACTAGTTAGTACAGTCTCGGCGAGGCGTTTCGAACAAGTGCCCGCGACATCTGTTTAGAGCAGATATAAAAACAAATCCTTTTTTTTTTAAACAGAAATTTTTCATTTTTTTTTTTTTTTTTGGTTTCAGGTAAATTTTTTAATATGTTTAAGTAAGCGTTTGTGTAATTTAAGGTAAAGTTTTTAGCACAGGTATAACATATTTTTGTCTTTATCCCTCGACCGAAAAGGTTCGGGGGATAAAGCGATCAGCCTGGCGTCCGTCCGTCGCAATCTTGTGATGGCCATAACTTAAATACCCTTTGAGATATATTGGTGATACTTGGCATACTTGTACACAAGGTTGAGACGGCGTGTCATGCGTAAGAATGGTTTTTGAGTTATCTTCCCTTTCAATAAAATAGAATGACTATCTTGTGATCGCTATAACTCCTATACCCTGCAAGGTATATTTATGATAGTTGGCACAATTGTAGACAAGGTTGAGATGGCGTGTCATGCGCAAGAACCACAACTCTTGGTACCATGGTTTTAGAGTTATATCCCCTTCCAATAAAATACTATGACTATATCGTGATCACCATAACTCCAAAACCCTTCAAGATCTATTGACAATACTTGGCATAATTGTTCACATGGTTGAGAATGTGTGTAATGCGCTTTCTATTTGTGAAAAAATTTTCTGAAGGCAATATTGCCTTTTGGTCGGGGGATTTGCCAACCACTCTGATGTCTATTTTTTTATAATCATAATTGATAATTAGCGAAAAAAAAAAGAAGAAAAAAAAAAAAAAAGATCTTAGTTACTTGTCATGCTGGCGGACTTCTAGAGATTGCGGACATACTCGAATCCATATATTCTAAGCTTCCGGAAATCGCCATTTTGAGGACCTGTGAAAAATATCAGCCAGAAAAATCTGCAAATATCTCTTTGTTATATTAGACATCAGAGACTAGATATATTATAAATAGTGACAGAATTATCCAATGAAACTAAATTAGAGTGACTGTTATAATGGGGAAGCCAGCAACACAGAAAAAGGGCGGCCAATCTACCGCCGTTTCATCCACGCCACAGAATAGGAGCGGTCAAAGCGCTGCTCAATCCCCTACAGCCTCTTCTGCAGCCCTGCTCCCGTTTAACGTTGATGAGTTACAAGATCAGCTAGTTGAACTGTCACAGCATGAAAATGGCCTCCAGGCCATGGTTAATTTGATCAATCAGTCCAAGAAGAATGCAAATCTGTCCCAGTCGGACCGTACTGTTATTAATATAGCCGGACTGCTTACACCCTTTATGGCACTGAACAAAGTCAGTGAAGAAACTCTAGCTAAAGTCCAAACCTCGGTAGATAAGAACACTTTGAATATCAGGAAAATCGCATACTACAATGAGAAGTTAGAGCAATACACAAGGCGAGACAACCTACGGCTGTTCAATTTTCTTTTGTGCGATGATTCACAGTTAAGGGGGAAATTCATTGAGCTTGCTGCCCTACTAGGAGTTCAGCTGCAACCCTATGACATTAACATCATACATAGGCTGTCCGCGAATGAACGGTCACAGGCAGTAATTGTTAGATTCAACAATCGTAAACTGAGGAATGATTTGCTATACGCAAAGAAAGCTCCCCTGAATGTTCCGGGTAGCTGCTACAAGGGGGTCTTCATACAGGAGGACCTTACTCCGCAAAGATCCAAACTCTTCAAATTTCTGAAGAATCATCAGAATACAGACAAGATACAAACCAAAGATGGTCGCTTGAGAGTCAAACTGAAAGAAGACCATGGGGCTGGTGTTAGAGTTACTCTTGACAATCCCGATGATTTATTTAAAGTTGGGATTGACAGTTTTGATATAACACAATTTGGGTTCATTGACATGTAGAAAGGAGAAGAAAGTGATACTTTTTCCTGTCATGATGGCTCGATTCTACCCGATCTATGTGATGGCTTTCCATCAGGTAGAGTAGATACTCCATCGGATGGAATTTCATCCGACCTTGAAGTTTCTTCGTCAGATGACTCAAGATCTAAATTTACATTAGCGGATTCTGATTCTGGCGATTTTTATCTCCATAATAATTCAAGTCAACATAATGTCAGCTCTACTGCTGTGTCAGTGGCTAAACCTGGCTCTTTGGGCTTGGCGACAGTTAGGGATGGGTCACCTCCAGCTGAGTTGTCCCATGGATCTGACTTACAATCACTTATTTCTAACTCTAGCTATGATTTGACTGATATGCCCCCTCCTTTACCACCCCCTTCTTCACCACATAATAATACATGTATGAGAATCCTTAATATTAATGTCGGAGGACTGAGGGGAAAACTGGAGGGCCCTGATTTTGAAGAGACAATACGCAGCTATGATATGATTTGTATACAAGAGACACATTTCGATTCTTTTGACTCAATAGATATACCAGGGTATATATCTCTCCCGTTGATGGTAAGGACTAGAGCTAAATATAGATCGGGTGGGATTGCCATTTTGATGAAGGATGATATTCATGACAGAGTAAAGGTTCTTAAGAACGATGGTGAAAATTTTTATTGGTTTACCATTTCAAATTGTTTTGCATTTGATATTTTATTTTGTGTTGCGTACATTCCGCCTGAAGGTAGCATCTATGGTGGCATTGACATTTTTGACTCCTTAGAGTCGGACTTGTTGGAACTTAATCCAGGTAGAAGGTTTGAAATCTGCCTGCTAGGTGATTTTAACTCTCATACAAACAAAGACAATGACTACATTGAATTAGATATTAACATTGACCAATCATTACACGTGGGTAATACATATAAGGGGGAGGAACTCTGCACTTTGGAAGAATTGGGCTATCCTACTTATAGGTATAATTCTGATACTACCCATACCAATAACTATGGTAAGCGACTTTTAGAAATTTGTAAAACACACAATTTGAATATCGTGAATGGCAGATTAGGTAATGATAGATACTTGGGTCACGCAACTTGTGGGGTTCACTCTGTTGTTGATTATGTTATCATGTCACCTTTGCTATTTACACTGGTGAAGGAATTCGAGATTTTGTCATTTGACCCTATGTTAAGTGACTTGCATTGTGGCATTCAGATATCTCTGTTATGCTCAAATAATGACGAAGAATCTCTGTCTGATACTGCTGATACAGTTTGTGACTCTGATGTTGTACATAGAGCAGTTTGGCTTCCTAATGCTAGTGAAACCTTTTACAAAATTTGAATGCAGATAATATAAGCCAGTTCATACAAAGTATTGATGCAATCGGCAATCATGAGATCTCTAAAGAGAAAATTGAGGTTTTGACTTCCCAATGCTCATCTCTATTATTTACAGCTGCAGACAAAGCTGGAATGATTAAGCAGCGTATTATTAAAGACCCAGTTGAGCCGAATTTGCGAAAGCACAAAAAAGTTAAGCGACCATGGTTTAATGTAGACTGTCGTAATGCCCAAATGCAATTTAGGAGGTTTAAATGCCAGAACAGGCGTATTAGATCTGCTGAAAATTTGCAGGCTTGTAAGATAGCTGGAAAGTCGTATAAGAAATGTTTAAATAAGCATTTTTCAGATTACAAGAAGGAGTTTATCAAAAAGATACGAGGTCTTAAGAATTCTGATCCAAAGTCCTACTGGAAATTGTTGAATAAGAGTGATAGCTGTAAGCCTGTTGTTCAAAAAATTTCTATTGATGTTTTTACAGAGCATTTTAAAAAATTAAATCAAGGAAATAACACAACTGATGACCTCGAAATCGACCCTAATTTAATATCTGAGAATAATTTCGAGTTAAACTCTGAAATAACTGAACCGGAAGTCCTTAAATGTTTGAATTCTCTCAAACTTAACAAAGCTTGTGCTTCTGACTTGATATTGAATGAATTCTTAAAGTACTCACGAAGTAATATGCTCACTGCTTTTACAAAGCTGTTTAACGTAATTTTTAACACGGGTTTTATCCCAGAAGCATGGTCTCAAGGAATTATCTCCCCTATTTACAAAAATAAGGGTGACAGATCAAGTCCTGATAATTATCGTGGCATCATCACTATTTTAAGTTGCTTTGGCAAGCTGTTTACAGCTGTGTTAAATAACAGACTCAATAAATATTTAGAAAATATGAATATTCTATGTGAAGAACAAGCCGGTTTTCGTAAAGATTACAGCACAATAGACCATATCTTTAACCTGAAATGTCTGATTGATCTTTATTTGTTTAGAGGCAGAAAATTATACTGCGCTTTCATAGATTATAAGAAAGCATTTGACTCTGTTAATAGAGCTTATTTATGGCAGAAACTTTTAAGCAATAATATTGATGGAAAAATGTTTAAAATCATCCACGGTCTTTATGCGAATGCCAAGTCATGTGTTAAGATAAACCATATGAAATCAACACCATTTTTAAGCAATGTCGGGGTTAGGCAAGGTGAAAATTTATCCCCTGTCCTTTTCTCATTATTTTTGAATGATTTATCTGATTTTATATCACATGCTTATAATGGTTTAAATGATATAACTGCACAGGCCCGTGAGCTATTGAGTGATGATGATATTGAGATCTATCTTAAACTGTACATTTTGCTCTACGCAGACGATACAGTCATTTTTGCTGAAGATGAGTATGAACTTCAAGCTGCTTTGAACGCTATGTTTCTATATTGTAAGTCATGGCACTTAGAAGTCAATCCTTCCAAGACTAAAATCACTGTTTTTTCTAATAGAAAAGTGAAAGATTTACCTGTTTTCACTTACAATGGTCAAGTTTTGGAGGTAGACGATAGTTTTGTATACTTGGGCACTATGTTCACTTACAATGGTCGTTTTCATAAAAATCAGTTGCAGTTAGTTGATCAAGCTCGTAAATCCATGTTCGCAGTACTAAGGAAAGCCAGACGAGTACACCTCCCAGTTGATATCCAGTTGCAATTGTTTGACAGTATGGTAGCCCCAATTCTTCTGTATGGTGCAGAGGTAACCGGTTATGAACATTATGATGCAGTAGAAAGATTATGCCTACAGTTTTATAAGATAGTATTGAAAGCCAAAAAATCTACTCCTAATTTAATGTTATATGGGGAACTTGGGAGATATCCAATACATATACTTGCTAAGAGCAGAATGATTGGGTTTTGGCAACGCTTAATTAATGGAAAACGTGATAAAATATCTTATAAACTATATCAGATACTATTTGCTATGCATCAGAGAGATCTCTTTCACTCTAAATGGTTACTAGCAATCAAAAATACGCTAGTGGAAACTGATAATGATTACTTTTGGCTCTTTCAAAACGATGTACAGGTACCTGGAGGCATCTCAAAAGTTGTTAAGACCAAGCTAATCGGAAATTATAAAACTCAATGGAAGGACTTCGTGTATGTATCTCCCAAGTGCCTGAATTATAGAATTTATAAGCAAGATTTGAAATTTGAAAACTACTTTAGCTTTTTACCGGAAGATTTAGCTATTGCCTTCTGTCATTTTAGGACTCTGAATCACAAAATGCCTATTGAATGGGGTAGATTTGTTGGTACTGAAAGAGATGATAGGATTTGTGAGTTATGTTTCCTTAATCAGCTTGGTGATGAATATCATTATTTGTTGGAATGCAGTTATTTTTCGGACTTACGAAAGCTATATATACCAAAGGATCTTTTTACTAGACCAAACACAACTCTTTTTGAAGAATTAATGAGTATAAATGATACACAGCTCCTTTTTAAACTGGCTAAATACTGTAAAATTGTTCTTAAAACTTTTAAAGAAATATTTAGTAGCATATAGCTATTGTCATTAAGTTTCTAGGAGTTAGGAAGATGCGATAGTTTAGTAAATTCGTGATACTTTTGTGTTCATGGGCTCCGAATTTGAGCAGAGAGAAACCTATATTAATGGAATCGAGTGAATTCAGATGTATGGCTTATTGACATTAATATTACCTTTTCCAGGTACCGTGTTCGGCCTAGGCATTCGGACGCGTGATCGCCCGAGTCCATAAGCCTGAGCAAACTGTGTAGACCCGGTTCAGACTGTTCCTGAAGGAATAGTCTTACGGGGGTCTGCATTGTTTGCCATTTATTGGAAGATTTTGACATAGAGGTACCTGATTGACAAGTTATGAGGACATGATACACATGGGAAAGTGTCAGGTGTCCGAGTGCTTGGGGCGAATACGGTAAAATGAGTGATGATAAAACGTTGGTTAGAACATCAAATTAACCCTTGTCCTGCTGAATATTCATTTTGGCCACGCCCATTCCTGATTTTGAGCCAGTCAGATACATTGATGCCAATTATTTCTACAGATTCATGGACTGAATGTCAAACAGTGTAGATCCTGATTGGATGGCTGATCTTGGTCTACACTGTTTGCAAAGATAGGGCTTGTCGTCTACAGCAGGGTAGGGGTTGAGCTACATGAACTCTAAAACACATTCAGTTGTGTTTATTATGCATAGAAAGACTTTATAATCAGTGCTATTATTACAGTGACATTTAGTACACAATTATGAAAGACTATAAAATGAGTATTGATAAAACGTAGGTTTGAACGTCAAATTAACCCTTGTCCTGCTGAATATTCATTTTGGCCACGCCCATTCCTGATTTTGAGCCAGTCAGATACATTGATGCCATTTATTTCTGCAGATTCATGGACTGAATGT
Organism: Lucinisca nassula; assembly: GCA_963580285.1. Lineage (NCBI taxonomy): Eukaryota > Metazoa > Mollusca > Bivalvia > Lucinida > Lucinidae > Lucinisca > Lucinisca nassula. The sequence goes on along the minus strand of OY757020.1, from coordinate 22,244,843 downwards.
CAAACAGTGTAGATCCTGATCGGATGGCTTATTCAGAAGCCATCTGATCTGGGTCTACACTGTTTGCAAAGATAGGGCTTGTCGTCTACAGCAGGGTAGGGGTTAAGCTACATGAACCCTAAAACACATTTAGTTGTGTTTATTATGCATAGAAAGACTTTATAATCAGTGCTATTATTACAGTGACATTTAGTACACAATTATGCAAGACTCTAAAATGAGTGTTGATAAAACGTAGGTTTGAACGTCAAATTAACCCTTGTCCTGCTGAATATTCATTTTGGCCACGCCCATTCCTGATTTTGAGCCAGTCGGATACATTGATGACATTTATTTCTAAGGGTTTGTAAACTGAATGTCAAACAGTGTGGATCCTGATCGGATGGCTTCTTCAGAAGCTATCTGATCTGGGTCTACACTGTTTGCAAAGATAGGGCTTGTCGTCTACAGCAGGGTAGGGGTTGAGCAACATGAACTCTAAAACACATTCAGTTGTGTTTATTATGCATAGAAAGACTTTATAATCAGTGTTATTATTACAGTGACATTTAGTACACAATTATGAAAGACTCTAGTCATTGCTACTATTATAGATAGTGACTTTCAATATTCTAGTCTCCAGATCTAGTCAGGTTGCTTAATTTGTAACTTTCCTCAAAATGTTATGTTGTTATATTTGTTGTACTTTTGACTTGTACCCCAGTTCGGGGTGATAGTCGATAATAAAACTTCAAACTTCTAATGCTTATTTCGGAAGGTGAAAATTTTTAACATGGATTTAACGTCTTTTTATTTAATATTATTTGAAAATTAATAAATAAAAACATGCGTTCTCGTCCAATTTTCATCACGTGAACAAGTCCGTATAATGAAGACCCCACTATACCCCAATTTATATAGAGAAAACTGGGATTTACGGGGGTATACATTATTTTTCTTATTTTTGCTCCAAGACATAGGTTGTGGGTACTCGTTAGAACCGCCTCAATGAGGCGGTTCTAACGAGCACCCACAACCTATGTTTGCAGTATTTATAAGCAAAATATCACGGATTTTCCATCAGAAAAGTAGCCATTTTGGAGATGTGAAAAAATGCACTATGTCGCACGGGTGTGTTATCGTAATGTTACGTTGTTGGACATTTAGGGATGGCGGACACTTAGGGATGACCATATTGGGATCCCTTATCAAGATGCTTATTTCCGAAGGTATTCTTTTTTAGCATAGGTTTAATTACTTCACCTTTTTCTTTATAAATCAATATTCATTATTAGCGGTAAGAACTATTTTCCAAGTTACTTGTCATGCTGGTGGACATCTAGAGATTGCGGACATATTCGGATCCATATATTGCAATGCTTATTTCAAAAGGTGAACATTTTTAACATAGGTTTAACGTTGAATTTGTCTTTTTATTTATCATTGATTGATTATTAACCCTCTAGTGCCCAAACCCCTTTCTAGTGTGGAAAAAATTCTCAAACTGAAATATGTGATTCCTGTCAAGTAGTTAATCACAAAATCAAAGCCATTTCAGGTATATATGTCCCGGATGTGATTTTATGGCATGTATCATATATGATACATCGGGCATTAAGTTTTCATGTATCATATATGATACATTTACTGTATGCTGTTTTCCTTAACTAAATTGAGGTATATGATAAATACGGTTGGTACAATTTAATTCAAACATTAATTCAAACAATTTTAACACGGTAATATGTAACAGGGGAACAACAAAAATATTAAAATGCTGAAAACTGAGCATGGAATTTCATATATTGTGCTGGTCCAAAGTATTTCCTACAAAAGTCCATAGGCATCCAGCAGAGACTCAAATCAGCCAAGGCATTCTCAACCTTGTGTACAATTGTACCAAGTACAATCAATATATCTCAAAGGGTATTTGAGTTATAGCCATAGCAATATTATATTGTCAGGGGAGATAACTCAAAAACCAGGGCAACAAGAGTTGTGGCTCTTGTGCATGTTACGCCTGCTTAACTTCATGTGTACAATTGTACTGAATACCACCAATATGCCTCAAAGGGTATTTAGTTATATGGTGATCACAAGGTAGTCACACTTTTGTATTGTATGGGCAGATAACTCAGACACCATGGCATCGAGAGTTCTGGTTCTTGCGCATGAGACAACTTCTCAACCTTTTGTACAATAAATATTGGAGATATGGCAATCACAATGTCGTCATACAATGCTAATGGAAGGGGATTTAATTCAAATACCATGGCACCCAGAATTGTGGTTCTTGCGCATCACACACCTTCTCAAACTTGTGCACAATTGTGCCAATAAAATCATATCTCAAAGGGTACTGAAGTAAAGGCCACCACAAGAATTTTGTCTACGGACGGACAGACGGACATACGGACGGACATACTGATGGATGGGTGCCAGGCTGATTGCTATATCACCGAACCCAATTGGTCGGGGGATAAAAATGAAGTATACGCCGGTAAAACCCAGTTTTACTACATGAAAGGGGGGTTTAAGGGGGTCAAGATTATTTAGGTGTGTTTTCATGTTGAATGGCCAATGTATCATATATGATACACAAAACAAACGGCAGCATGTGCATGTTTAACTGCAAGTATTGAAATATAATGTATGAGGTGTCTTAATTTCATATCAATAATAAAAGTTAAAATAAAAGATGTTGATAGATGTAGTATAAACAAGACACAGTTACCTTGTAAAATTTAATTCTCATGTATCATATATGATATATATGTGATACAGTACATTTAATGCCCGATGTATCATATATGATACATGGAAATTTACAAGCACAGAGTACACTAGCCAGGTTATTTGCAGTGTTTAAAGACATCTATTTATACTTTTCAAGCTTTTATTCTTATTACTAGATGTAATTTGCATATTATACACACAAGCTCATACAGATTCCACCTGGATGTTATGACCTCTATAACAGGAACCTACTGACACATGGAAGCCGCCATATTGGAAAGAAAATTAATGTCACATGACGTAAAGCTAGGCTAAGAATATGAACCTTTTATAAATATTACTAAACTAAATTAATAAAAACAAAGGAAAGTAAGTCAAAATGCATACATAATGTCAAGTAATAGCTTTTAGAAAAACATGTATCATATATGATACACCGGGCATTAGAGGGTTAACAATAAAAATGCTTTCTTAGTCAATTTTCATGTTGTCGGACATTTAGGGATGGCGGACACTTAGGGATGCATGGGTCATCCCTAAGTGTCCGACAAGAAAAAAAAATGAAGTTAAATTTCGAATATTTTCGAGAAAAAAGGCGAAGTTTTCACTTAAAATGTCACAATTGATCATTCCCCACCGTTTCGGACATCTTCCCGAGAAACTAAGATTTTGTCATGCCGGCGGACATCTAAGGATGCCGGTATATTCGGATCCATATATTGCAATGCTTATTTCCAAAGGTGAACATTTTTAACATAGGTTTAACGTTAAATTTGTCTTTTTATTTATCATTGATTGATTATTAACTATAAAAATGCTTTCTTAGTCAATTTTCATGTTGTCGGACATTTAGGGATGGCGGATACTTAGGGATGCATGGGGCACCCCGAAATGTCCGACAAGAAAAAATTGAAGTTAAATTTCGAATATTTCCAAAAAAAATTTTTTTCGAAATTTTCACTTAAAATGTCAAAATTGAACATTCCCCACCGTTTCCAACAATTTTGCGAGAAATTAACATTTTGTCGGACACTTAGGGATGTCGGACGTTTAGGGATGCAACAGACGATCGATCCACCAGTTCTCTCAACACTTTTATTAATTGAGTATTTACGCAAATACGCTGTTTATCTGGAGCACTGGACGGGAGTGAACTTTAAAACCTATTGCTTTCTTTCGGCGAGTCATGGGTCTCCAAAAATGAAGTGTACATTGCTTTCGGGGACGTTACAGCAGGGCCCTTTAATTTCTACATTTTAAACAGTGGGGACGCTTCGACTTAGATTCGTCTTCCCAAGTGTCTATAAAACGAGTGCATATGCACCCAAAAATGCAAAGCTTCCTTTTATAGCACTGAAGGGTCTGATTCGAGGACACAGAATGAGGTGTCTGATCAGTGGCTTCCGAATTTGCTAAACCAATATATGCCAATGGAATCTTCCAACAAATAAGTTCGGAGCAGGATTGTGAGATTTGTTTTCTTAAAGGTAGGTTTTGCAAGAATATATGTTTTTTAGCAATCAATGCAGACTCAGATCAGACTCAAAATTGTGCTGCGTCTGATCTTGGCCTACAATACTTACATGCCATAAAAAAGTGACGGTAGTTATATATGGGCTAATGTCCAGTTCGAAAACCGAGGGGTGAAAGGGAAGGAACACCTGTGGAATTAAGTCCGCCTTGATATAAAAGGATACACAGAGTATCAAAGCTGGAAAAGTCCAGTTCGGCAACTGAGGGGTGAAAGGGAAGGAACACCTGTGGAATCAAGCCCGCCTTCAGCGCAAATGTTAAGAAATCAATGCGCTGGAAAAGGAAATGAGGCAAGTGCTTAATTTGGACTATTTTATGCAGCGAACGAACAGCGGAAGTGTAGTAACGCGGTCCAGTACCGGAAGTAGAAATGCAATGACATATAAACTTGATACACGTATCAACTTTCAAAAATCGACCTTACACCGAAAACAAGAATTCCACAGAGGCGGCGTCGCACCTGCTGGGGCAAAAGTCACAAGTACGACAATCAGAACATGGTTATTTATCCCATTTAGTACCAGAAACCCATAGACTAGCTACTAGTCGGATATCATATTTTACAGTTAATAAGTAATATTCTTCTGTATTTTTACTTCTTTTTGCCTCTCTGATAGCAACTTGTTTTATCTTGGGAAGATATCTTGATGTCTGAGACAAGATTAAAGTCTAACAAGGTTTCATATTTGATAAAAACACACAGGCAGGTTGGTCACTAGCCAATATGACATCAAGGTCTAGGAGCTAGACTACAGAAACCTCCAAACGGGTAGTTGGCAAACAGCGCAGGCCCAGATCACACTGTTTGCAAAAGGTTCAGCTATTTTCCGAATAGTTTTTGAAGAAAACACAACCTGAAACCCCTAAATTTGAAATGGACTTCTGCTAAATATAAGGAGAATGATTCCATTTGGTACAAAAACGGTTAATAAGTTAATTTCAATCTTGGCTGTTGATACATAAAATATGTCGAAGTTTCTAGAGCACAAAATATAGGTCAAAGTCACCTAGTCAAAAAGAATCTGCTGAGTCACCACATTGAGGCATATATGCGCAGAGATATCGAACGTGAACGTAAAAACTGTCAAAAACACTGGAGTGTAAACTACAGGTCAAGGTCACTGGGTCAAAGTACCTGCCAAGTCAGTACATCGAGGAGAAGCACTAAGAAGGTTTTGTGGTTGTAGGCCTTTCAGTTGAGAAATAGAGAATACCAGGTGAGTGTCTTTTGATATCAAGTTTATCAGGCAAGGCTTGGAGAACGCTTGCATAATCGCGAGGCTTGCCGAGCGATTCTACATGCGTTCTCGAAGCCGAGCCTGATATACTTGATATCAAATGACACGAATCTGGTATTCTATTTATCAGTTTATCCCCTTGGCAATTTTCGATCATTTACCGATTGTCCTCAGTGCGTCCCAACATTCCGGTGCGTAAAATAATCGACCAGTATATTTACTATCATCTGACCGTTATTTTTCTTTTGATAATTTTCAATGTAATTTTTTCGATTTTTCTAGTAATAATAACATTTTGCCATTTTTCCGGTTGTCCGGTTCATTGAAAAAGTGCAATGTCACGTTGACGTGATAAAGCTCACTTGTCCTGAGATAGAATATCTTTATCAGGTCAATGCGTTGCAATGCAATATATATAGGGGATAACTGATAAAATATGGAACGTCAAAGTAATATGTGTAAGTCATGGCTGGAAGTTCCCGTTAGGATTTGAGTGCACAATCGCCCGCTTCCCCTAACAAATTTACCAGCTGTGCTCTACCCTTACACCAGGACTTGGCCAACTGTAAGCTAGTATCAGTTGGACGCCCCGTTGGCATAAGATACACGACACCTTCTCCTCACCCACCACCCTAGATTTAAACCTAGATACCGAATAAGGCAAAGCACTGACAGCACTGGTGGGTCGAATAGATAGTCCCGACCTGACTTGTGGTGTTTCATTTAATCCTTTAGTTCAAATGTAATAAGTTAAACAGTCTAGATCCATTCAGACGCCGCATTCTGTGGCGTGACGCCGTGTTCTGCGGCATCTGATTTGAGTCTACACTGTTTACCATCATTGTCCCATTTCACGACCCCAGTCCAGGAACCCCTTTTACACAACACTCTGACCTCGCAGGGAGACGGAATAACTGTTACATGGATTAAGTTTGCTTGTTTGATCTGGTATTTAACGTCCCCATAAACACCATATAGGTCATTTTGGAGATGTGGCTTCCAAATTTGTGTGACTTTTACCCTACATTGAGATTATTGACATCTAAAGCCCTGTCGCCAAATGAAACCGGTAGGGTATATATGCATTGGCGTTCCGACTCGCACCATTTCGCCTGCATGGACAGGCTTAGGTCGTCTTTGTAGAAACGGTTTACCAGTATTCATGTGCGGTCGGCTTCAGCTCTGCGTGTACGTATCATGCAGTCCAATCTATTTCTCCAAACCCCGATGAGCGGAGCCGGAAATGGATTACGCACAAATGAGCCGGGGCGAATGATAGCTAGGGACCTAATTCCCCATCATACAGAAAGATAAGTCTCTGGTGAGACATGTGGATTCGAAGGATGTCTGATTCTTCGCTGAGCGCACATGTACATGGTAGGAAATGTTGTGCCCCGGCTCAAAAGTTTTTAGCGTTCTTGCATGGACATTAGCACCATATCTCCGATTCCTATTCACCTTATTTGCATTATCTGCTGGTTCCTAGTCTGAACGTTAACAGTGTTGGAAAAACAGGTAACCAGACCTTTCAGGTCAGCGGGGTCTGGTTACCTTTTTTCCAATATTGACAATTTGCAAGCTGGGAGCCAGCAAATAATGCAAATAATTGTGAATAGTAACTTTAACCCTTTTTGTACCAAATGGAATCTTCCTCCTTATCTATTTCAGGAGCCATTTCAAAATTTAGGGGTGACAGGTTGTGTTTATATCAAACTTGATTTGAATTAGCAAACTGTGGAGGCCCTGATCAGACGCCGCGTTCTGCGGCGTCTGATCTGGGCCTGCACTGTTTGCCCGGGTACCCGTTTTGGGGTTTCCGGTACCAGATGGGTTAATATTGTGTAATCGTAGTGGGCTGGCCCGATCGAGTCTAATTGCAAAACAATCTGACCATACGACAACAAATGATGTACTATAAGCTATGTTTCCATGATCCACGGCAACTCGACAATGCCGGCATTTTTAGTTGCCTGTTTGTCTGTCGACCTAACGTTACTAACGTTACTAAGTGCAGAAGCTTGACGCAGCTGATGTCCACGTGACCATCATTAATTTGTACGAAATCCAGGTAACGGTTATTTATAGGGGCCGCCCTATCATAATCGTGAATTAAGGTCACTAGAACTGATCTGGGCTGGACTCATATTTTGTTTGGTAAACAGTTAAGACCCAGATCAAACGGCGTCTGCTTTGGATCTACACTGTTTACTAAAATACAAAAATCTAAGAGCTAAACGAAACAGTCTAAGGACACAGGAAATGATTCTCACATAAGCATCGTGCTTACCGTCAGATCCTGTACCATATATACTCAGTCAAAAAAGTTCCTATACCTAAAATTGCTTCTGTTACTATAGCTACTACAGATAAAACTACGCAAAGTTTGTTATGTTTTGATAAGAAGACGCATTTTCCCGTGCAAAAGCACCATTCGTTTTTGTTTTCGTAAACACATCATCGTAGACTATTGCTTTAAACACCCAAGGGGTCACTGTGTCATTTTCGCAGAGAAAATCATTAAAACATGCTATGATTTAACATCAAAAAATTTCCCTGTACCCTACATTTCTAAAATTTGATACATGTGACATTTCTTTAGATACCATTTGCGTCTATTCACAAAAGATTTGGAACTTTAGTTGCATCATCTACAAGAAACAGGCTATCACATATTGACCTCCAATTCTTAGAAGTTTTGTGCAAATGCTGCTTTCAATGGGAACTCCATAGAAAATCGCAATCGATAGTGCTACATGCTACATGAATTTTCTGTATTTTTTACCATCGTAGTTAAAAGCAATAGTGGACACAAAGCGTTTTTTGAAAAAATGGCAAAAATTGATTGACAGGAATAAAAATTACAGCAGTTCGAAAATTGCTATATTTTTAATTGCAAGGGAGATAATTTGAGAATATCACAAATTAAAACCTCGCTTATAATGCGAGATCGTGAGATATTGTAAAAGTAAAGTGTTATCCGATGTTCAGAGAATATTGTCTTCCATCTTAGACAAAAAAGAACTTTTTGCGCATGCGCAATGTCCATTTCCTACCAAAATCTTTCTAGGCACATATTGGAAGATAACTCTGGAGCAGAAAGGTATGGACAAATGCAAGTTTGAGCATTCTCTAGCTAAACATCCGATTTAAATGTCTACAGCCAAATTTAGCTCAATAGCTGCAGGATATCTAGTGAGTTTTACCCGAAAGTTGTTATAGTTACTTTTTTGACTAAGTATATATATATATTCCTTGTAAATATGAATAATAAATACTGTTTAAACCAACAGTCTAAGTATTGTCCCAGCCTAGAGTCAGAGACAATCTATCCACCAGTGCTGTCCGTCGGCCCTCGCCCATAGGGGCTTGAAGAAATAGATGGGCTGCATGATGCTTCCACGCAGAGCTGAAACTGACCGCACACGAGTACTGGTAAGCCGCTTAGAAGATCTAAGCCTGCCCAGGCAAAGCGGTGCGAATAGGATCGTCCATGCTTATAAACTCTATTGGTTTCATTGGGCGACAGTGCTTGAGGTGTCGTTTTGTATGGAAGCAACGTCTCCAACATGACCTATACAGTGTTAACCCTCAAATCAAACACACCATAGAACTTCGATGGCTCGAACACCGATGGCTCGTTTACCATGGATGAGTCGAACCCATTCTTGAGCCCCTAGCGAAATCCTCTACATAAGAACTAGTGGGGGATAATTAAGGAGATTTTAGTCTTTTATCTTACAAATGTATGCTATGTGTTCTCATTAGAATCGCCTCATCGAGGCGATTCTAATGAGTACACACAGCATACATTTTCATTATAGAACACCGAAAAGATGTCTAAAAGTATCTCGTTATGCCTCCTGGCAGTAACCCTCAGTGGCTCGAACTCCCCCTGTCTCGAACAGATTTTCGCCGTATCCAACTTTGGGCGACCGCCGTATCCGATTTACCTGTAATAATGTTGGCGGCGAAATGTAAAGAAATATATAACGACACTTTAGTTTTAATTTCATAAAATAAATTTGTAAATAATTACAAATTTTTTGCTGGAAAATTTCGAAACTTCATTTATTCACGAATATGCTGATATTATTTTCATATTTTTTGGACAAAAATTTGCTACACCTTTTGTTGATTGTTTTAGGTGCCTATTGAAATGATTAAAATATATAGTAAAATGTCTATTTCTCTCCTAGGGTTTATTAACAAAACTTAAAAAAAGAGATTTAAATACAATGTTTGGAAAAAGTTGCTGGGAAAAAAACGTGGTGGTGATAATAATGAACGATTTAGTTTTTGTTTCAATTAAATAGAATGAAAATTACTATGTCCTTTTAGCATTTTGTTAGCAGTGGTATCCTTTTTTTCCTTCTAAAATTCTGATTCGGAAATTATCGGAAGACAGCGGAAAATATCGAGTTATAATTCGGGACCAGGTCTTAACACTTTTTGTACCGGAAACCCCTCAAGGGGTGATTGGCAAACAGTGCAGGCCCAGATCAGAACGTGGCGTCTGATCAGGGTCTACAATGTTTGCAAAATGTTCAGCTAGTTTTCAAATAAATCCGTGAAGAAAACACAACTTGGCGCCCCTAATTATTTAAATGAACTCCTGCTGTATAAAAGAAGGGAGATTCCATTTGGTACAAAAAGGGTTAATAGCGACAATTATCTTTTCTTTAATTTAATTTAATTATGATTGCAGTTTGTTTGTTAATTATGATGTCTCCTTTGTGTCTTGTAGAACTGGGGTTAAAGTCGTTCACAGTACAGTAAAATCCTATATTAAGACCACCTTTTGAACTGTTCAAAAGTGGTCTTTAAGAACATTTTTGAACAGTCTCAAAGGTGGACCCTGACCAGAGGATAATTAGTGCAGAAAACACGAAGAAAGATAAAGTGCAACCTTCAAAAGTGCAGCCTTCAAAATAAGCTTTTTAAAGCAGATTAGCCATAATTTTTCTTATTTCTGCTCCGAGTCATACATGTTGGGTACTATTTACTTGCCGAGGCTGTTCTAATCTAATTGCCCACAATCTATGGTTTTTGAAAATATCAGACTTTTTTATCTCCATGCAGATATTTATGTATATATAAATAGGCGTGTCTTCGTAATGTAGGGCATAAACAGGTTTTCTTTCGCATGATATTATATAATGTTTGCATATAATTGGTGGACCAGTGAAGGCCCATATCAGATGTGGCATATGCTCTGGGTCTGGACTGTTCACGTTTATCGTCAATAGGGTCGTCAGTATAATATGGTTATTGTTATACAGAACCATTGCTCTAGATCTGGTCTGAACTGTAATAATGATATATGAGCCTGCGCATGACAAACCTGTAAAAGGACCATTGCAACCAGCAAACCTGAGTATTTGCTGTCTTTGCAACACGGGAAGACTGGCCAGACTGAATGTAAATACAGGTTGATCTGTGTCTTCGCTGGTTGTACTAATCTTTTTGTAGGTTTTGACATGCACAGGCTCATATGTTTTGTGAAAGAACTCCTTTAACCCTTAAGATGCCAAGAAAAACTGCATCTGAAAATATTGTCATTTTATGTCGTCTGCGTCATACTTGCTAACATTCGAAAACATTTGGCACGCATGCAAACAGTGTAGATCCCGATCAGACTGCTCCTCAAGTAGCAGTCTGCACATTTTGCAATAAACCAGCTGACAACAAAGACAACGAGAATTGTTGTAACTGGCATCTTAAGGTTTAAGTATATTTATGATTTTTATAATTCAGCCAAACTGTTTATTGCTTTATCCAGGACAAGCAATAATTGCCCCTAAGGGATAGGTAAATAACCCTTTCACCTCCGACTTTCTGAAGTACATTCATTCGCCTTCTTATTAGGAATTGATAATTGTTAATAATGTTTCAAATATATTTCTCTGAGTATAATCCGCCTACTGGCAAACCGTGTTGACCCTGATGAGACGGTGGATTTTGAGCCTCATCTGGCTCTACACTGTTTGCATAGGTATATGAACCGGTCTACAAGGTTGGAGGGTTTTGAGCCATAAACTTCTTGGATCAGCAGCGTAAAGGCTCGCTCAACACTATTTTGGTCATATTGAACCTGTTACTTTATCTATCCATACTATGAGTAATGGTGCCCATAACACGTTTAGTAAAAAGCGCTTCTAGTGAATAGCCACAACATCTTTATAAAAATGGGTCTTCACTGTGTGTTCACTGTTTGTGAAAATTTTAAGACAATATTCAAATACACAAGAACATAAGACAATGTAAAATAAATGTTTTGAGTAATAGTGTCTGGTCAAGCAACTGGTCACCTAGATGATCGCGTCTCCCAAACGCATGTACACAATTATGGTTATGGAATAATAGATAAACTGAATAGGGACCTTAGGCACTTAGTTAACCGGATTAATTCGGCACGAGTGTTGAATTATAATAAAGATTTTTTTGTTTTTGTTTTTTGTTTGTTTTTTTTTTTTTATTCTTCTTTTCGCATTCTCTCCTTCCTATCAGTTTAGAAAAGGCTTGCTCAGCTACATCTAAATAACGAAAATTGGGGTTAGAGTCACTTTGATAAAAAAAAAAAAAAAAACACGATAATGAGGAAACAATACCGGCAAAGATCAGCCTGTGCATCCGCATAGTCGGAACAGAGATTTTGTTGCTTGCGATTAATGAATCAGATTAAATTTTGCGTTTGATACAATAAGTGAAAAAAAAAAAAATTGCACAACCACGCAGCCTCAGTGTCAATGGCTTGTGCTACTTGTGTTCATAATTATGCATGCACTCAATACAGGCGAGGCGCAGTAGTATCAGGTTTATTATTATTATTATTATTATTATTGTTTGTTGCATGTGAGCCACGTTTGAGCACAAAAAATTGTTTCTATTTTTGCTGCATATCATACATAGTATACAAACTATAATGCCCATATCACCCTGCGCATCCCGACAGTCTGATAGAAGCTTTTAGGTGCATACTTTGCGACTTCTATCCATGCACTTTGTCTCAATGTCAAATCACATACTCGTGAATAGTCAGTTTCTTTTTTGTCACAGCGCCATTTGTTACAGCCTAAATAAAATACTCCAAAGTTCCGCCCACCCATTTTCATGTTTAGCATTGTACTGTACAAATAAATTATAATTTCCGATCGATCAATATTCTACCATCACGAAAACACGCCTATATTATTTTGACCCCCTTCAACCCCACCTTTATATAGTTAAATAAGGGTTACCCATGTAAACCCCAGTTTATCTTATTTCTGCTCCGCAATATAGTTTATGGGTACTCGTTAAAACCGCCTCAATTAGGCCGTTCTAACGAGCGCACACAATCTATATTTTGATTAGAAATAAAAAAAAAATCTTATTTCTGCTCCCCAATATAGATTTTGGGTATTCGTTAGAACCGCATCAATTAGGCGGTTCTAACGAGTGCCCATAATCTATATTTGAGGAGAAATAAGATAAAATATCACAATTATTCATATAAAAATGTTCGATTTTTCGCAGTAAAGTCTACAATGTATTTGTATAGGCGTGTTTTCATAATGACTAATTTTGACGGGATTCTTTACAACTGCTTACGCCCCCAGTTTTTATTGATAAAGCAGCGTCCAGGTGATGCGCAAATAAACAGGTAACCTTTGTACTTATCCTCTCATCGGTAAATTCCGCTGGTCAATAAAGCAAGGTAATTCGTGAGGATTAGCAATCAGGAGAGAAAATTGGATTATGCCCCTTGATCTCAGTGGACCTTCAAAGTTCCACATGCGGTCCCAAAGGTGTTCGAGCTATTGAAGTTCGACTGTACAAAGTGCTGTCTGTGCTTTGGTTCTTCGAATTTGTCGGACACCTTAAGGGGAATGGATATACCTTCAGGGGAGGCAACTCCTGCAAAAGTATTTCCCATGTCAGCAGGGCTGGGTCAACTCTTAAAGAAAAGAATTTGCTCCTGAGGAGCAAATTCTTTCCTTTAAGAGTTGAGCCCTTTTCCACTGGGACAGGGTTTTTAGAAAAGCGAACAGGAAGTTCCAAACGTTGTCCCCCTTTGAACGATTGCGGACAAATCTGCCAGGTGTTCCCATTCCCCTTAAAGTATTACAGCCGGCAAGCTATTTTCACGCAGTCACTGCATCATCCCCCTGGTGGTGTGTAAAAGTCAATTTGAAGCGGAAAAAATGAGGATTTTCCTCAGTTACAGCTATTATTTTGTTGATACAGTATGCCGTTTCCATGAGCCGGTGCTGAGCGAAACCTGCTAGGTTACGTGCGACGGCAACGATAACACACCTGTGCAACATAGTGCGTTTTCCAAGTCTCAAAAATGTCTATGAAAATACGTGGTACTTTTTTTTACCCAAACATAGGTTGTGGGTGCTCGTTAGAACCGTCTCATTGAGGCGGCTCTACTGAGTACCCACAACCTATGTCTTGGATCAGAAATAAGAAAAATAATGTATACCCTGTAAACCCCAGTTTTCTCTATGTAAAGTGGTGTTTAGTGGGGTTTTCATTTTCACGACCTTGTTCTCGTGATGGGATATAAAATCACCTATCAACAGTGGCAGCTCTTACGACATGAAAGTCGTAACAAAGGAAAGAAGCACTGCAGAATAGAAATCCCTGCCGCCTTTGGGATTCAGACCCGGGTAGCTCGGGAGAAAGTCCAGTGCTCTAAGCACTGAGCCAGAACTGAGCCGAAGAGTCGACTCCCGAGAATGGTTATAAACACAACCTACCAATGTAGGAACATGGCAGGAACTGCGTACGGTCCGTAACAATCCCTGTCTTCAAGAAAGTCACCATTTATGGTGATACGAAGCGATCTCGAACATTGCAATATGCTTCAGGACCCAGACCCACTAGACTGGTATTTTTACATCAGGTTGCAATGGCTAAGTATTGCTTTGCTTTTCAAATCATGGCCAAGCAGGCACATGACGTAACTGTGACGTCACATCAACGTCGGTGCTACGTCATGACGTTTATGCAACGTCACATCAACGTCGGTGCAACGTAATGACATTGCACCGGAGTTGATTTGACGTTGCCTTAGCGACGTGTGTCTGCTGGGATATAACGAAACTATGCTATAGCATGTCAATTTCATGATATGAACACGGACAAGGCTTATGGCAATTCCAGAATAGCATCAAAAAGGTATGTTCATAGGATTTTATGCGGGAATCAACAATTATTCAGGATGGTCATGTTGGGTACTTGATATATAAACGGAGACTGCCCAGCAGACACACGTCGCTTTGGCAACGTCAAATCAACGTCGGTGCAACGTCATGACGTTGCACCGACGTTGATGTGACGTTGCGTAGAGGTCATGACGTTGTATCGACGTTGATGTGACGTCACAATTACGTCATGTGCCTGCTGGGTGGTGATTTTCCTCGAACAAAATTGAACTGAATGCTGTAGGATAGGTTATTGTTTATTTAAGAAATGAAATTTATTTTTCTGCAGTTCATGGAAGTATGAACGCAGTGGGTCGCGTACAAAGTAAATGAACCCCGAAGGGGTTCATGTAAACTTTGCTAGCGACCCACTGTCGTTCATACTTTCATGAAAAGCAGAAAAATTAAGTTTATTTTTTATATTTACATTATTTGTCCCACATCACTGGGCGAAAAAAAGCTTGTAGGGCGAACTTTTACAGCTGAAAAACATTTGCACGCTGGTTTTCTACAAAGAACGGAGCAGCGTTGACGTCATCAACGCCCGTAGAGAACAATGGTTTAAAATGACGTCACTTAACGTCACTAAAAATCATGTGATTCGATGCGTTCATTGAAATATGAACGCAATTGTTTTCTATAGGTTTACACTAGACTTTACACTGGAAATGTAAATATATAATATTGAGAATCAATATGAACACGATCGACCCTGAAAGGTTTTAAATGGAAAGTTAAGAGCTTATCAAATTTATCTCATTAAACATGCAGGGGTCAAAAAGCATAAGGGGAAAACCTGCATTAACTATCAAATAACATTCCCGAACAGTAGCTTAATAATTCATAGGCGCATCGGAAGAAGTGTATATCTGAGAGAAAAATGAACCAAGTAAAAATAGTGAGAATATTGAAGCGGTATTGTTCCCGAGAAGGTTAGGAAACGAAAGTGTTTATTTATTTATCTATTTATGTATTTATTTATGGGCTGATGATTCATGTGCACATGTCCGTACGATATAATTCCTTATTTCATATCTCCGAAACTTACATTGTCCTAAGGCAAATTTGTGATATTTCTATTTTTGTACTCCAAACATGGCTAGGTTGTGGGTTCTAGTTCTAACGAGTACCCTCAAACTGTCTTAGAGCAGAAATAAGAATAATGAATAGTCCTGAAAACCCCAGTATTTTTGTTTATTTTTTATTTACATAAAGTGCGGTTCACAGTGCTGCTGTGCGGTTCACAGTACTGCTCTTTTCACTTTAACTGTAAAATGCAAACATTTTAAAATTTCTGGGGTGAAAAAATAGTATGAGAAGGAAATTTCCTCATTTAACTCAATATTAATGAGCAAGTTGAGCAAGAAATCAGGTTTTATGAGCACAACTCTTAAGTAATGAAAGAGTTTATCGCGCAAAAAAATATAATAGGTTTATCACACAAAAATAGGTTATAATTTCTATATTATAGGAAAACCTTTATCCAGCTAAACACGACAATCCTACCTTTGCAAACAATGTAGATCCAGATCAGATGGCTTATTCAGAAGCCATCTGATCAGGCTCTTCAATGTTTGTCATGCGAACAAATCCATTATATAGTGGACAGTCTGAAATGGGTGTGGCTATATTATTTGGGCCCCGTCAAGCGATTTTGGTACTTAACGCCTATGCGAGCAGCGAAGGTTCAGGCGAGCCTGCGCATCCGCGCAGTCTCGCAAGAACCTTCGCTGCTCGCTCATACAAGCAGTGAATGAAGAGGGACCTTCAGACAGAAAGCCATATCCCTGGCCCCTCTGCCTTGAATGGCTGGGCATGCGCAGTTAAAATTTGTCACGACGGAATGCTCGAAGACACAAATTCGCTTGTCGGGGCTCATTTTATTCAGCAAGATAAGAGAAAACACACGTGAGAAATAATGATTTCCTTCAGTTCTCATGAAAATGTGTGGTAGTTTTTTCCCCACTTTTAATGGGGTTTACACGGTTATTCATTCATTTTCCGTTTTGTATTAACACAAACTGAGGGAACTTCGTAGAACCATGCACCTCTTAGATTGTGAGTGCTCGTTACAACCGCGTCAATGAGGCATTGATTGATTGATTGGTTGTTTGATTGATTTGGGTTTAACTACACGTCAACCCTTGTGAGTCATTTTATGTCTTCTCCCAGAAAAAAGGGAGAAAAGAGATAGAAGAGAAAGTAGAGGAGATGAAAGTGAGGGACAGAGGAGAAAGAGGAGAATGAATGGAAGTGTAGAAACAGAAGAAATAACAACATTCCCCTCTACCCTTACCTGTTGCAAGGACAGAAGGCCTTGTCCAACTATAAGCCAATATCAGTTGGACACCCCAGTGACGCGAGATATACGTCACCTTCGCCCCACCCAACCACCCTTCCTCAATGAGGCAGTTCTACCGAGTTCCCGCAATATGTTTTATTCCAAACGTATATATGCTTGTTTTCGTGATGTACTTCAAGACATTCGGCCCCCGCCCATCGGGGCTTGAAGAAATATATGGGCTGCATGATGCTTCCACGCAGAGCTGAATCCGACCCGCACACGAGTACTGGTAAACCGCTTAGAGGATCTAAGCCTCCCCGAGAAAAGCGGTGCGCACGAGTCGGACCGTCCATGCTTATAAACCCTATTGGTTTCATTGGGAGACAGGGCTTGAGATGTCATTTCATCTCAATGTCGGGTAAAAGTCCCACATAATTGGAAGCAACGTCTCCAAAATGGCCATTACAGTGTTGACGGGGACGTTAAAATCAATTCAAACAAACAAACAAACTTCAAGACATTCATTGTGGCAGCTAATAAGAACCGCCTCAGTGAGTCTCATTGAGGCGGTTCCACCCAGCACCTACAAACTCTGTTGTGGAACAAAACACTATTTATCACATGACGTCGCGTCTGTGAGTGTAATGACGCCATGTAATATTTTCGATAATCCACTAGTGGATTAAATATGCAAATTAGCTAGATACGTCCAGTAACGTTACATGTACGACGTCGTTAACGAGGTCGCGTTTACGAACGGCGGAATATTGACATTTTTGTAAACAATCGTGAATAAAATGCGCTTTAAATGTCATATGATAAATAGAATATTGCATTCGTGCTCATGTATTATTGGATTTATTAAACTCGTCGAGGAAAAGAGATAAAATGTTCGGCAAAGCCTCGCATTTTATCCCTTTTCCTCAACTCGTTTAATAAATTCAATAATACATGGACACTCATGTAAGATCCTCTATTTTCATATATAAAATGGTGCACGAGTGTGTTTTCTAATGTTTTGCTTCTTCTCCCAGAGAACGGTAGAAAAGAGCATAAGTAAATAAAACCAAAGCAAGGAGAATGTGTAATAGATATATCCATTGTTTTTGTGAAATATTGGTAAATATTTGTACTGATTGATATCTGTACAGGATAATTTGACGAGCCCGCCAGGGCGAGTCTAATTATCCTGTACAGATGTCAATCAGTACAAATATTTACCAATATCTCTCAAAAACAATTGGATATATCTGTTTTAATCCACAGCTTATTGTAACTTCCACTTAAAGGTAATAGATAAAACCTATTAAAGCATATTTGTTTTATTTACTGTTAATTTCAATTTCTTTTATTTGACCTGATTTACCCCGTCTGGAAAATGGATTGTCCTGTCTGAAAGGACACTGTCAGCTTCTCTGCTTCATTAATATTCAATTGGATTTGATTGGTCTAAATCCAACTGACCACAGGTTATTTGATCATGCTTTTTTAACCTGATGTTTATCACTGGGACATTTTAATGCTGAACCTTCAAGTGTAGGACTTACTTTGAACTCAGATGTGTGTTTTTGCTGCATGCAAATGTTTCATAAAATGTTTGGCACCAGTAAATGGGAGTGTATTTTGTGATAATTCAGGGATATTTTTTTCTCCATAAAAAGGTATGTTGTGGGTACTCATTTTGAACAGCCTCATCCCACAAAAACATGTTGTGGGTACTCGTTGGAATTGCCTAGATGAGGCGGTTCTAGCGAGTACCCACAATTTGATTTTATGGAGAATTGGAGAAACTTAATCAGAAGAAGCAGTCTGATCAGGGTCTGCACTGATTAAGTAAAGGCTATTTTAAATGTGGGTACTCATTCAAATAACCTAGGCGAGGCTATTTTAATGAAGACCCACAATGTTAATTTTGTCATGCTAGAAGCCCCTTCCCATTTTAAGATCAGAAGGAGCAGTCTGGTCAGGGTCTGCACTGTTTGTCATTAAGTAAAAGCTATTTTAAATGTGGGTACTCATTCAAATAACCTTGGCGAGGCTATTTTAATGAAGACCCACAATGTTAATTTTGTCATGCTAGAAGCCCCTTCCCATTTTAAGATCAGAAGGAGCAGTCTGGTCAGGGTCTGCACTGTTTGTCATTAAGTAAAAGCTATTTTAAATG
Organism: Lucinisca nassula; assembly: GCA_963580285.1. Lineage (NCBI taxonomy): Eukaryota > Metazoa > Mollusca > Bivalvia > Lucinida > Lucinidae > Lucinisca > Lucinisca nassula. The sequence continues at coordinate 22,225,718 of OY757020.1, read as the reverse complement.
TGGGTACGCATTCAAATAACCTCGGCGAGGCTATTTTAATGAATACCCATAATGTTAATTTTGTCATGCAGAGCTAGAGGCCCCTTCAAATTTTAAGATCAGAAGGTAGCAGTCTGATCCGGGTCTGCACTGTTTGCCATTAAGTAAAAGCTATTTTAAATATGGGTACTCATTCAAATAACCTCGGCGAGGCTATTTTAAGGAATACCCACAATGTTAATTTTGTCATGCAGAGCTAGAAGCCCCTTCCCATTTTATTTGTAGCTCAGTTGATTGGTCCATTCAAAACTGTACATGATATCAGTACATGATATCAGTACATGATATCAATACATTTATCAAAATTTATTAGTACTGCCAGCATCAAAGGAAAGTACTGGAAGCTGTGGATTAAGTAGAACGGAAAATACAGAAAAAAATAAAAATAAAAAACAGATTGGCTCGTTAAGACCTAAATACTGTTAACTCTAAAGAAACAAATAAAACCATGCCTACTGCTAGCTTAGTAGACCCTGCCCAACTGTAAGCCAGTACATCACGAAAATGCGCCTATATAATTCTGACCCCCTTGAACCCCACTTTTATATAGTACAACTGGGGTTTACAGGGGTAAACATAATTTTTCTTATTTCTGCTCAAAAACATATATTGTGGGTACTCGTTAGAGCCGCCTCGTCGAGGCGGTTCTAACGAGTTCCCACAATCTATGTTTGGAGAGGAATGTGACAAATATCAGACATTTTTTATAAAAAAAATTACCTGCTGCAAGGACAGCAGGTGTTGCCCACCTGTAAGTCAATGTCAGCTGGACTCCGCAGTGACACAAGATACACATCGCCATTGCCTCACTCAACTACCCCCGCGAAGAAAATACGGAAGAAAGAAAGAAAAACGTGCCTGCCAATTTCTTCAGGGTCCAACCATAAATTTTCTAAATTAGCTCAGTACATGTCTGCTAATAATCTTACAGCGAAGTTCTCCTAGCGGGCATATGATGTCTTAGCAACGTCGCATCAACGTCGCATTGATACGACGATAAAAATACGTTGTGCAGCCGCTTGGAGCTATGTTCCTTCGAGCGTTGGGACATAATTAAAGCACCAAAGACACTGAAATGACAGATTCTACGAGAAAATCATAACACTGTGAAAACTTACAGAAAACCTTTCTAAAAAGATCCTAAAATTTAGAAAAGTAGTTCTGCAATTTCCATTATATGATGTTTCAAGATGTCTATAGACCGGTGGTATTATGAAACATTTTTTGAAAGAAACCGTTTACGTTTTCTGAACCAAACATTAAACTTCAAGTTTAAACAATGCTACTGTCCATAAGTAACAGTTTTTGTCTGGTCGGTTGTGGATACCTCTCCAAAAAGATACTCAATGGGAAAGAGATCGGAGGAGAAAAGATGGCTAGGCTAGCCCAGTACATGAATTCCACTTGCCTGGAGACATTTTTTTAGTACGAACAGCACTATGAGCCCGCGCGTAATCCTGCTGGACAAAATACCCCGGATTCTGAGCATAAACAAATAAATGGAACCACATGAGGCCGACGCACTTGATTGATGTAACGTCTAGCCGTTCAGTTCACGTCTCAGCCATGATCTTGAATGTTCTTATTGACACTAAGCTGCGTTCGCTAACTACATGCAATAGCGCGTCACACAATTACGCTTATTCCACCCAATATGTCATGGTCTATTACGCACGAGGCTCATCGGCATAGCTGACACCTATACGTCGAAACACCCAGAAACGACAATCGGCATGGTTCACGCTGAAGTGTGATTTGTCACGGAAACGCATATCACGTCAGTCGCTAAGATGGCAATTTACGTATTTCATGCACCAGCGTAAGTGATCCATACTGTGTAATGTCAACGTGTTATTTTTGGTCACGTCTAGCTCTCAAACGTGCATCGCATAAGGGCGACGAACAGTGTCAGTGCTTATTAGTCGGTAGTTGGGACCCTTGTTTAACTACAGGTACAGTGTAGCAGCTGCCGGCGGAAATCTGTTTCGCATATGCGTTTGTCGGATGAATCGATCTTGACGTACTGACGTCGGTCTTCCGCTACGTCCACGTCAACTAGCGTATTCTGTTTATAGTGAGATGTCGCTCCAGTAGGCGATAGATCACACACATGTGGCGCCAAAAATCAGAGTCAACATCATCCACTTTACGACCAGCTTCTAACTGTCCATTAGAAGCCTCCGTGGTGTAGTGGTTATGCTACTTGTAAACCAGGTATCGCAGGATCGGTCCCGGGCTTCTCTAGGCTTTTAAACCGAGGTATCGTCTCCGTATGCCCTTAGCTGTTGGTGGGGCGTAAAACTCAAACACCTACTCACTCAATCTAACAGTCCAGGGGCACGCTTACGATCCTTTAATGAAAAATGTTGCAATACGCTCTCACTTAAAATATTAAGTTTCTTCTTTTCTAGGCACGACCTTACATCACACATCAAAAGTTTGATCCTGAGCATGTGGTTTCTGTCAGTACTGGTGTGAAGGTGGTACACAGGATCGTGACCGGACTGGTAACCATACGTCACGGTTGATTGATCGAACATTTTTAGCTTAAGGGCATGGTGCCTAAGCGTGTTGGAATCATGCAATCGTTTGGTTTCAGAATCGAAGCACTGAAAGTGTTTGTGGGATGTAAGTTGGGGTAAAAGTCCTGCGCTGAGATTTAAACTGTTTAATCTAACTCTGAAATTCCAAACAAATAGTGAAGATTTTGATAAGAAGCGGATTCTGCAGCGTCCGATCTTGTTCTACACTGTTTGCCAAGCTCACCCTATGATTCCAGGATAACCCTCTTCAGTCTTATGGAATACCCTGATCTCACTGCGGCTATTTTCTGCACGAAAAAGTGTTATTCTGAGAAGTCAGTGATAGTCACATAGATGTTAGCTCTGAATCGCTTTTCTTATTAGTAACTTCGGGTCGAATGCCTAACAATCAACCCAAACAAAGCCGCGTCGTTTGTCAGTGTTGGGTACATGTAAGTGTTATCTGTAAAATCTGCACTTGAATCAAATGTTGGATCTGGCAAACACTGTAGACTCAGTTCAAACGCCGCAGAGCACGGTGCTGATCTTGTTCTACACATTTTTGCATCAGTTACTAACATCTTGAGTTTAGACGAATCGGTCCAAGTCCCCGTTAATGACCAGACTGCATTTAGAGACAATCGGCATGAGTGTTGTCAGTGCTTTGACTTATTCACTACCTTGAGTTTATGGAGTGTACTCTTCCATCACTGAAGTTGGGCTCGTCCATTCTGCTAAATATGGCACCTAAAATTGTATCACAGGACCTACACTGTTTGCATAGGTATCTGTATCATATTCCAGGGTTGAAAGGGACAGCCTTTCTCGCAAAGTCTAATATACACCTAAGTTGTAACTGACCTAGACTTGACCTAGAAAGCCAGAAAACCCATTAATATTCTTGTCTGCAGCTGACCTGGTCCAACAGCAGGCTGGTCTTTATGGATTAAATATTGATAGCACTTGATTTAAACAACAAGTGTTTTGTAATATTAGAGCTCTCGAAAGCAGGCGAATTGTAGGTCAGTAAAGGGCTATGATAAGCTAACTCTTTTAACCCTGTAGACCGATGCAGACACCGAGGTAGAAATACACTGTATCTATGCAAACCTTGTAGATCCTGATAAGACGGCACGTAGCTAGAACGTCTCGCCAGAATCTACATGTACACTGTTTGCCATCCTGTCAGTGAACTAATCAGAAATCCTTTTTTATATGAATATATTTAAGGCAAGAAGAGTCCTGTTTAGAAACTCAGGGATGAAAGAGTAAAACATAAATATCACCGAAAAGTGCGTAGGAAAATAGTTCCAGAGTACTGTTTTCTTTTCAGAATTCGTCTTTCTGTGCCAATTTATATTCAATCCGTATAAAGTCTGGAAAACTGAAATATTTTGAAAGACGTTCCATGCGGGGCCGGCATGTAAAATTAATTTTCAAGAGTAGACTATTTTATGCAGCGAACGAACAGCGGAAGTGGAGCAACGCGGTCCAGTACCGGAAGTAGAAATGTAGTGACAAAGAAACTTGATTTAAAAAATCAACTTTCAAAAAAAATCACACAATTTTTCATCATAAAATTTTAATTTTTTCGGCGATAAAGGTTGCAATGTATTTGTATAGGCGTGTTTTCGTAATGAGGTCTTGCTGATACTTTAAAGCAATAAACTTGAGGATTAGCTTGTGTGTGTGTGTGTGTGTGTGTGTGTGTGCGCGCGCGCGCAAAATTATGACTGCCATATTCGGTCGGGGGACTTGCTATCTCTTCTAATGGCTAGTTTTGAGGGATAGCGGCTTGGCAATTAGTGTTGGTTTTCTACTTCAAGTGTTATGTTTGATATGTTAAAGCGGCCGTGCGAAGGCAAAATAATTTCCGCGTACTTCAACAAAGTGTAGTTTATTGGCTATGGGATTTCGGAGTCCATTTCAGTATTTTAACATATTTGATGAGCGAAAACAGTGATTTGCAAATATTAACACTGCTTTTGAAGAGACGCAATAAAACTGAAACGCGAACCTCCTATTTGACATGTTTTTTTTTTGTTTTTTTTGTTTTTGTTTTCAAAGATAACCATACGGCTTATAACCAATACGGCTTATATAGAGGATCTTACATGAGTGCTTATGTATTATTGAATTTATTAAACGAGTTGAGAAAAAGGGATAAAATGCGAGGCTTTGCCGAGCATTTTATCCCTTTTCCTCAACGAGTTTAATAAATTCAATAATACATGAGCACAAATGCAAGATTCTATTTATCATATGACATTTTAAACGCATTTTATTCACGATTGTTTACAAAAATGTCAATATTCCGCCGTTAGTAAATGCGACGTCGTTAAGGACGTCATACATGTAACGTTACGGGGCGTATCTAACTAATTTGCATATTTAATCCACTAGTGGATTATCGAATTTATTACATGGCGTTAATACACTCTCAGGCGCGACGTCATATGATAAAAACTTATTTTACTTTAATTAGCTTGTCTTAAATGCCATCTTTTGGCGTATAACATCTTTCCGTACTTCATCGAATAGTATTAATATTTTTATTTCTTACGGATCATTGTCTCATTTGTGCACAAGTATACATACGCAAGAGGGCGTAACCAGTGTTTCAAATTCATTACTGTTTTTGAAGACAGACTCTAATTTTCTACTTGCGAAGTGCAGTATGTGAAAGGCCGCCCTTATAGACGGATCCAATGTTTTGACACGTGACCTTGTTTACATGTCATTTCGCATGCGCAAAATTACTTTTCCTTTTGATAACGATCTTTCGTGGTTGGCAAAAAGTCTCTGGTTCCATATAAACACGTTGTAAATAGGTTTAATATTACGGGCATATTTTAGTTGATTGACACAGAAAATAGATCGAATTACACTTTAAATGAGTAGATAAATATATTTTAGAGTTCATTCCTGCATCTTCCGCGTTTTTAGTCATTCATTCTGAGCGTTTTATTACAAAAAAATAAGACCGTCCCGCCTCGTTACCTGCATAAGTTTAACAGGTAATAATCATCAAAACAACCCCAAATCTTCTAGAAACCAATAATTACTAGCTAAGACATGCCTATTATAAAAGTTTAGAGGTCAATTTTGTCGTTTCAACTCCAAACAAAATACAATTTTACAGAAAATAACAGCGCATTTACAATGGCGATAAACGGCCAAATACGTTTTTTGCCCACCACCGGTAAGTCCCGGCAAATAGTATTATTGAGCGATGACGTAGTGTTTGGATGTGTCTATAGTTATATTCCACAGTGTCCCACATTGGTCCATTCAGTGTATACTACTACAAGTGACAACTGCAGATACAGTCAAGACAGTTTCGCTGCTTTAAACAGTCAGCTTACACACGAAACAATACAGCAAAAGTTGCCCAGGAAAAGCCACTATCACAAATTACAGCCTAACAATGACACCACGCGGAAGAATAACTGAAAATGAGTAAAACAAAAGAATCATCGCGAAAACACGCCTATATAATTCGACCCTCTTGAACCCATGCACCACTTTTATATAGTAAAACTGGGGTTTAAAGGGGTAAACCTTATTTTTTTTATTTCTGCTCTAAAATATAGATTGTTGGTACTCGTTAGAACCGCCTCGTTGAGGCGGTTCTAACGCGTATCCACAATCTATATTTTGAGAAGAAATAAGAAGAATATCACAATTTTTCATCTGAAATTTTTCGTTTTTTTTTTTTGTTTTTTTTTTTCGGCGGTAAAGTGTACTATGCATTTGTATAAGCGTGTTTTCGTAGTGACAAACAACAACAACAACAACAACAGCAACAAAACAATCACAAACAGCAGCGCACCAGGTCCCTCTTCCCCACAAAAGGTGATCAATGTGCAACAGACACATTTAAATAATAATAATAATAATAATAATAACAATATAATACACAACCATAAACACATACTACGCCACGGTGAAGAGCCCTGTCGGAAATTCCGACCATTCAGTGACGCAAACGACACGCCTATACACTTACATTGCCACCTTTATCGCCGACAAAATGAAAATTTTCAGATGAAAAATTGTGATATTTTTCTTATTTCTGTTCGAAATAATGATTGTGGTCACTCGTTAGAACCGCCTCGTCGAAGCGGTTCTAACGAGTACCCACAGTCTATATTTTGAGCTGAAATAAGAAAAAATATCATAATTTTTCATCTGAAATTTTTAATTTTTACGGCGGTAAAATTCACAATGTATTTGTATAGGCGTGTTTTCGTAATGTTTCAGTAAAATAAAGAACATGGGGACCACCGCCAAACCTTCACTTTAGGTTCTAATATTATTTGCAACACACAAATACACTCAGTGGCCATAAATGAGTTCCCAAAATGGCTGACAAGAAATTGGAGAAAAATATGGTCTGAAATAGTTGCAATTTCCTACCTAATTACAAATCGTACTCAAATGCTAATTGGCCGATATCACTAATTAGGGTATATGTTTACATCAGCACTTAGTAAAATGATGATGTCATCAGTTGCCATGGCAACACCAGACAGCATACAGATTAGCACCTTCCTTTTGAAAAATCAGGGTAGGTGTACTAAAAGAGTTATAAAATTATCAATTTCTGATCTTTTTTAAATATAAATTGGTAGAAATATTGGCAACATACTGAAAAACAATCTGATTGTGTATAATATTACACACAGACAATACATTATGGGAAATCTGACCTGCTTTCGGATGTAACATAAATTCGTTAAAATCACCAAAAAGCAAACATTTTTGGTGATAGACACTAAGGACACAGACAGAAAACGTACTTTGTGATATATCTGATTTGAGAGATATTGAATCATAGTTTCTAGCAAAAACTGTTGTTTTGAATATATCTTAGGGGACTGCAGCAGCAAGGAGATCCAGGAAAAAATGGGGTCATTTGAACAGCCCTGCACTCTTTGCGCTCCATAAAACAACATAAAAATATGTTGTAAAATTTTGTAAATAGTATTGTTAACTTAAAGCACCATTTTGGACTATATTTTTACAAAAGATTTCATCTTTCGTATAACGGTGTCAAATAAATGTGTCAAACTATACGAATACCCCCATAAAGACTAACGCCCATCTAGACATTTATTCACTGTTGATAGCTACATTTCCTATATCAAAGAATGCTACTTCTTTTCAATGATTGTTACTAGAACATTGGAGAGTGTGCCAGTATTTTAGATAGAAATGATGCGGCCTACTTACTTAATGTTTCCATAGCAACCAGTTTACTGTCAGGGGTAAAATTACCCCACCCACTTCTAATAATGTATTAATTCATTTGTGAAAATTTAAACATATTTGGTTTCTCAGCTGTCCATCATACTAAAAAGACATCAGAGAAACCAAAATTATATAGATTATAAATGAAAATCTTAATAATTCAGAATAAGAATAAAGCTGTGTGCCAGTGCAGATTTTTGAATCCAGTTTTAAAACCACGGTACTCTAAATGAAGAATACACCAGAGCTATGCATGGCGAGATTTCTGAGAACATTTGCTATATTTGTTATTGGTAATGAATAAACAACATCACCTAGTAAACATAACATGCATTGGATTTTTTATATTTAAGTAATTTGATCTGGAAATGTAGTCACAGACTTACGCACATCACGACGTCAAACAGTTTTGGGAACTCATTTATGTCCACTGAGTGTAGTTGGCCCACCTAAAACTAACTAACTAAATCAATAGACCATCAAAGAATAACATACAAATAAGGGCAAACTGAAATACACATCAAACTGAATAACTGTGATGAATTAAAGATGAGGACTCGTAGCTTGTTCCACACACTGTACATAAGCTGGCGCTAAAGACAACCGCCAAACTACATCATCACGAAAACACGCTTATATAATTTTGACCCCCTTGAACTCCACTTTTATATAGTAAAACTGGGGTTTCCGGGGGGGGGTATACCTTATTTTTCTTATTTCTGCTCTAAAATATAGATTGTGGGTACTCGTTAGAACCGCCTCGATGAGGCGGTTTTAACGAGTACCCACAATCTATATTTTGAGCAGAAATAAGAAGAATATCACAATTTTTCATCTAAAATTTTCAATTTTACGACGATTAACTTTTCAATGGATTGGTATAGGCGTGTTTTCGTAATGAGCTACATTTAAGATAAAGAACATGGGAACCACCGCCAAACCTTCACTCTAGGTTCTAATATTATTTACAACACACAAATAGTTGGTCCACCTGAAACTAACTAACTAAATCAATCCCATAAAAAACTGCATACAAATAAGGGCAATTTGACATTACGATAACATACCCGTGCGACATAGTGCATTTTTTACATCTCCAAAATGGCTACTTTTCTGATGAAAATACGTGATATTTTTGTTATTTTTACTTCAAACATAGGTTGTGGGTGCTCGTTAGAGTTCTAACGAGTACCCACAACCTATGTCTATGAGCAGAAATAAGGAAAATAATGTATACCCCTCTAAACCCCAGTTTTCTCTATATAAAGCGGGGTGTAAGGGGATGTTCATTTCACGGACATGTTGGCGTGATGAAATACAAATCAAATTGAATAACTGTGATGAATTAAAGATGAGGGCTCGTAGCTTGTTCCACACATTGTACATTTTTTTTTTTTTTTTGGTTTGGGTTTAACGGCCCGACACATTGTACATAAGCTGGCGCTTAAGACAACCACCAAGCTACATCATCACGAAAACACGCCTATATAATTTTGACCCCCTTGAACTCCACTTTTATATAGTAAAACTGGGGTTTCCGGGGTATACTTTATTTTTCTTATTTCTGCTCTAAAATATAGATTGTGGGTACTCGTTAGAACCGCCTCGATGAGGCGGTTCTAACTAGTGCCCACAATCTATATTTTGAGCAGAAATAAGAAAAATATAACAATTTTTCATAATAAAATTTTCATTTTTTCGGCGATTAAGGTGGCAATGTATTTGTATAGGCGTGTTTGCGTAACGACCACGAAGAGTCAAGCCTAAGACAAGTCACCGGGCACCAACCACTAGTAAAATAAAATAAAAATAAAGTTTTAAGTTGGGGCCGTCATCGGGTGGTGTCTAAATTTTTATGTATAAAGCAGAATCAGTCCACTACTAATCTTCTTCCTTAGAGACCCCAGTTTCATTTCTGTAGATTGGAATCAACTTCAAATCTTCTCGTCAGAATCAGAATCAGAATTGTTACTGGTGACACGTCAAATGACATTCATACATCAGGACCTGTGATGTGGGAAGTAAGTCCCTCGCTCTAACCAAAGAGGTAAATTTAGCTACACAATCATCAGCACTTTCGGCTGTCGAAATAATCGAATCGGGAAGGGCATTCCAATCTCTAATGGTTCTGTGGAAGAACGTCTCTTTATAAATGTCAGTTCTTGCAGTAAGGATCTGAAACGCCAAACGAATGGTAGCCGGGGGAACAAGGTCATCTGTTGGAATGCTGGCAGCACCTTTTAGACCTTTGTATAAAAGGACGAGCCTACTGTCTTTTCTCCTTTTCTTGAGAGACTCCCATTTTAATTTTCCAAGTATTCCAGTCATGCTCCCAGTTTCAAAGCAGTAATTGCCTGTTACAAATCTAACAGCTCTATTCTGAACTTTCTCAATTTCTTCGTTAAGGACCGCTCCACTGCGGTCCCAGATACACCTACCATATTCCAAGATGGGGCAAACAAGACCTTTATATGCTGCCTCTTTTACATCCTGAGAGCACTGATGAAGATTTCGCCTCAGGAAACCAAGCGTTCTATTTGCCTTAGTATGCATGTTGCTAATATGAGTATTCCATCTCAAGTTGTGTGTGGTTGTCATTCCAAGGTATTTAATGGAGTCCACATTCTCGATGACCATTCCGTCTAAGATGTAATAGGCCTCAATTTATTAGACCCCTTCCTAGTTATCTGCATAACATTGCATGTAACTGGCTGAAATCTCATGCCCCATTTTCGGGCCCAACATCCTAATCTATCTATGTCAGCCTTAAGTTTCAGTGGGTCATCTGTATCTCTAATCTCTCTCCGTCTCTGGTGAAGGTGCAGGGGATAGAGGATTCTGTGTCTGTATCTACCACCTCGGGTGAAGAAATTTAGTCCAGTAACATTAAGATCCTGTTGCAATGTTGTAATCTGATGTCTTCACCAGTACAAACAAGATTCAGGTCAAACAAAACTATGTAGACTTAGATAAGACTGCTTCTAAATGTTCACAAGTTTGTGATATTGCAAAATTCTCTGAAAAAGGCGCACTATTCTGGTTATCCGCTTATGTATAAGTCTGCACAGGAATTGTGGTTTGGTAAACCGACCGGCTCGATATGACCTATATAGTAAGCTTATTGACTAGACCATAAAAATCCCAAAACTCGACGTCGCAGATTGGGTGTTTTAGACTCAAAAATGACATGCGATTCAATGCGTGTCGTGCACTTTTCCCAAGTAGGTGATGTTCTTGCAGCTTCACCAAAGAACCCTCACATTGGCTTCTTTTGAAAGAAGTCCGCTTGTTATAACCATAAATTACAGCAAGCATAAATTACAGTTGCTTCCCTTGCAATATTGTGACAGTTACTCCCGCCAAAATGTTCATTTCAGCCTCCGTTAATCAGCCAATCAGAATGCTCTCTGCAAGCGGAAGTCGTTCATCAGAGTAATAAATAATAAGAGAAGTTAATTGGTTTTAAGAAATTAGCTTAAGGTGAGTTATTAGCTTTTCTTTTTTGTATTTTACTGATTGTTGTGGTGAAACGATGCATATATGCTGAAATTGGTCGGTGTGTCTGTTAAAAATCATTTGCCAAGAAAAATAAACAGCTGTTATTTTTATATTCATGATCATTGAAACGCTTGTTTGGCTACAAGGTTAGCTTTTTTAAAACCAAGAAGTAGATGGAACCCTTCAGGGTCATTTTGAATCATCTCCCAGAGCGTGGGAGAAAATCTATCTATCTACTGGTTAAGCCGTCATGGGCATTTTTAGCAGGGATAGTTGAGGAGATAAAACTTTGATTTCTAAAAATTGCCACTCAATGACCTAAATTTCGCCCACAGATTTGTAGCAATATAGTATATTCTCTTATTCACTGTCACTGAATACCTAGACAATATATACAAATTCTAAAAAAAAATAAAATGCTACAAGTCCCAGTGCTTTCGCCAGGTCCACACGTACAAGAACTTTTACAAATATTCTTTCTTCCCCCTGGCTATTGTCCAATGGAATGCCCACCCAGAATCAGTTGTATGTTTGCCAACCCTTGAGGCTTTCAAGGGTGAAGTTGGTAAACTGCACCACTCCCGCCCCTAGTTCCCGAAAGTGATGTTTTTAATTTTGATTTTAACTTCTCTACCTCACCAACTGTTTTTAAATCCTATCATCTTTTATCCTCTCACTATCCCCTCTTAACTTTTGTCTATATTTTCCTTCTTAATTCAGCACGACAGTGCACACCTGCTTAGAATGCCCGGGATAGACAGAGATATATAGAGATAGATAGATAGTGAGGGACAAGAGAGAAAGAGGAAAATAAATGGTTGAAATAACAGTATCAGTCCCCCCTCAAACTGTTTTGTTTTGTTTAATTGATGTTTAACGTCCCCGTCAATACTGTAAATGTCATTTTGGAGACGTTGCTTCCAATTTTGTGGGACTTTTACCCGACATTGAGATGAAATGACATCTCAAGCCCTGTCACCCTATGAAACCAATAGGGTTTATTTGCATGGACGGTCCGCCTCGCACTGCGGTTCCTGGACCGGCTTAGATCCTCTAAGCAGTTTACAAGTACTAGTGTGCGGGCCGGATTCAGCTCTGCATGGCAGCATCATGCAGCCCATATATTTCTTCAAGCCCCTCCCCCTCAAACTGTAACTGCTGCAAGGACAGCAGGGCATACCTAACTGTAAGCCAATAATACAATATCAGTTGGATGCCCAAGTGATCAGAATCAGAATCGTTATTGGTGGCATGTCATATGACATTCTTACACATGTTCTTTATAGACAACACCTTTGCCTCAACTAATGATTTAGTTGCATGCGTACAAGATTTTAGAGAGCTAAAAGAGAAGATCTTCATGCATGAGTGTTCATTTATTAATATTTACATTTCCAGTGTAAAGTCTAATGTAAACCTATAGAAAACAATTGCGTTCATACTTCCATGAACGCATTGAATCACATGATTTTAAGTGACGTCATTCTAAACCATTTATCTCTACGGGCATTGATGACATCAACGCTGCTCTGCTCTTTGTAGAAAAACAGCGTGGAAATGTTTTTCAGCTTTAAAAGTTTGCCCTACAAGCATTTTTTTCGCCCAGTGATGAGGGGCAAATAATGTAAATATAAAAATAAACTTAATTTTTCTGCTTTTCATGAAAGTATGAATGATAGTGGGTCGCTAGCAAAGTTTACATGACCTCCTTTGGGGTTCATTTACTTTGCACGCAACCTACTGCGTTCATACTTCCATGAACTGCAGAAAAATGAATTTCATTTCTTAATTAAATTTATCAAACAAGCTGAGGAAAAGGGACAAAATGAAATAAAATGTGAGGCTTTGCTGAGCATTTTATCCCTTTTTATCATCGAGTTTAATTAATTTGATAATTCATGAACATGATTGTAAGATTCTATTTATCATATGGCATTTAACTCTTATCATGCTGTTCACGACAACCCCTATCTTTGGAAACAGTGTAGATCCAGATCAGATGGCTTCTGAAGAAGCCGTCTGATCAGGATCTACACTGTTTGACATGAAGTTTATGGATTTGTAAGAATAAATTACATGAAGTAATCTGATTGGTTCAAAGTCAGAAATGGGTGTGGCTAATATGAATATTCAGCAAGATAAAGGTTAAAACACATTTTATTCAAGATTGTTTTACAAAAGTGTAAATATGCCACCATAAGAAAATGTGATGTCGTTTACGATGTGCATGTAACGTTACTGGGCATATCTAACTAATTTGGATATTTAATCCACTAATGGATTATCATATTTCTTTAAAAGAAGTTATTACATTCTCAGATGCGACATCATGATAAATGTTAGTACATCTCTTTTCTTTCCTAGCTAATGAATGTACATGTAGTAAAGAACACTTTTAAATACACGGTAGTATCTATCTATCTTCATATACTGAGTTTAAATACAGTAAAATTCTGCTATCTTTTATCTATTAAGACCACCTAATATTATGACCAATTCTCCTTTAGAAAGCTTATTTAGTAGATTGCAGTTATTCTTTCCTTGTGTTTTCTGCATACAGTGTCCTCTGGATAGAGACCACCTTTGGGACACTTCAAAAGTGGTCTTAAAGACCACTTTTGAACAGTCCCAAAGGTGGTCTTTATATAGGAATTTTACTGTATAAGACACTTACATGGCCTATCCTTCACTATGGAAATACTATCTGGTTTCCAACTCTGGAAAGAATAAAAACGTGTGCTGTCGAGAATGTTCAAAGAAGACTTACCATACTTGCTAGATTGCTTCCAGAAATTATTTGCACACCTCAGTTAACCCTTTTTGTACCAAATGGAATCTTCCTCCTTATATATAGCAGGAGTTCATTTCAAAATTTAGTGGTATCAGGTTGCTTTTTCTTCAAAATTGATTTGGAAAATGGCTGAACTTTCAGCAAACAGTGGAGGCCCTGATCAGGTGCCACATTCTGCGGCGTCTGATCTGGGCCTGCACTGCTTGCCAACTACCCGTTTTGGGGTTTCCAGTACTAAATGGGTTAAAAATAATAACAATAGTTACAGAAGATACCACATGGACAATTGGACATGATCCAGGTTTTAGAAAATAGTTGTTGGATTCTTTGAGTTCTCAGATTTTAACCCATCCCCACTTGGGGACTTTGTGAATTTTGCTGATTTTCACAGTGTTGCCTTCATCTAGTCATTATTTCATAATGAATGGTCTGTTTTACATCAAACTAGGCAGGAATGTTCAACGGGCAGAAGCTTTTCAAACTGAACCTTTTAAGGCTAAATCATTTTTGCCGTGGTAACGAGGGGGCTTCTCAAAATGAAATTAACAAAAAGTGTGATTTCACATGTATTTTTGACCGAATCTTACACTGCTGTCAAGGCAACAATTAAGGGGTTTGGTATTGGCGATTTTCACAGTCTGCAGCCTGTTTTGCCAGCATCAATTTCAATACATTTTAGACCCCAAACACTCTCAGATTTCTTTTCAGCAGCCGGCTGGCCCATACCCAAAATTTGTTTTGGCCATGTGCCCCACTTTAAAGCCCCCATAGGTATATTTTTATTGGGGAGCCACGCGAAAAAAACATGCCATTTTTGTCGCGCCTGCTTGCTATTAGCATGGCGCGATATAGCTGGCGCCCGGTTTTCCGTCTGTTTGTCCGTTCGTTGGTCCATTTGTCAAGGTGCCACCCTAGCATTCACCCTAATGGTCAAGTTTATTTCTCTAGAACTATAAGAGCTTCATTAATGATACTTGGTACAAACTTGTATCTGGGGATGGCAACTTAAATGCAAGCATCCATATTTGACCTTGACCTACATTTCATGGTTCACTGACTTTGTAAAATATTGCGACCACCCTAGCGTTCACCCAAAGGGTCAAGTTAATTTCTCAAGAACTATAAGAGCTTCATTAATGATACTTGGTACAAACTTGTATCTGGGGATGGCAACTTAAATGCAAGCATCCATATTTGACCTTGACCTACATTTCATGGTTCACTGACTTTGTAAAATATTGCGACCACCCTAGCGTTCACCCAAAGGGTCAAGTTAATTTCTCAATAACTATAAGAGCTTCTATTGTAGATTTTTTCCATAAGGGAATAATAATAACCAACCACTTGTTTTTCTTCAACTCTTTACCAAATTTTCGAGGGTCTCCCCTCTTCATCAGGGATATATGGACACTGCACTCTACATTTTACATGGCTTTCCAATATGGCCTTCCGATGTTTGGAAGGCCATATTGGAAAACCATGTAAAATGTAGAGTGCAGTGTCCATATAACCCTGATGAAGAGGGGAGATCCTCGAAAATTTGGTAAAGAGTTGAAGTATAAGAGCTTAATTAATAATATTTGGTGCAAACTTTTATCTGGGGGTGGCAAGTCAAATGCAAGCATCCATATTTGACTTGACCAACATTTTATGGTTCACTGACTTTGTAAAATATTGTGACCATCCTAGCATTCGCCCAAATGGGCAAGTTATTTTCTCAAGAACTATAAGAGCTTCATTAATGATACTTGGTACAAACTTGTATCTGGAGATGGAAACTTAATTGCAAGCATCCATATCTGGCCTTGACCTACATTTTATGGTTCACTGACTTTGTAAAATATTGCAACCACCCTAGCATTCACCCTAATTGTTGAGTTCATTTCTCAAGAATTATTTGAACTTCATTAATGATACTTAGTACAAGCTTGCATTTAAGAATGGCAACTTTTATGCATGCAGCTATGTTTGACCTTGGCCTAGATGTCATGGTTCAGTGACTTTGCGCCCCCACAGGCGCGACATAGCCTTTGGCGGAATTCTTGTTTAGGACAACTTATCTTAACGCAAACATAGCTGTCCAGGGATGTGGAGTGCAGATTTTAGGTGGTTCTGTGGCTCAAAAAAGTGTGTGTGTGTTGAGGTGGGGTTTCAAACACGTAAAAAGACGTATCTGAGTGGGAAAGGGTTAACTGGAATCTTGGAAGAAACTTAATTTTACTCTAAAATGCATTAATTACGTATAAAATATCATATTTTACAATGAAATGATGAAAAAACATGATTTTTATCAGTTGATCTTATTCATTAACCCATTCCAACTTGTGGATTTTGTGCATTTTGCTGATTTTCACAGTGTTGTCTAGGACAGCAACTTCATATAGCCATTATTTCATAATGATTCAATGTTTTTTTTTTTACATCAAACTCGGACGGAAAGTTCACTGGGCAGTAGCCTTTCAAATGGAATCTTTTTAGACTAAATCAGTGTTGTGCTGATAACTAGTGTGCATCTCAAAGCTGTCAAAAAGTGTGATTTCACATGTATTTTTGATCGAATCTTAATCTTCACACTGCTGTCAAGGCAACAATTAAGGGGTTTTGGCACTGTAAAATTTCACTGTCTGCAGCATGTTTTTCCAGCATCAATTTCGAGGTATTTTTGACCCCAAACACCCTCAGATTTCATTTCAGCAGCCAGCTGGCCCATACCCCCAATTTTTTCCAGCCGTGAGGTGGGGCGGTAGCCACCTTCAAATAGCATTACACTAAATACTGGGAGGTACCGGGTTTTATCACTTTGGGACAGAGCTTTTAGTTGCGTTCTAAATACCAGACTTGCTTCCATTGGATATATATCCCATGTTTTATTTCAATTTGAGAAAATGATAGGTATAAGGGACTAAAATGATGCATGTTTTATAAATATATCTGCAAGCTCAAAGAAATTTTTGCTGATTTTATATTGTCACCCCTCCTTTAAAAATGTTGGTTTTATTTACTCCGTTCTAGCAGGTAAACAAACATGGTTGACTGTAACTTGAAAATGAGCCAGACAACATGTGGATTTTTTCTCATTAACTTGTTGGGCTAGGATGGCTCTATAAACAAGTAAGGTTTGAAAAGTTTTGTATGTGTAGTTTTTGTGGGAGCAGGTAAAAGGTTACTATTGTCGCCTATGGAAAACATTTAGTGGAAAGCTCCCCATAGCAAAAGTAGACCACTATCCTGTTTTCAGTCATTACATACTATTTCCACACATTTGTAGGTTCTGTTCAATTCTGTTTCATAAAATGTATCCTCATGGCATGTATTTTGACATAGATACTGTAAAACATGTGATTGTAGCAGTGATTTTTTTACAAATTTTCAACTATGCGCCCTGGGACTCGCTCAAACAAAAAACTGTGCGTCCCAAATCTGAAAGTATGAGTCCAAATATTTCAAGGGAAAAAAAGGAAGTACAAAAAGATCGGTTCAGTATAAAATGCCAATATTCATAGTTAAAAATAATGCGGCCTAGTATCTATTATTTGCAATGAACAGAATCAATCATCAACTTGTGTTGTTTACTAGCCCAAAGAAATCCTGCTAAAGTGTACGTTTTTGAGTCTATTTTCCGTATTGTTTTCTACTTTTGTTTGCGAAAAATGCGCACCGCAACATGTGCGTGAAATTTACTTCATGAACAATGGAAATAATATTCCGAGCCATTATCGACAAACGTTTCCTCCCCTGATTGGGACACCATCTATCTAAGTTCAGGGCTGACAAATCCATTGCCCGAGCACCCGGAACAAGTCCGAAATCGCGCCGGGCAGGTGCACTTTGACCTTACGATGCCCGGTCGGGCAAGTGCAAAAAAAATCGTCTACAGTTGTCAGTCTTTTGAGTCCTTAAATACAGTAAAACTAGAGTAAGTAAATCACAATAATTGCTGCACTGTCCTGCTTTGTCGACAATTCAGAGACAAACCGTCTGTGTATTTATAACAGTTCAATTATGACACTATTGTTAATCCCTGTCATATAATTGCCAAGTGAACATGATAGTCCTGCGGTGCGTGTCTTTCATTTCTGGCGATAAACCAACTTGAACGAGGTGTGAAAATATGGTCAAGTTATGTCTCTAATTTGCATTTATTCCCCAATCATAAAATTTAATCCACAATCAATGTGAAATTCATTTAATCGCTCCTCAGACAATTAGCTACATATAGCGGTAGATGTATGCATAATAAAAACGAATCGTAAATGGTTATGTTTTGGCGCCAAATAGAAGACGCTCGGCTTTGCGGGAAAATTCGAACCCTGTTGTTGGAGCTGCTGGGAATAATTCAGGAGCTTTGCAAAGCGCTGTTTTCTATTCACCTCTATTCACAACCATTTAGCTATCGAGAAAATATTTTTTACCAGTTCCAAACAATTTTTTCAAGAACGGGATACAGCCCATTAAAATAAAACAATGGCATTAAATGCGTGTGGGGTTGCTGGCATCGGATGAAGTCATTTGACACATTTACCGATCATGTGCAGAAAAATAGTAGAGTTGGTTTGTGGGATGGCGGAAAACTTTGATGTTCGCATTGAACTTGCTTGTGTGGAAGTTTGGGCTCATTTTGGATGGAGGGGATTCTCGTCTTGTGGTTGGATTAATAAATTGTACCTGTATCGATTTTTCGGTGACTCGTTGGGCAGTTGAAGGTTAAGTAAAAGTGCGGTATTTTATCACTTTCGCCGATATTTACAGCAGTGAAAACGAAAGTTGGATTTTTCGCCTTTGAAATGTTTGCGTCCGACGGACGCACATATTTTATGATCGTGCGTCCTCAGTCCTATTTGTGCGTCCTGGACGCAGGACGCAGGGGTAAAAAAATCACTGTGGTAGTGCTAATTTAGGTCTAACTGGATGTATTTGATGTATTTTTGCCTCTGACCTATGTTCTTGGGGGGGGGGGGGGGTTACTTTGAAGCCATGTAAATCAGTTTTTATTGATGTGTTTGGAAAGGAGACTTGCAGTAATTGTATTTGCACAAACACAAGAAAGAATTTACTCCATCTGGAATATAAGTGTAAGGTATCATGGCACTACGACTATATCTCAAACCAAAGCAAAACTTCGAAATTGTCTCTCCGAACAGCCCGCTGCAATATCCGGATAAGTTTTCTCATCCATTATAAGTTCTATTTCATTGTATTCATGTAATAAAGGATGTGGACAGATATATTCAGCTATTACTCATGGCATTAAGGCATTTATTAACATTGTCTTGGCATTTTTGTCCTCAAAATATCCTCAAAATGCCATTTTTACTTTAAATAGGGGGTGTAGGTGTGAAAATAGCCATAAAAATGAGTATTGGTGCTATTTAGGCATAATTCTCTGCATTTTAGGATTGAATTGTTCCAAAGACATTGGAGAAGAACCACTGATGCAAGCCGGTGTCTGGGTTCCATTCCAGAAAGAGATCAACTTTTGCGCTTTTCAAAAACTATGGTTTGTTCGGCTTTCATTGTTGAATCTGAAAGCGATAACTTTATCACAAACTTGAAAGATTCTGTGTAACTGAATTTTTATTATGCATGACTAAATTATTACATATGATCTAAATTTCTATTTGGCAATTCTTTTGATGCAACATAAAGAAAATAAGGGTTTGGTATATAAGGCAACCACAGCTGTACAGGGGTGGGGAATGCAGACTGTATTTGGTTTTGTGGCTCAAAAAAGTGTGTAAGTACGTGGGTGGGTGGGGGAGGGGTTTAGACACGTAAAAAGACATATCTGAGTGGGAATCTTGATAGAGTGCAGAGGGGAAACAAGAAAATTGTTCCAAGATTATTCCCATTTACCATTATCATACTATTGGGACTGACACTGGCCTATGCAAACAGTGTAAACCCTGATCAGACTTCTGATTAGGGTCTACACTAATTCCTCAAGGTGTCCCAATTTTTAGAATATTTACAGTCCTCCTCCTTATCAGGAGCTGTGTATCTTGTCAAGCTTGTCATTTCCTTATTTTAGTGATAAGATCTTAACTTAAAACTTATTAAATTTAGGTTACTGCAAAAGCCACAAACTGGTTAATTAACCTGTTAAGACACCGAGAAAAACTACATCTGAAAATTTTGTCTGCTTATGTCGCCTGCTGAATTTTTTGCAAATGTTTTAAAAAATATTTTTTGCTTATAGGCAAACAGTGTGGACACAGATCAGCTGCTCCTAGAGGAGCAGTCTGAGCTGGATCCACTCTGCAAAAATGACTTTTAAAGTAACCGGCAGATGACAAAGCAGACAACAATTGTCGTGATTGGCATTTTTGTCTCACCTGCTTGTAGCAGGGTGCGACATAGGCGTCCGATTTTCCGTCCGTTCGTCCGTTCATTCATGCGTCCGTCCGTTCGTCCGCCCTTCTGTTAACATTTATTTGGAAGTTCGACATTTATGTCAAAGTTTTTATTTTACAAACCCCAGCTACCATCAAACCTTACATGAAACATAGACCTTCTTACTTTGTAAGCACCTTGACCTGGTGACTTTGACCTATATTTTGCGCTCCAGTGATTTTGACCATTATGTTGAAGTTTGACATTTAAGTCAAAGTTTTTATTTTACAAACCTCAGTTACCATCAAATCTTACATGAAACATCTCATACACCTTCTCACTTTGTAAGAACCTTGACCTGGTGACTTTGACCTATATTTTGCGCTCCAGTGACTTTGACCATTACGTCGAAGTTCGACATTTACGTCGAAGTTCGACATTTACGTCAAAGTTTTTATTTTACAAACCTCAGCTTCCATCAAACCTTACATGAAACATCTCATAGATCTTCTCACTTTTTAAGCACCTTGACCTGGTGACTGTGACCTATATTTTGCGCTCCAGTGACTTTGACCATTACGTCAAAGTTCGACATTTATGTCAAAGTTTTGTTTAAGTCAACTACAAACCTCAGCTACCATCAAACCTTACAGGAAACATCACCCTGACCTTCTCACTTTGTAAGCAACTTGACCTGGTGACTTTGACCAATATTTGGGTCCGTCCGTCTGTTAACATTTACGCCGAAGTTCGAAATTTACGTCAAAGTTTTTTATTTAAGTCAACTACAAGCTTCAGCTACCATCAAACCTTACATGAAGCATCCCCCTACCTTCTGACTATGTACATGTAGGCACCGTGACCTGGTGACTTTGACCTATATTTTGCGCTCCAGTGACTTTGAACATTACATCGACGTTCAACATTACGTCGAAGTTTGTATTGTAATCAACTATACGACTAAACAATCATCAAACCTTTCATGAAACTTCATCCTAAGCTCCTGACTAGGCAAGCACCTTGACCCGGTGACCTTGACCTATATTTTACGCTCCAGTGACTTTGACACAAATTAAGTTGATGTTCCAGATCTTGTCAAATAAAAGGCCTACAACCATAAAATCTTGCATAGTGCTTCTCCTAGATGTACTGACATGGTGACCTTGACCTGTATTCTACTCTCCACAGACTTTGACACATTTTACATCCAAGTTCCAGATCTCCTCAAATAAAAGGCTCACAACCATCAAATCTTGTATAATGCTTCTCCTAGATGTACTGACTTTGCAGGTACATGTATCTTGACCTGGTGACCATGACCTATATTTTACGCTCCCGCGACTTTGACACATTTTACGTCGAAGTTCCAGATCTCTGCAAATAATAGGCCTACAACCATCAAATCTTGCATAATGCTGCTTCTAGATGTACTGACTTTGCATGTACTGTGACTTGGTGACCTTGACCAATTTATCGTACTCCATTGACTTTACACATTTTAGGTTGACATGCCATATCTTCTTAACTATAAGGCCTACAACCACCAAACCTTGCATGGTGCTTCTCTTACATTTACTGACTCTGTGAGTACTTTAACCTGGTAAACTTGACCCATATTATGCACTCTAGTGACTTTTAACACAGTTTACGTCAATGTTCTATATGTCCTTGAATAAATGGCCTACAGCCACGAGCTGCCACCAAGCCTTGCATAGTGCTTCTCCTCGATGTACTGATTTGGCACATACCTTGACCTGGTGACCATGGCCTATATTTTTTGGTCCAGTGACTTTGACACATTTTACATCAACTACCAACTGCTAAGAATGAAATTTGCTTATTTAATAACAATGTTCTGATTGTGGCTCCTGTGACTTTTGCCCCTAGCAGGTGCGACACCGCCTTCTGCGGAATTCTTGTATTGGTTTATTGATAACTTGAAAACAAAATGTACATGTACACTAAAACCTCTTGAAAACACTGTTGTTGGGATCCAAAGCCCAAAGCAGAAATCATACCATAAAAATAGGGGGCCCCGGGCCGACGGGGCTTGGAGAAATAGATTGGGCTGCATTGTGTTTCTACTCAGAGCTGAAACTGACCATACAAGAGTATTGGTAAACCATTTATAAGATCTAAGCCTGCCCAGGCAAAGTGGTGCAAGTCGCACCATCCCTGCATGTAAACCCTATTTGTTTGTTTGGGCGGTAGGGTTTGAGATGTCATTTCTTCACAGTGTTGGGTATAAGTCTTACAAAATTGGAAGCAATGTCTCCAAAATGACCTAAATAGTGTCAAAGGGGTTGTAAAGCCTAAAAAAAAACAACTAAAAAAACCCGTAAGAATTGGAGATGTACAGCAAGTCCTTAAGGAGTTCAAATTTTTATGTACAGGTGTTGGTTCTTGTTTATCATTTTTGGGGATAAATATGGTCATGTACATTTGTCAAGACAGACTGACATGTGCATTAATATTGTTAGTACTACTGCTAATTGTCGCTAATTACCTTGAAGACATAATAATTGATATTAATCATGCACATCTTTGTTAAGTATGTGAAGGGTCTTTGCAAAACTTGGATATGGCTATACATATTTATTTTGTGAAAGTGTGGGGAGGGATGTAATAGATATATCCATTGTTTTTGTGAAATATTGGTAAATATTTGTACTGATTGATATCTGTACAGGATAATTTGACGAGCCCGCCAGGGCGAGTCTAATTATCCTGTACAGATGTCAATCAGTACAAATATTTACCAATATTTCTCAAAAACAATTGGATATATCTGTTTTAATCCACAGCTTATTGTAACTTCCACTTAAAGGTAATAGATAAAACCTATTAAAGCATATTTGTTTTATTTACTGTTAATTTCAATTTCTTTTATTTGACCTGATTTACCCCGTCTGGAAAATGGATTGTCCTGTCTGAAAGGACACTGTCAGCTTCTCTGCTTCATTAATATTCAATTGGATTTGATTGGTCTAAATCCAACTGACCACAGGTTATTTGATCATGCTTTTTTAACCTGATGTTTATCACTGGGGCATTTTAATGCTGTACCTTCAAGTGAAAGGACTTACTTTGAACTCAGATGTGTGCTCTTGCTGCATGCAAATGTTTCATAAAATGTTTGGCACCAGTAAATGGGAGTGTATTTTGTGATAATTCAGGGATATTTTTTCTCCATAAAAAGGTATGTTGTGGGTACTCATTTGAATTGCCTCATCCCACAAAAAATGTTGTGGGTACTCGTTGGACTTGCCTAGATGAGGCGGTTCTAGCGAGTACCTACAATATGATTTTATGGAGAATTGGAGAAACTTAATCAGTAGGAGCAGGATCAGGGTCTGCACAGATTCGGCAAAAGCTATTTTAAATGTGGGTACTCATTCAAATAACCTCGGCGAGGTAATTTTAATGAATACCCACAATGTTAATTTTGTCATGCAGAGCTAGAAGCCCCTTCCCATTTTAAGATCAGAAGGAGCATACTGATCAGGGTCTGCACTGTTTGCCATTAAGTAAAGGCTATTTTAAATGTGGATACTCATTCAAATAACCTTGGCGAGGCTATTTGAATGAATACCAATAATGTTAATTTTGTCATGCAGAGCTAGAAGCCCCTTCCCATTTTAAGATCAGCAGGAGCAGTCTAATCAGGGTCTGCACTGTTTGCCATTAAGTAAAAACTATTTTAAATGTGGGTACTTATTCAAATAACCTTGGCGAGCCTATTTGAATGAATACCCACAATGTTAATTTTGTCATGCAGAGCTGGAAGCCCCTTCCCACTTTAAGATCAGAAGGAGCAGTCTGATCAGGGTCTGCACTGTTTGCCATTAAGTAGAAGCTATTCTAAATGTGGGTACTCATTCAAATAACCTCGGCGAGGCTATTTTAAGGAATACCCACAACGTTAATTTTGTCATGCAGAGCTAGAAGCCCCTTCCCATTTAATTGTAGCTCAGCTGATTGGTCCATTCAAAACGGTACATGATATCAGTACATGATATCAGTACATGATAACAATACATTTATCGAAATTTATTAGTACTGCCAACATCAAAGGAAAGTACTGGGAGCTGTGGATTAATTGGGGGATATTGCAGGTCTTTCAAGGTTGGATATTGAGTGGATCTTGGATATTGTGTTGATCTTAACCCTTGTCCTGCTGAGCCCGGATCTGTCTTATCTTTGAAACAATGTGGATCCAGATCAGATGGCTTCTGAAGAAGCCATCTGATCAGGATCTTCATTGTTCATTGCAGAACTTGGCATCTTAATGTGATGGACGAGCCAGGCACAGACCTACAGCAGTGAACCTTGTTTTGTTTTTATACGCACATTTGAAAAACGGGACGCATTATGTTATACCCCCTGGCATCCGTCCGTCCGGGCACACGAATGGGCAATAGTTGGGTGGGACATTGTTGGGTACTTGCCTTTTGTTCCGTTATTGTCAAAAAAAAAAAAATGTAGCCAACCAGATTTATTCTTTGTTGGGTAGCGTAGGGGTATTTTTGTGTCTTGTGTGGTACTTTTTAACATTGAAGTACCCAACAAGTGTCCATCTGTAAGGACATCTGTCTGTCCACCTGTAAACTTTTCGTTTCTAGATAACTCCTACAGTTTACTTTCGATCAAGCTGGAACTTCATTCATAGTTAGACCATACTGTTTGGAAGTTAAGGTCCACCAAATATTAAAAGAGTTATGCTCCTTTGAAATTTTTTGTGAATTTTTTCGTTTCCGGATAACTCCTCCTACAGTTTATGTCTGATCAAGCTGAAACTTCATACATAGTTAGACCGTGATGTGGGGCAGCGCATATTGATTTGAGGTTATGGTCCACCAAATAATAATAGAGTTATGCCCCTTTGAATTTTTTGTAAATTTTTTTTCTCCTATATTTTACATCCGATTAAGCTGAAACTACATATATAGTTGGACCATGATGTGGGGCAGCACATTCTTTTTTTTTCGATGTTATACCACCAAATATTAAATAATAATTGAGTTATGCCCCTTTGAAAAATTGTGTAAACATTTTTTTTCTGGATAACTCCTAGATTTTACATCTGATGATGCTTAAATTTTTTCATACAGTAAGACCATAATATGGAACAGTGCATATTTTTTTTAGGTTACAGTCCTCCAAATATTACCAGAGTTATACCCCTTGCACAGATTTTTCTAAACATTCTGTTTCTGGATAACTCCTCCTACATTTTACATCTGATGAAGCTGAAACTTTACAAATAGTAAGACCATGATGTGGAACAGGGCATATTATTTTGAGGTTGAGTCTGCCAAATATTACAAGCGCTTTTCCCCTTTCACAGATTTTTCAAAACATATTTTGTTTCCGGATAATGCCTCCTACATTTTACATCTGATGAAGCTGAAACTTTTTGTATAGTTAGACTATGATGTGGAGCAGTGCATATTATTCCAAGGTTAAAGTCCATCACTTATTGCCAGAGTTATACCCATATTATTTTGAGGTTATGGTCCACAAATATTACCGACCATGAAAGTTTGTTGGAGACAGGTAGTTTGAGCCATTGAGGGTAAATGGGCCCGTCAAGCGATTTTGGTAGTTATCGCCTATGCGAGCAGCGAAGGTTCAGGCGAGCCTGCGCATCCGAGCAGTCTCGCCAGAACCTTCTCTGCTCGCTCATACAAGGAGTGAATCAAGATGAACCTTCAGACAGAAGGCCATATCCCTGGCCCCTCTGACTGGCTGGGCATGCGCAGTTAAAATTTGTCATGACGGAATGCTCGAAGACACAAATTCGCTTGGCGGGGCTCAAATTAAAGTGCCAGGTAAGAATATATGAAGCACATATTGTCCCATGGTCACATTCCACAAACCCAAACTTGTCAGTATTTATATGCTTCATCTTACTAATTGCCACGGTCGCCCCCGCCCATAGGGGCTTGAAGAAATATATGGGCTGCATAATGCTTCCACGCAGAGCTGAATCCGGCCCGCACACTAGTACTGGTAAACCGCTTGGAGGATCTAAGCCTGTCCAGGAACCGCGGTGCGAGGCGGACCGTCCATGCTAATAAACCCTATTGGTTTCATTGGGCGACAGGGCTTGAGATGTCATTTCATCTCAATGTCGGGTAAAAGTCCCACAAAATTGGAAGCAACGTCTCCAAAATGACCTTTACAGTGTTGACGGGGACGTTAAACCTCAAATCAAACAAAACAAAAACTAATTGCCACGGGCGTATAATGCCATGCTTGCAGAGCTCTTGTTTTTCTATAGTTTCATTTTTAGAGAAAGCTTGACAGTATAATGTGAATCATCTACTTGGCAGATCATTACAGTACACACCTTTCATGATTTGTTTTGAACCCGCACAACCCAGCAATATTTGTTTTAGTGTGCCACATTTCAGCACATGACCTCTGTAAGCCATTGCAGTGATGTAATGTATACACCTTGGATCCGCCACATTTCAGTTATTTACCTAAGCGAAATCATTAACCCTTGTCTTGCTGTTCACAACAACCCCTATCTTTGCAAACAGTGAAGATCCAGATCAGATGGCTTCTGAAGAAGCCATCTGAGCAGGATCTACACTGTTTGGCATTTAGTTTATGAAGTTCTGGTTGATAGACAGAAATGGGTGTGGCTTAAATGAATAGACAGGTAACATGGACAATCAATTTTATACCTGTTAAAGCACTGCGATTGCCCCCGATCCCCCCCATAGGTTTTGTTTGTTTGATTTTAGGTTTAACGTTCACGTCAACACTGTAAAGGTCATTTTGGAGACGTTGCTTCCAATTTTGTGGGACTTTTACCCGACATTTAGATGAAATGACATCTCAAGCCCTGTTGCCCAATGAAACAAGGGTTTATTAACATGGACGGTCCGCCTCGCACCGTGGTTCCTGGACAGGCTTAGATCCTCTAAGCGGTTTACCAGTACTAGTGTGCGGGCGGGATTCAGCTCTGCGTGGAAGCATCATGCAGCCCATATATTTCTGCAAGCCCCTATGGGTGGGGGCCGCCCCAGATTGGTGTGTATCCACCTGGTCATCAAGAATTTAATTTTTTTTCATGGCCCGCTCAACTAAGGGTTGTGCGGGTTCAAAAAGATTTGTGGCGGCTGTACTGTAGAGAAAACTGGGGTTTACGGGGGTATACATTATTTTTCTTATTTCTGCTCCAACACCTAGGTTGTGGGTACTCGTTAACTGACTTAACAATGTGTATTCAATTATGATCATCACCTTTAACCCTTGTCCTGCTGAGCCCGGATATGCCTTATTTTCCAAACAATGAAGATCTAGATCAGATGGCTTCTGACAAAGCCATCTGATCAGGATCTACATTGTTTGCCATTCAGATTGTGAATTTGTTGCAAGATTTGCATGAAGTAATCTGATTGGTTGATAATCAGTAGTGGGTGTGGCATATATAAATATTCAGCAGGACAAGGTTTCATTTTATAAAGAAATGTGTCAAAAAGTCATCACAATAATCAGCAGAAATTTCAAAAGTGGTACATTATCCTAATGAAGTGGTTCTAACGAGTACCCACAGCTGAAATAAGAAAAATTTGGTATAAAAGTGAGGTTCAAGGGGGTCGGAATTATATAGGTGCTTAGGTGATGTAATGTAATTCATCAATTATTATCCCCACGTTTTTCGAAGAAAAGTGGGGATATTGTTATCGCCTCCGTCCGTCTGTCCGTCTGTCTGTCTGTCCGGCTATCTCCTCCTAAACCATTAGCCGGAATTCAACCAAATTTGGTATGCGAGTTGCTTACATGAATGGCTTGCGCAAGAGCACATTTTTTTTTTGTCCCCGCCCCCAGGGGCCCTGGGGAGGGGTCAAAAGGTCAAATATCAATAAAATTCAATTACAAAGTCAATTTTGAAGATTTTGATGCCAAACTTTGCACATGTACTTAGTTAGGAAAAAAGTAAAACATATTGAACAGGATTTTGGCTGTGACCCCTAGGTCACGCCCTGGGGGTCGGACTTGGGGGGGTCGGGGGTCAAAATTAAAGTTTTTCAGAACATAGTCATGTTGCATATCTATGCGAAGGGGATAATGG
Organism: Lucinisca nassula; assembly: GCA_963580285.1. Lineage (NCBI taxonomy): Eukaryota > Metazoa > Mollusca > Bivalvia > Lucinida > Lucinidae > Lucinisca > Lucinisca nassula. The sequence goes on along the minus strand of OY757020.1, from coordinate 22,197,196 downwards.
GTAGAATAAACTACAAGTAAAATTTTGACCCTGGGGTCAGATTGGGGCCCTGGGAGAGGGGTCAAAGGGTCAAAATTTAAGTTTTTTGGAACATAGTCATGTGGCATATGAAATTGAAGGGCATGATTAGTAGAATATAATACAGGTAATATTTTGACCATTGAGTCAAATTAGGGCCCAGGGTGAGGGGTTTTTCGGTACTGTAAAAAGCGTGGGGATTTGCGATGGCGTGCCATCGACAGTATTCTAGTTATCCCCACGTTTTTTAAAAAAAGTGGGGATATTGTTATCGCCTCCGTCCGTCTCTCCGTCTGTCTGTCTGTCCGTCTGTCCATCTGTCCGGCTATCTCCTCCTAAACTGTTAGCCGGAATTCAACCAAATTTGGTATGCGAGTTGCTTACATGAATGGCTTGCACAAGAGCACATTTTTTTTTGTCCCCGCCCCCAGGGGCCCTGGGGAGGGGTCAAAAGGTCAAATTTTGACAGAAAATGTGGGGATTTGCGATGGCTTGCTATCGACTGTGGCTCTAGTTAACTTTTGCAGACACTACAAATGACCTGTTTCATGCAAGATCCTGCACACCTTCATTGACTGTGTCTTAACCCTTATCCTGCTGAATATTCATATATGCCACACCCACTACCGATTATCAACCAATCAGATTTCTTGATGCAAATTATTGCAACAAATTCACAATCTGAATGGCAAACAATGTAGATCCTGATCAGATGGCTTCGTGAGAAGCCATCTGATCTGGATCTACATTGTTTCAAAGATAAAGATTATCCGGGATTAGCAGGACAAGGGTTAAATTGTTCTAAGAAAACAAAGAGATCTGTCTATGACCCAAACATTACTACAGTCACCAGGTGCTTTTGTTTTGTATAAGTCCTCTATTTACTATATATTTATTTCCATTTTGATGGAAATGTATTCAAAAGTATTTTTAAAGTATTCAAATACATTTGCAAAGTATTTGTATTTTTATTCGAATACATTAAATTTTATAAAAAGGAAGTGACTTTTGAAAGTATTCGACACCAGGCCTGTTCGTTAGAGGCGATTCTAATGAGCACCCGCAACCTATGTTTGCAGTATAGATTAGAAAAATATCACAGATTTTCATTCCATTTAGTACAAAATGGGTTAATGAATTTATTCTGTAGGAGAAGTGTTAACATTGATCATAACTGCTTAAGCAGTTGCCACAGAGCATAACACAGACTCGCCTACCCTTACGACCAAAAGACCCCGGCCGAATTCCGTACGATTTTCGGTGTTGTAAAAAAATTGGTAAATCGGCGCGATTATTCTGGTTCGGATTAGCACGCGTTTATACCGGAACAAGACAATAGTTGTTGTTCCTGGCTTACTCTCTTTGCGAAATTAAATTAAATTTCATTGACTAATGATAGGGAAGTAATCCAATTACTGTTCCTTTTAACAAATTCGTTTCGGTATAATCGGCAAGATGGATGCATTTTCAAAGGAAAAAAAACAGGAGGAAAAAAGAACAGCTAAATTGGCTGATTCATTGCAGTCAAACCCCACAAAAAAGCATGGTAGTGGGCTTATATTGACCTCGCATCGAATATCTTAAAACCCTTACGAATAAAATTTGACTCTTACGATTTTTTTTATGGGATCTTACTATTTTCTGTCTCAGTGGGTAGGCAAGTCTGATAACATAAATATTGCTTGTGACATGGTACCAATGTTTTAACCATATGACCTTGACTATGCCACTATTGACCTATATTTTAAAATCTGTAACATTGATCATAACTTTTGAATCATTTACCATTTAAATATTAACATGTAATTGTTGGTAACAGCATGACAAGAAATTGATGTTGATACCCATGATTTTGACTATGTCACCTTAGCTGTGACCCTTGACCTACTTTTTCTCTGACAGTGGTATTCATGTTTCACAATCACAAACACTACTTTTAGATTAAATGGCAGATGACAAAGCAGAAGACAGCTGTTGTGATTGGCATTTTATGGATTAATATTTCCAGCCTTAGTTTCTGAGAGTACCAACCTTTTTCTGAAATCTACTGCTTGTAGATATACTGTGGCTGAGGTAGTTCGATCACGAACCGTGGTTAACCAGGGGTTAACCAAAGTGTGATCGAACTCAGTCTGGTAGTGGTCTGGTAGCCTGGCGGAAGTGTTGTGATGTCACTCTGGTCGAACCAGACTAAAGCGTGGGTTACTCTGGTAGATATGTCACACCATACGTAACAAAGATGGCTGCGAAAGGTGCGAACACAAATGTCCGGGAATTGACTGCTTCTGTTCAAGAAATAGAGGGTCTGTGTACCAGTCAACCAAACATCTACCAGACGTGGTTCGATCACACCAGTGAAAAAACATGGAAATCATGGGAAGAACGTGCACAACATTACGATTACACACCCGTGGGACATAGTGCATTTTCACATCTCCAAAATGGCTACTTTTCTGATGAAAAGCCTTGATATTTTTGTTATAAATGTTCAAAACATAGGTTGGGGGTGCTCGTTAGAACCGCCTCAATGAGGCGGTTCTAACGAGTACCCACAACCTATGTCTTGGAGCAGAAATTAGAAAAATAATGTGTACCCCCCTAAACCCCAGTTTTCTCTATATAAAGTGAGGTTTACGGGGGGTCTTCATTTCACGGATTTGTTCACGTGATGATTTGACTTCCGCTACCTTGGTCTGGTAGATGGTCTAACTCCCTCGCTATTAATCAGACATCTGATTAACGGTCGGCTCGATATGAGTGAAATAATCTTGAAAGGGCCGTAAAACCCAAACCAAAAAAAAAAAAAAAAATTAATCAGACATGTATTGTCCAGAGATAAATGATGTTTTTGGCCAATTGGCCAAGATATACACATAATTGTTTTGCTTCTACAGATGTTGCTGGAGTCTGGGATAATATAGTACTTAGTGCCCCACAGTCTGTTATGTCACAAGCCAAAACTATATTGTTTGTTTGATTAGAGGATTAACCCATTTAGTACCAGAAATCTCAAAACAGGTACCCTGGCAAATAGTGCAGGCCCAGATCAGACGCCGCAGAACGCGGCGTCTGATCAGGGCCTCCACTGTTTGCTAAAAGTTCAGTCATTTTCTTAATAAATTTTTATGAAAACACAGCCTGATACCCCTAAATTTTGAAATGAACTCCTGCTATGTATAAGGAGGAAGATTCCATTTGGTACAAAAAGGGTTAACTTCCCTATCAACACTATTTAGGTCATTTGGAGACATTGCTTCCAGTGCCATGGGACTTTTACCCGGCATTGAGATGAAATGACATCTCAAGCCCTGTCTCCCAATGAAACCAATAGGGTTTATAAGCATGGACTGGCACCGCTATACCTGGGTAGGCTTAGATCCTTGGTGCCTGACCAGTACTCGTTTGCGGTCGGTTTCAGCTCTGTGTGGAAGCATCATGAAGCCCATCTATTTCTTCGAGCCCCTATGGGAGGGGGATAAGTAAAAGTGTGGATAGGTAAAAGTTTGGGAAGCAAAAAGGGTGGATAGGTAAAAATGTGGTAAAAGATAGATAAAAGCCTGGATAAGTAAAAGTGTTTATAGGTAAAATTGTGGATAGGAAAAAAAGAGTGGAGTGGCTAAGGCTGACACGATTATTCGTATAATCGATTAATTGATCGATAAATTCCACAAAAATGATTATCAGTACTGATTTACTTGTAATCGATTATTTGATATTAAAGTGCAATTTACTACCCAAAGTTGTGCCTAAAATAGCTGGATCAATGGCAAACAGTGCAGACCCTCATGAGACGCCACATTTTGCGGGGTCTCCTCTGGGTCTACACTGTTTGCTCAGGCCTGCTTGTTCAAATATACATATGGTAAAGTGCAACATATAGTAAGAGTTCTGCTCAGGCAGAAAACCAGACAGGTAATATTATGACAAAAACCTTAGCGATTACTAATCGATTATCGATCGCAATGACAGAACTGATAATCGATTATCTTTTCAGCTCCGATTAGCCAGACCTAGGAGTGGCTCAGTATGACCAATATAATGTTAACTGGGCAATTTAACTCCAAAACAAACAAAACTGTAGTTAGCCCTTCAGGCACTGCATAAAATTCAAGGACAGAATGGGGATCTATTTCTTTTCACTGAAAATAAGGCTTGACATTTCATGTGAAAAGTATGCCAAACAGACTAATGGCAGGGCATGCCAAGCCTGTTTTACACTAAGAATACTTTTAAAACGTTGTCTAAATGAATTAGCATTTGTAGCATTAAACAACCATGTTACAGACAATTTAAGTCATAATTCCATCTTTAAATTGTGTTATGTCCAAAACCATGCTTTAATCCTTAAGATGCCAAGAAAAAACTGGATCAGAAAGGAACCAATAGGGCTTATATGCATTGTAGTTCGACTCACAGTGCTTTGCCTTCTAGGCGGTTTACAAGTACTCATGGCATTCCTCGGTAGCTCAGTCAGATGCACGTCTGACTGATGCACAGGACGCTGGTTTGATACCTAACGGGGTCGGTATCTTTCTTTCATGGAGATAATAAGATTGATCATAAAAATTTTTCTACGGTCATTCTCTGCCTTCCGCTGATTCAAGAAGGGCAGTTGTCAGTTTCTCACGAAAGAATGTGCACTGTACTGGTTTACTGATTACGTATAAGCCTGCCCCGGAAAAGTGTGGATACTACCTGACCAGCTCAAACATGACCTAAATAGTGTTGACTGGCTGTTAAACTCCAATACAAACAAACAAAATACAAGTACTAATGTGTGGTCAGGTTCAGCTCTGCATGGACAGCCCATCTGAATCGGTGGAGTCCAGGAAAAATATATGTGAAAATGCTGTCTACTCCATAATTACGGTACATGTATACCAGTAATCATGACTGGCCCAAGATTTGGGTTGAATTTGTGTCAATCAAGCACAGTAGCTAAATTTCAACGTTGATGTCCAGGATGATGTGACTTTCACTGATTTGTGAAATCTAGGTAGCAGCATTATTAACTCACCTGAGCCGAAGGCTTAGGGGTGGCTATTGTGATCACTCACCGTCCGTCGTTGTCGTCGTCCTCCGTCCACAATTTCTTCAAACGACATCTCCTCCTAAACCACTGATCGGATTTTGACCAAACTTCTCTGGAATGATCCTTAGGTGGTTCCCTTTCAAAGTTGTTCAAATGGTTCCGGTCCCTTGTACATCTAGGTCACAGGAGCTAAAAATAGATTTTTTGAATGAAACCTTAAAACAATGTTTTTCTCTGAAACCAGAGGGTGTAGGTCTTTGATATTTGGTATGAATTTAAGCTTCATCTACATGTAGTGGACCTCTACCAAGATCGTTCAACTTATAGCCCTGGGGTCAAAAATGCCCCTGTGCCGGGGCCCTTTGGTTTTACATAGGCTTATATAGGAAAAACCTTTAAAAAACTTCTTGTCTGAAACCAGAAAGCCCAGGTCTTTGATATTTGGTATGAAGCTTCATTTAGTAGACCTTTACCAAGATTGTTCAAATTATAGCCCTGGGGCCAAAAAATGCTCCAGCGCTTGGGCCCACTGGTTTTACATAGGCTTATAGAGGGAAATCCCATAAAAATCTTCTTGTTTGAAACCAGATGGCTCACTGGTCTTTGATATTTGGTTTAAAGCTTCATCTAGTGGACCTCTACCAAGGTTGTTCAAATTATAGCCCTGGGGCCCAAAACGGTTTTTATACATAGGCTTATAGAGGGAAAACATATCTGAAACCAGAAGCCCCAGGTCTTTGATATTTGGTATAAAGCTTCATCTAATGGACCTCTACCAGGATTGTTCAAATCATAGCATGGGGGCCAAACATGGCCCAGCCCTTGGGCCCACTGGTTTTACAGAGACTTATATAGAGAAAATGTTTAAAAATCTTCTTGTCCGAAACCATTGCTATTCGATGTTAAGCTTCATTCAGTGGACCTCTGCTTAGATTGTTCAAATTATAGACCTGGATCTAAAAATTGCACTGCCCTGGGACCTACATGTTAATCTCTTAGCTCGGCTCCCGCCCATCGGGGCTTGAAGAAATAGATGGGCTGCATGATGCTTCCACCCAGAGCTGAAACCGACCCGCACACGAGTACTGGTAAACCGCTCAGAGGATCTAAGCCTGCCCAGGCAAAGCGATGCGAGTGCCGGTCCGTCCATGCTTATAAACCCTATTGGTTTCATTGGGCGGCTGGGCTTGAGATGTCATTTTATCTCAGTGTTGGGTAAAAGTCCCACAAAATTGCAAGCAACATCTCGAAAATGACCTTTACAGTGTTTACAGGGATGTTAAGCCTCAAATCAAACAAACAAACAAACAATAATCTCTTAGCTCAGGTGAGGGATATAGGACCATCAGGGTCCTCTTGTTTTTATCCATTTGAGATAGGAAATCTTTCTCCACTGGCCTCCTGTGTTGCGTTAAAATGGCAAATAGTGTAGACCCTAATCAGATGCTGCAAAAAGTACAGGAATTTTAACCCTTATCTTGCTGAATATTCAGCTAAGCCACACCCATTTCTGACTTTGAACCAATCAGATTTCTTCATGTAATTTATTCCTACAAATTCATAAACTGAATGTCAAACAGTGTAGATCCTGATCAGATGGCTTCTTCCAAAGATATGGGTTGTTGTGATAAGAGTTAGAGTAAACAAACCAGTCAAAGTCCCCATTGAGAAACATTTTTCAAAGCCTGTTCTGGGGTGTTTGGATGAGGCAAAGGTGACATGAATCTTGCGTAACTGGGGCGTCTAACGAATATTGGCTTACAGTTGGGCAAGGCTGGCTCTCCTTGCAGCAGGTAAGGGTAGAGAGGGAATGTTGGTATTTCTTCAGTCTGTTACACTTCCATTCAGTTTTCTCTTTTACTTCCATGTCTCAACTTGTTCTATCTCTTTACTCCATTTCTCTTGTGAATGACACAAAATGACCCCCAAGGGTTGATGTATCGTTGACCCATTTTGTACCGGAAACCCCGAAACGGGTACCCTGACAAACAGTGTAGGCACATTTCATACGCCGCAGAATGCAGTGTCTGATCAGGGCCTTCACTGTTTGCAAAATGTTCAACTATTTTCCAAACAAATTTTAAAGATACAGTAAAACCTGTCTTAGTGGCCACCTATTAAGCAAGCAACCTGGCTTAAGTAAGCAGGCTTTCAGTTCCCAAAAAGGAAATTGTATTAAAATTCACCTCTGTTAAGCAAGCACCTGTCTTAAGCAAGCACTTTTTGATTATCCCATAGGTGCTTGCTTAATACAGGTTGGACTGTCACCCCTAAATTTCGAAATGGACTCTAGTTGCCATATATTATCAGGAGGAAGACTCCATTTGGTACTGAAAGGATTAAACCCCCAATATAATCAATTAATCAGAGTGAATCAAGCCAACAGCGCTGTCATTGCTTGTATTAAAGGTGCATTATTGAGCTATCTGGAAAAAATGCTTCCCAAAATAAAATGCATATAGCCGGTATTTTTCTTTAAACAATACAAATGAATGCATTTTATGCAAAAATGCGACCAGTTATGATGACGGGTAAACGAGTTTGAGAGGAATTCCCTAACTAGGTTTCACACACTAGTTAGATCTATTTTTAGGTTGTGACAAAAATAGAATCCCCATATATGACGTATTGTTTGCTTAGGCCATGCCTGAATCGAAAGAAATATGACGCTGAATACCATGCCATAAGTAACGACACTCAGTGATGATACTGTCGCCATGTATGTGTAAAGTGACAGATTTATTTTTAGAACAGAAATTCCGAACACATGTTCAGAGCTAAGGGTAAACACGAATGAAAACGACCATTTTCACAAAGTTCTGAAGCTGTATTTGGCTCCAAAAGTGTACACATGACAAAGGAGTATGAATTGAAGATAAAAACCAGAAAAAAAAAATGAGACCCGGAAGCTCAATAATGCACCTTTAAACCCCCAATACAATAAATTAATCAGAGTGAATCAAGCCAACAGCGCTGTCATTGCTTGTATTAACTCTTATCCTGCTGTTCACGACAACCCATATCTTTGGAAACAGTGTAGATCCAGATAAGATGACTTCTGAAGAAACCTTATCCTGCGGTTCACGACAACCCCTTTCTTTGGAAACAGTGAAGAAGCCATCTGATCAGGATCTGCACTGTTTGACATTCAGTTCATGACTTTGTAGGAATAAATTACATCATGTAATCTGATTGGTTCAAAGTCAGAGATGGGTGTGGCTAAAATGAATATTCAGCAAGAGAAGGGTTAAGGGATATATTTGCATACACCACAACCTCATTATAACAGTGTTTGTTATAGCACTGTATTAGCTATAACAAAACTTCAACATTTTTGTTTTGATAAAACAGTTGTTTACAACACCCATACCTTTGCAAAGAGTGTAGATCCAGATTAGATGGAGAAGCCATCTGATCAGGATCTACACTGTTTTGACATTCAGTTTGTGAATTTGTAAGAATAAATAACATAAGTAATCTGATTGGTTCAAAGTCAGAAATGGGTGTGACTAACTTAATTATGCAGCGGGATAAGGGATAACAACTAAGACAGTTTCGGCTTTGGATTATAAAGAAGTTATGGGGCCAGTTGTTCAAAACTAAAGACTTCGTTAGTTAACGGATTGTTAAAACTTTGATCATTTATTATGGCAAATATGCTAATATTTTTGCTGAAAAATGTGAGCAGCTTTTGCATTCGCAAAAACTGCTCACAAGTTTTCAGTAAAAATACCAAAAAAATAAATATTAAACTTCCTAGAACAGTTGACAACATGACCACTAACGAGCTCGTTAAGCTAACAATGCTTTGGACAACTGGCCCATGGTGTATTCTATTTTTAGCTCACCTGTCACGTAGTGATAAGGTGAGCTTTTGTGATCACTTTTCGTCCATCAGTGCGTGTGTGTGTGTGTCCAAAAACAATTTCTACTAAACGACATCTCCTCCTAAACCACTGATCGGATTTTGACCAAACTTAACAGGAATGATCCTTAGGTGGTCCCCTTTCAAAGTTATCAAATGGTTCCGGTCTGTTGCACATCTAGGTCACAGGAGCCAAGAATAGATTTTTTTCACCGAAAACTTAAAAAATCTTCTTCTCTGAAACCATTATTGAAGGCCCAGGTCTTTGATATTTGGTATGAAGCTTCATCTAGTGTACCCCTACCAAGATTGTTCAAATTATAGTGATGGGGCCAAAAATGCCCCCGCAACGAGACCCTTTGGTTTTACATAGGATTATACAGGGAAAATCTTTAAAAATCTTTTCCTCTGAAACCCCAAGGCCTAGGTCTTTGATATTTGGTATGAAGCTTCACTTAGTGAACCCCTACCAAGATTGTTCAAATTATAGTGCTGGGGCCAAAACTGCCCCTGCCCCTGCCCCGGGGCCCTATGGTTTTACATGGGCTGATATAGGGAAAATCTTTAAAAATCTTCATCTCTGAAACCACAATGCCTAGGTGTTTGATATTGGGTGTGAAGCACCATCTAGCCAGGACCCCTAACAAGATTGTTCAAATGATATGCTGGGGCCAAAAATGCCCCGCCCCAGGGCCCTTTGGTTTTACATGGGCTTATATATATAGAGAAACCCTTTAAAAATCTTCTTCTCTGAAACCGCATGGCCCAGATCTATGCTATTTGGTTTGAAGCTTCATCTAGTGGACCCCTACCAAGATTGTTCAAATTATAGTACTGGGGCCAAAAATGCCCCAACCCCCGGGCCCTTTGGTTTTACATGGGCTTATATAGGGTAAATCTTTTAAAATCTTCTTCTCTGAAACCACATGGCCCAGGTCTTTGCTTTTTTGTATGAAGCTTCACCTAGTGGACCCCTACCAAGATTGTTCAAATTATAGTGCTGGGGCCAAAAATGCCCCCGTCCCGGAGCCTTTTGGTTTTACAAAAACTTATATAGGGAAAATCTTTAAAAATGTTCTTCTCTGAAACCGCAAGGCCCAGGTCTTTGATATTTGGTATGAAGCTTTATCTTGTGGACCTCTACCAAGATTGTTCAAATTATAGCCCTGTGGCCAAAAATGCCCCCCTCCACCTCCCCTCCCCTCCGGGGCCCTTTGGTTTAACATAGATTTATATAGGAAAAATCTTGAAAAATCTTTTTCTCTGAAACTGTCAGGCCCATGTCTTTGATACTTGGCATGGAGCTTCATCTAGTGGACCTCTACAAAGATTGTTCAAATTAAAGCCCTCAGCCCACAAATTCCCACGCCCAGGAGCCTTTGGTTTTACATAGCCTTATATAGAGATAGTCTTTGAAAATCTTTTTCTCTGAAACAGCAAGGCCCAGGTCTTTGATATTTGGTGTGAAGCTTCATCTAGTGGACCTCTATCAAGATTGATTAAATTATAGCCCTGAGGCCAAAAATACCCTAGCCCTGAGGCCAAAAATACCCTAGCCCCGGGGCCATTCGGTTTTACATAGGCTTATGTAGGGAATATCTTTAAAATAATCTTCTTCCTGGAAACTGCAAGGCCCAGGTCTTTGATATTTGGTGTTTAGCTTCATCTAGTGGACCGTTGTCAAGATTGTTCAAATTATAGCCTTTGTTGATATTTTGGTAATGAAGCTTCATCTATTTAGACCTCCCTCAACATTATGCTTCTGAAGAAACCATCTGATCAGGATCTACACTATTATGCAGTTTGTGAATTGAGCGAATGCATTATGTTTAGTTACATTTAATTTGATTGGTTGATAGTCAGGAATGGGTGTGACAAAATAAATTTATTGAGCAGGATAAAGGTTAATAGGGTTGTGGCCACTATGACAGTTTTACTGTAAACATTAACCAATCACAGGCGAGAAACCCCTAAAGGGGTACCTTGGCAAACAGTGCAGGCCCAGACCAGACGCCACAGAATTTGGTGTCTGATCAGGGCCTGCACTATTTGCTAACAGAATTTTCCTTCAAAAAAGAATAAAAATGAAAAAATAGGCCTACCACCCCTTATATGACAAATGGACTTGTCTGAAATATACATGTAGTAATGGAGAAGCCTCCATGGTGTAGTGGATAAGCTAGTGGTCTTGTAAACCAGGGATCGCAGGATCCCGGGCTTCTCCAGACTTTTGGATGTGTCTTTAAACCGAGGTCCCATCTCCGTATGACCTTAGCTGTTGGTGGGATGTAAAACTCAAACACTCACTCACTCACATGTAGTAATGGAAAAGTCCACTAGTATTCAATGGGTTAAAGCCACATTTGTCTGTTGTCTGGAGCTGTGGTCAGCACAGAAGCCTCATTTAACTCGAAATTGATTCTGACTTGCAGCCGATGTGCGGTTACAGGGCTGTCTGGGTGCTGATTAAATTTCAGGAGTAATTCCCAGCCTGTTTCGTGATTTATTAGCAAAGATTGGTTGCTGTGACACTGTACAGTCTAAGTGCGTGACATTTTACGACAAGCGGCATTTAATAGCTTTATCAGATCTTGAATGTGACAGTTCTGTGTAGATGTTGTCTGTCGTCTTCATCAATGCCGAGTCAAATTGGTCTCAAGTGTTAAAGAATTGATCTCATCAAACTGAAATTTTAGTCAGCATTTTTTTTTTTCAAAAATCTAACTTTACAATTGTGACCCCTGAGTTTTTAACCCTTATCTTGCTGTTCACGACAACCCCTATCTTTGCAAACAGTGTAGATCCAGATCAGATGGCTTCTGAAGAAGCCATCTGATCAGGATCTACACTGTTTGACATTCAATTTCTGAATTTGTAGGAATAAATTACATCAAGTAATCTGATTGGTTCAAAGTCAGAAATGGGTGTGGCTAAACTGAATATTCAGCAAGAGAAGGGTTAAGGGTAGCCGTAAAAATCCAAAAAATTTGGACGGCTTGAGGACTTGCTGTAATTCTACTAAAGTTTTAACAAATTTGTTTTCTGATCCAGCAAGGTGTCCAGTTGCAGACAGAATGGCAAACAGAGTAGACCCTGATCAGACTGCTCCTTGATCTGGGTCTGCACTGTTTGCTCTAAGGCCTGTCTGTCCCAATACTTATGATCTTTATGGTAATAATTATGTTAGTACAATGGAATTTCATGTACTTCAATGGCTCAAACACCTCAAAGGAACCAAATGGGTCTTCATGGCCTACAGGGTGAGGGTGCTGACTCATATTCTCTAGGTCTCTCACAGCTGTGGTTTGAGTCTCGCTCGGTTCACATGTGAAACGCCAAGTTCCGCAACAGAAGATCAGTGGTCCACCTCTGGTCCACCCAATCCTTAGCTGCCTAAATAAGTTACATGCAATACTGTCACACACATTTCTGACTGTCAGCTGATCAAATTTCTTGATATATGTATTCATTCAATTCAAAACTGCATGACAAACATCTGATTAGGATCTATGCTGTTTGCAAAGCTAGGGGTTCAGCAGGATAAGGGTTAATGATTGGTTAGAAATAAGTGAAATCATCTTGAAAGGGTTGTATTCCCACTCCCCCCCCCCCCCCCCCCACCACCACCAAAAAAAAAACACCTTATTTGAGCCAAAGGCTCAGGGTGAGCTATTGTGATCGGTCACCGTCCGTTGCGTCTGTCCGTCCGTTCACAATTTCTTTAAACAACATCTCCTAAACCACTGAACAGATTTTGACAAAACTTGGCAGAAATAAAGAATGTTCAAAGAATTCAATTCCATGCAGAACTCTGGTTAACATGGCAACAAAAAGGGGAAAATAAGAGAAATTTATAACCTTTTAAAATCTTCTTGTCTGATACTAGAAGGCCTAGGTCTTTGATAATTGGTATGAAGCTTCTTCTAATGAACCTCTACCAAGATTGTTCAAATTATAGCCCTGGATCCAAAAATGGCCCCGAGGCAGGGCCCACTGGGTTTCCATCGAGGTATATAGGGAAAATCCTTAAAATCTTCTTGTCTGAAACCAGAAGGCCCAGGTCTTTGATATTTGGTTTGAAGCTTCATCTAGTGGTCCTCTACCAAGATTGTGCAAATTATAGCCCTGGGGCCAAAAATGGCCCCACACCGGGGCCTGCTGGTTTACATAGGCTTATGTAAGCAAAACCTTTGAAAATCTCCTTGTCTGAAGTTAGAAGGCCCAGATCTTTGATATTTAGTATGTAGCTTCATCTAGTGGACCGCTAGCATGATAGTTCTAATTATAGCCCTGGGGCTAATTATAGCCCCCGGAGCCCACTGAATTTACATAGGCTTATATAGGTAAAACATTTGAGAATTTTCTTGTCTGAAACCAGAAGGCCTAAATCTTTGATATTTGGTATGAGGCTTCATCTAAAGGACCTCTTCCAAGGTTGTTCATATTATAGCCCTGGCGCCAAAAAATGGCCCCACCCCGGGCCCATATTTTTTACATAGGCTGAAATAAGGAAATCCTTTAAAAACCTTCTTGTCTGAAACCGGAAGGCCCAGGTTGTTGATATTTGGTATGAATCTTCATCTAATGGACCTCTACCATGATTGTTCAAATTATAGCCCATTGACCAAAAATGGCTCTGCCCCGGGGCCCATTGGTTTTACATAGGCTAATATAGGGAAAACCTTTAAAAATCTTGCTGTCTGAACCCCAAAGGCACAGGTCTTGTAGCTTCATCTAGTAGGCCTCTTCCAAGACTGTTAAAATTATAGCCCTGGGGCCAAATATGGCCCCACCCCGGGGCCCATGGGTTTTACGTAGGCTTATTTTGGGAAAACCTTTAAGAATCTTTTTGTCTGAAACCAGGTGGCCCATGTCTTTGGTATTTTGGCATGAAGCTTTATCTAGTGAACCTCTACGAAGATTGTACAAATTATAGCCCCGGGGCCAAATATGGCCCGCCTTGGGGCCCACTGGTTTTACATAGGCTTATATAGGGAAAACCTTTAAGAATCTTTTTGTCTGAAATTAGGTGGCCCATGTCTTTGGTATTTTGCAAGAAGCTTCATTTAGTGAACCGCTATGAATATTGTACAAATTATAGCCCTGGGGCCAATTTGGCCCCGCCTTGGGGCCCACTGGTTTTATGTAGTCTTATATAAGGAAAACCTTTAACCCTTTACCACTCAGGGATTTTGTGAATTTCGCTGATTTTCACAGTGTTGCACCTGACAGCAACTTCAAAAAGCCATTGTTTCATAATGGATGGTCTGTTTTACACCAAACTCGATATGAATGTTCATTGGGCAGTAGCCTTTCAAATGCAACCTTTCATGACTTGATCAATGTTGTCATGGTAAAGAGGGGGCATCTCAAAGTTGGCAAAAAGTGTGTTTTCACATGAATTTTTGACCACATTTTAATCTTCACACAGCTGTCAAGGCAACAATTAAGGTGTTTGGCACTGGCCATTTTCACTGTTTGCAGCATGCTTTATCAGCATCAGTTTTCAGGCATTTTGGACCCCAGACACCCTCAGATATAAATTTTAGCAGCCGGCTGGGCCATACACCCAAAATTTTTTCGGGATGTGAGGGGGACGTTGCCCCCTTCAATCCCCCCCCAGGAATATACTTAGTGGGGAGGTGCACGAAAAAACAGGTCACTTTTTTGTCCAACAAATGCTTAAGCAAACATAACTACCTAGGGGTAGAAATGCAGATTATAGGTGCTTCTGGGGCTTAAAATTGGGGGGTGGGGTGCAGACACGTAAAAACACGTATCTGAGTGGGAAAGGGTTAAGAATCTTTTTGTCTGAAACCAGGTGGCCCATGTCTTTGGTATTTGGCGTGAAGCTTCATCTAGTGAACCTCTATGTTTTGTTTGAGATGAAATGACATCTCAAGCCCTGCCGCCCAATGAAACCAATATGGTTTATTAGCATGGACAGTCCGACTCGCACCGCATTGCTTGGGCAGGCTTTGATCCTCTAAGCAGTTTACCAGTACTCGTGTGCGGGTCGGTTTCAGCTCTCCGTGGAAGCATCATTAAGCCCATCTATTTCTTCCACGCCCCGGTGGGCGGGGGCTCTAGTGAACCTCTATGAAGATTGTACATATTATAGCTCCGGGGCCAAATAGGGGCAGAGCCAGGAAGTTTTAGGAGTCCCAATTTTTAGGATAATAACAAAGGTTATTCAGAAGTTGAGGACAGACCTGTTTAATTATTGAATCACAGTCAATTTCTTATGTGTTAGGATATTTGCCTGTAAATTATGTGCACGAGGCCAGGAGAAAACCCGTTTTTTGCCATTTGCAAACATCAAAGGTGAAGATCAGACTGCGCATCTGCGCAGTCTGATCTCCACCTTTGTGTTTGCTATATAGCACTTGTTTCAAATTTCTAAATTTCAAGGCTGTTTCTAGTTGGCAGAGCAGCTGAGCAGGCTGTTTGTGCCTCACCTGGCTGCAGCCCACGGAAAAAGGCTTTTTTCCGTGGAGAGGCTTAATTGTAGATGCTTGCCCATGAATTATGTAAAGATGAAAAAAGCAATGTCAGCAATTTAACCCTTGATGGAAGAAAATGATGATGCTGAAAAAGTGAACTTTATGGCTTTAATTAAGATCCAAAAGATTGAATAAAGATGCACTTCAACAATAGCCCCAGATAAGAGGGGCCATCTAAATATTATTGGGGTAGCTCACCTTGGCCGAAGGCTGCAGATGAGCTTATAGTATGGTGGATGGCCGTAGTCCATAGGCCATTGTCTGTCCATCAGCACATTTGACCAGTATATCTCAGCAGCCTGCAGGTTGATCGCAATCATTTCTTATCTGTATTATGTCTCAGGTGGGGCATTGATGACATTAGCTTTTCAGCTCACCTGAGCAAGAAGTGCTCATGGTGACGTATTGTGATCAGTGAATGTCCGTCGTGCGTTGTCAACAATTTGCTTTAAATGCGATCTCCTCCTCAACCCTTGATTCAAACTTCACAGGAATGTTGCATAGGTGGCTCCCTACCAAAATAGCTAAAATTGTTCTGCTCTGATGAACAAGATGGCCGCCAGAGCTAAAAACATAAAAATCTTTTAAACGCCAACTCCTCCTGTACACTTAGGCCAATTTCATTTAAACCTCATAGAAATGATGCATAGGTGACTCTCAACCAAAATAGCTAAACGGTTCCGCTCTGATGAGCAAAATGGACGTCACAGCTAAAAATAGAAAAACATCGTAAATTTGCCTCAAATGCGAACTCCTCCTACACCCTTGGGCCAATTTGATTCAAACTTCACAGTAATATTGCCTAGGTGACTCCCTACCAAAATAGCTATAATCATTCTGCTCTGACAAACAAGGTGGCTGCCAGAGCTAAAAATAGAAAACATCTTCAACCGACAACTCCTCCTGTACTCTTTGGTCAAATTCATTCAAACTTCATAGAAATGTTCCTTAGATGACCCACTACCAAAATAGCTAAAACAGTTCACCTCTGTGAACAAAATGGCCACCAGAGCTAAAAATAGAAAAAAACAATATAAATTTGCTTCAAATGCGAACTCCTCCTAAACCCTTGGGCCAATTTGATTCAAACTTCACAGGAATGTTGCCAAGGTGACTCCCTACCAAAATAGCTAAAATCGTTCCGCTTTGATGAACAAGATGGCCACCAGAGCTATAAATAGATAAATCTTCAAACCACAACTCCTCCAGTACCCTTGGCTCAATTTCTTTCGAATGTCACAGGAATGTTGGCTAGGTGACTCCGCCCATAGGGGCTTGAAGAAATATGTGGGCTGCATGATGCTTCCACGCAGAGCTGATTCTGGCCCGCACACTAGTACTGGTAAACAGCTTAGAGGATCTAAGCCTGTCCAGGAACCGCGGTGCGAGGCGGACCGTCCATGCTAATAAACCCTATTGGTTTCATTGGGCGACAGGGCTTGAGATGTCATTTCATCTCAATGTCGGGTAAAAGTCCCACAAAATTGGAAGCAACGTCTCCAAAATGACCTTTACAGTGTTGATGGGGACGTTAAACCTCAAATCAAACAAACTACCAAAATAGCTGAAATCATTCTGCTCTTAAGAACAAGATGGCCGCCAGGGCTAAAAATAGAAAAAATCTTCAAACGACAACTCCTCCTGTACCCTTGGTCCAATTTGATTCAAACTTCATAGGAATGTTGCTTAGGTAACCCTCTTCCAAAATAGCTAAAATGACCCCGCTCTGATGAACAAAATGGCCACCAGAGCTAAAAATAGAAAAACAGTAAATTTGCTTCAAACGCGAACTCCTAAAACCTTGGGCCAATATGATTCAAACTTCACATGAATGTTGCCTAGGTGACTCCCCACCAAAATAGCTAAAATCATTCTGCTCTGACAAACAAGATGACCACCAAAGCTAAAAATAGAAAAAATCTTGAAACAAGAACTCTTCCTGTACCCTTGGGCCATTTTCATTCAAACTGCATAGGAATGATGCTTAGATGACCTTCTACCGAAATAGCGGAAACGATTTTGCTCGGATGAACAAATGGCTGCCAGAGCTAAAAATAGAAAAACATCGTTAATTTGCTTCAAACACCAATTGGATTCAAACTTCAAAGGTATGTTGCCTTTGTGACTCCCTAACAAAATAGCTAAAATCGTTTTGCTCTGACAAACAAGATGGCTGCCAGAGCTAAAAAATAAAAAAAATCTTCAAACGACAACTCCTCCTGTACTTAGGCCAATTTCATACAAACTTCGTAGGAATATAGATGACCCTCTACCAAAATAGCTTAAACGATCCCGCTCAAATGAACAAAATGACCACCAGAGCTAAAAATAGAAAGACATTGTAAATTTGCTTCAAATGTGAACGCCTCCTAAACCCTAAGGCCAGTTTGATTAAAACTTTTCTGGAATGTTGCCTAGGTGATTCCCTTCCAAAATAGCAAAAATCGTTCCGCTCTGATGAACAAGATGGCCCCCAGAGCCAAAAATAGAATGTAGTAGAGACTGTGACTCTTAGACGAGCGAACCAGGGCCATCTGGGCCCTCTTGTTATCAATATTGAATGAAAACTTTGTTTGCTGTGGCAATCACAAGGTCCCATAGACTTACAATGGGAAAAGGCTTGTCATCACCATTACAGCTCCTTCAGTTTTGATCCGATCTTTCTAAAACTTGAATGTAAGGTGGTTGGGGATAAAATCTCGGATGAGTTTGAAAACTGGCCAAGTCGACCCATTAATCATACAGTTACATCCACTTGATTGCTGAAAATGCCTATTTTTGACCCTGTCATCAGCCTAGCCCCTTCAGTTTTGATTGGATTTCTGAAACTTACATACACGTACATCAGGGTTAAAAGCTTGGTTGAATTTGAAAACTGGTGATGTTGGTTGACTACTCACAGAGTTATGTCCCCTACTTTGCTGAAAATGCTTATTTTTGACCTTGTCACCACGGTAGCCCCTTCAGTTTTGATCGGATGTTCTTGAAACTTACAAACAAGTAAGTCAGGGATAATTAAAGCTTGGATGATTTTGAAAACTGACGAGGTCTGCCTGTCTGTATTACAGTTACATCCCCTTGACTGCTGAAAATGCCTATTTTTTACCTTGTCATCACTATAGCCCCTTCAGTTTTCATCGGATCTTTTTGAAACTTACATGCAGGTAAGTAAGGGATAAAACCTTGGCTGAGTTAAAAAATCGGTGAGGTTGACCCATATTTCAGAGAGTTATGTTATATATAGGCCCCTTGATTACAAAAAATGCCTATTTTTGATCTTGTCATCACCGTAGCTCCTTCAGTTTTTATCAGATCTTCTTAAAACTTACAGCAGGGCTGGAAAAATCCACTCATCCGCTCACCATGATGGGTAAAATATTGGAGGACAAGTAAAGATTTGGTTTAGTCCTGCAAGAATGCAGGATGAGTGAAATTTGAACAAAATTTTCCAGCCCTGTTACATGTAAGTAAGTCAGAGGTAAAAGCTTGGATGAGTTCGAAAACTGATTAGGTCAGCCAATTTATCATAGAATTATGTTCCTGTGATTGCAGAAAATGCCTATTTTTGACCGTAGCTCCTTCAGTTTTTATTGGATCTTCTTGAAAATTTTATGTAAGTAAGTCAGGGACAAAAGTTCGGATGAGTCCAAAAACTAGCAATGTAAGGCAATTAATCAGTAGGAGTTATTTCCCCTACTTGGCTGAAAAATGCTTATTTTCGACCTTGTCATCACCACTGCCCCTTCAGCTTTGATCGGATCTTCTTGAAATTTACAAACATGTAAGTCAGGGATAAAAGCGGGGATGAGTTCCAAAACCGGTGAGGTCGGCCTATTTGTCATAGAGTTATGTCCCCCTTGATTGCAGAAAATGCTTACTTTTGACCTTGTCATCACGGTAGCCCCGTCAGATTTTATCGGATCTTCTTGAAACTTACATGTTAGTAAGTTGGGGATAAAAGCTTGGATAAGTTCGCAAACTGATGAGGTCAGCTTATTAATCATAGAGTTACAAGCCTTTGATTGCGGAAAATGCCTATTTTTGACCTTGTCATCACTGTAGCCCCTTCCATTTTGATCGGATCTTTTTAAAACTTACAAACAAGTACGTCAGGGTTAAAAGCTTGGATGAGTTTAAAATCTGGTGAGGTTGGCTTATTTGTCATAGAGTTAGTTACTTTGATTGCTGAAAATGCCCATTTTTATACCCGCTTTTTCGAAGAAAAATCGGGTATATTGTTTTAGCATCAGAGTCTAGTGTCTGTCAGTCCATGGGTCTGCATGTATGTATGTATCTATGTTTGTGTACTTACGTACGTCCATCACATTTTGGAATGGATCTCCTCTGAAACCGGTTAAGGTATACTTTTCAAACTTTGCCTGTGGATAGTACATGGGATATAGATGGCACTGGGCTACTTTTTGTGTGACCTTGACCTCAACAGGACCCCAAGGTCAAAGGTCAGAAAGTATGACTATGCCATATCTTTAGTGTTATTCATAGAAAAAGCGGGTACTTGCGATGGTATACTAGCTGCGATGGTATACCATCCACTACGCAATCTAGTTGGCATTGTCATCATCATTTATATGTCACTAAGTTTTGAACTGGGGCCAGTTGTTCAAAGTATCGTTAGCTTAACAAGTTTGTTAGTGGTCATATTGTTAACTCTTCTAGCAAGCACAATTTCTTAAATTTTGGTATTTTTGCTGAAAAATGTGAGCAACTTTTGCATCCGCAAAAGCTGCTCACATTTTTTTTCAGCAAAAATTTCAGCATATTTGCCATATTGAATGATCAAAGTTTTAACGATACATTAACTAACGATGTTGTTAGTTTTGAACAACTGGCCCCTGATCTTCCAGAAACTAACATATAATTTAGGGATAAAAGCTTCAATGAGTTTGCAAACTAACATTGTTGGCACATTACTCGTAGAGTTAAGTCCCCTTCTTTGTGGAAAATACCTATTTTGTACCTTGTATTAAATGCCTTTAGTTTTGATCAAATCTTCCTGAAACTAGCGTATTATGTATGTTGGGAATGAAAATTCGGATGAGTTTGAAAACTGGTGATGTCTGCCTATCTCTCATAGAGTCACGTCCCATTGAATGCTGAAAATGCCTGTTTTTAGATCGATTGTTATCGACAATCGATCTTAAGTTACATACCACACAATTTCCATTCCTGCAATTGTCCACGTGACCATCACTGATTTGGAAAACCCACTGTTATATTTATTAATAGAAAATAGCTATTCTATTTTTATCGAAGTGACAATTGAAGGTCAGAGTATTGCGCAAGATGACTATCTATAGAATCTGGACAGGTTTATCATACACTGAATACCCAGATCGGAAAGCGTTGTCTGCTCAGCTGTCATTGTTTGATTATGATAGTGCTGGTGTTTAAGTAAAGTACTGTCAATTTAACCAGACTGCTGTAGGACCTACGGCTAGAAAAGAAAGAGAATGAAAGACTTTTTGGTTTTAACTTCAAGGTCATGTCTCGATCACACATCTTCTTGCGGAAAGGTCATCCCTTTCAACCCTGGTCAGTGGAGCCATGCAACCAGTGTTTTCTATATAAATCGCTTGCCATTTATGTAGACACCAATTTAGCAGAATGGACATGCCCGACTTGAGTTGGAAGAGTGCATTCCAGAAAATGTTTTGAGAAGCACTCACAGCACACATAGATATTAGGCTGTAAAACGATCTGGTACTTAGACTGTTTCGTGTAACTGCAAACAGTAAGTATAGACCCTGATTGCGGCATCTGATCATGGTAAACATTGTCCGTGAATCGAAGATCACTCTAATCCCCACTTTATATAGAGCAAACTGGGGTTTAGGGGGGTTAACATTATCTGTCTCATTTTTGTTCGAAAACATAGATTGCGGATATTCGCAGGAACCGCCTTACGAGCACCCACAATCTATGTTTTGAGCTGAAAAAAAATCACAATTTTTCATTTAAAATGTTACTGTTTTCGTCTTTACAAATGTGCAAGGTATTTGTATAGGCATGTTTTCGTAATGTGGCTTTATAGACGTACAAGTAACGCGGTTTGATAAGTTTAAATCGATTAATTGTCAATCGACTTCAAAGTTACAAAGGATAAAAACCGTTCAGTGCTGAAGATCACGTGACTGTAACTGACTTGTCGGAATAACTTTTATATAGAATATAGAAAATAGCCGCAGTATTGTCAGAGTGTTGTGTAAGCCTAAAGATGGTTATTATTGAATCACAGAGTGGACTTGGCAAACAGTGAAGACCTAGATCCCGAGCTGTTGCATGCAGCGTCTGATCAAGCTCTTCACTGTGAAATTTTGCTTCAAAACAAGAATAAAAGATTTTAACGACACAATTTAACCCTCAGTTCATGATTATTTGCCCTTTTTACGCTTGAAGACAATCGATCTACCAGTACTCTCAGTGCTTTGATTGACCTTGTCGTGGGCATAAAGCCTTCAGTAAAGATTGCATGCTGGAACTTCCTGAAACTTTGAATCTGTTAGCTCACGTGAGCGATATACGACCATCTTGGTCCTCTTGTTTTTCTTATTTCTGTATGAAAACAATTATGTCATAGGTACTCATTAGAAGTGCCTCACCGAGGTACTTCTAATGATTACCTATGACATATGTTTTCCCACAACATACCGTTTCGCAGAGTTGCTTCTAATGAGTACCTAGAACATACGTTTTCTTGCAGAAATAAGAAAAATGTCAGTACTTTTCGTATGAAAAAAGTACCCATACCTCATGTGGAGCTGATGACAACCTTTTTAACCCATTGTATACAAGTGGATTCTTCCATTGCTATATGTTGGACAAGTCCATTTGTCATACATGTATAAGGGGTGTCTGGCATATTCTATTTTTTGACAGAAAATTGTGTTAACAAATAGTGCAGGCCCTGGGGCCTCTTTCAAAAAAGGTCGTACGACTGATTTTCATCGTATCGTGGTCTTACGAGAATCGTACGACCAAAAATGACTTTCAAGAAAAAAATCCGGTTTCAAAAAAGTTATCGTATAGTGTCATTTACGACGAAATCCATGATCACTTTAGACCACTCGTAGAATTTACGTACGATTTTGTCGCTGTAGAATCCAAATATTCACAAATTTAATTTTCAATATTCGCGCAATTATTAACATTTATTCAACAATATTCGTACTGATTTTCTTAGTAAAATATTAAGTTTTACTTTAGATATATTAAAAACAATAGACCTACCATCATTTTCAAGCATGCATCTGCTCAACGAGAATCGTACGATTTTCGTAGAGTGGAAACATTAATCGTACGAGAGGGAATCAATTGTTTTTTCCTCTTAACACAAAGGCATTGTGTGTTCCTAACATTCTGAAATAATTCTGAAATACGCTGTTCTTGTTGCAAGGCGAAGGAATTATCTTGCTCGAGAAAGAGTCTTTAAGGATACACTCAACCCAATCGATCGTTTAAGTGCCGATGAATTGATCTTGAGGTACAGATTAAGCAGAGTGTATTTTAGATCTGATAGAGATAATAACAGATGGGTTGCAACAACCCACCAGCAGAGGACATGCAGCTTCACCAATTATACAACTAACAACTGCTCTACGCTTCTCTGACACTGG
The DNA here is from genome assembly GCA_963580285.1 of Lucinisca nassula. Taxonomy (NCBI): domain Eukaryota; kingdom Metazoa; phylum Mollusca; class Bivalvia; order Lucinida; family Lucinidae; genus Lucinisca; species Lucinisca nassula. The sequence goes on along the minus strand of OY757020.1, from coordinate 22,174,144 downwards.
CTGCTTCCATCGAGACGTTACAGATTTGCATGGTATTTCAATATCCTCTGTATTTCAAGTGTTTCACGGGCTACAGCCATGAAAGTGAAAGATAATATAACTTTCCCAACTGATCGGAAGAAAATTCGAAGAGTAAAAGCAATACAGGCCGAGAGTACATTGCAGATCTGCTAGCAGTTGAGCTACAACAAAATCAGGTGAGCTACAACACTCCATCAAAAGAGTGCATGCAATCTCGTCAATTATACATCTAACCACTGCTCTACGCTTCTATGCCACTGGCTGCTTCGAACGAGAAGCTGCAGATTTGCATTGCATTTTATTATCCTCTGTTTCAATGTGTTTTTCAAGTGTGTCGCAAGCTATAGCCATAAAAGTGAGAGATATTTGAAATGGATGACATAAAGCCATGGTTATTAATCACAGTAACCGCTGCAGTAACAAGACCTCAACAGCGGTATAGTTTATCAACGACCTCTGAGAGCTCATCGTTCATGCGTGGAAAACCTATTCCATGTTTTAGGGGAAGACAGGTTTCGGATTTCTTTTTTTTTTCACAGGATTTTAAAATTATAAATAAGTTTTTTTAAATGTCATTATGTAGAAGTCGTAGTATGATGCAGTACGAATCTCAGTAAAACTATATCTGCCAATCAAAAATCCCAACTGAAGGCGACTTACCTAAAACACGGACTAGTCCAAAATTAAAAGTGCAGCCACGTCTCACTGCGTTTTGAAAGACTATACAATTCTTGTCATCGGCGTACACGCTGTGCTGTGAAAATATTAGATGACATGTGGATGTCATGCTTCAGCTGTGACGACAAAATTTCGGGAAGTTTTCAGTATTCACCGCGGAAATGCATTTTGATCACAGTTGCCACTGCGTGTCTCCATTAGATGTGGCTTCGAATTTAATTTTTGGATGTGAACATGGATGATAATGATGGCGATGGCGATAATGATAACAGTAATTGGTACTTAAACTGACAGAGCTGTGAGACAACAAGTGATAGACAATACGTTTAAATAAAAACGTACTTAAACGATCTATTGGGTTGAGTCTATCCTTAAAGACTCTTTCTCGAGTCTACGTTGTGCTGACGCGTCGAAAAACACGAATCAATCAATAATAAATACTATTTAGATGCTTAAATTTCATGAATAAAGCGATAATTAAATTGAAATTACCAGCCGATGGGGTTTCTCAAATTCTTGAAAATGAAAAAGTAAGAAGTAATAAGTTGTGCAAAACTAATGACATCGTAAGTTAAAATGGCAAGGGTCCTCGGCCATCGGGAATTGGAGAATAGAATGGGCTACATGGTGATTCCACTCAGAGCTGAAACCGGTCGCACACGAGTACTGGTAAACCGCTAAGAAGACCTAAGCTTGCCCAGGCAAAGCGGTGCGAGTCGGACTGTCCATGCTTATAAACACTATTGGTTTAATTGGGTGACAGGGCTTGAGATGTCATTTCATATCAATGTGGGGTAAAAGTCCCACAAAATTGGAAGCAACGTCTCCAAAATGACCTCTCTATTGTTGACGTGGACGTTAAACCTCAAAATCAAACAAACGACATTGTTTACGATCGATCGTAGGACTAAAATCTACGATTTTTCCTAAGAGAATCGTACGATTTTTTTGTGAAAGCCTCGTACGAGAATCGTAAGAAAATCGTAAGATCGTCGTACGATAATCGTACGAAGGATCGTACGATTTGTTTCTTTGAAAGAGGCCCCTGATCAGACGCCGTGTTGTCTTTACTGGGGTTTCCCTCATGCTCTGGGTTATAACACTATTGATGGGGTCATTCTCTTCCTTCCACTGATTCATAGGGGCTTGAAGAAATATATGGGCTGCATGATGCTTCACGCAGAGCTGAATCCGACCCGCACACTAGTACTGGTAAACCGTTTAGAGGATCTAAGCCTGTCCAGGAACCGCGGTGCGAGGCAGACCATCCATGCTAATAAACCCTATTGGTTTCATTGGGCAACAGGGCTTGAGATGTCATTTCATCTCAATGTCGGGTAAAAGTCCCACAAAATTGGAAGCAACGTCTCCAAAATGACCTTTACAGTGTTGATGCGGACATTAAACCTCAAATCAACCAACCAAATCCACTGATTCAAGAAGGGCAGTTGTCTTGCAAAAAGATGTGTTTGTTTGATTTGATGTTTAACGTCCCCGTCAACATTATAAAGGTCATTTTGGAGACGTTGCTTTCAATTTTGTGGGACTTTTACCAGACAATGAGGTGAAATGACATCTCAAGCCCTGTCGCCCAATGAAACCAATAGGGTTTATAAGCATGGACGGTCCTACACGCACCGCGTTGTCTGGGCAGGCTTAGATCCTCTAAGCGGTTTACCAGTACTCGTGTGCAGGTCGGATTCAGCTCTGTGTGGAAGCATCATGCAGCCCATCTATTTCTTCAAGCCCCAATGGGCGGGGGCCTGCAAAAAGACGTGTACTTTTCAAGTTCTGTTTATGTATGAGCATGCATGCCCAGGAAAAGAGTGGTTAGGTTTACTGACCGGTGTCCCAGTTTATCTTGACCCCTGGGTAGCTTTACCCCCGGGGGTAAAGCTACTCAGGGGTAGCTTTACCCCCGGGGGTAAGGATATCCCGGGATATCTTTACCCCCACCCTGGATATCTTCACCCCCGGGGGTAAAGCTAAACTGGCCAGGATATCTTTACCCCCACCCCAACTTTTAGGTATAAACTATTTTCTTAATACCCAATTTCTTCTTATATGTAAGAGAAGCAAGATAGTGGACTAGATGTTTCACTTTAACATTTTTCATTTCAATCATGACTCAGACTAATAGAAGTACCCTTAGTAAGAAATAAGACCACATTATAGAGGCAAATGATTATTTAAGAATTTCTTTTTTGTATATTTTCTTATTCAAAATGTCCCTTATGACAATCTTTCATAATCTTGCATTATCCCTGTCAGTTGTGAAATGGGTGGTGGTGGTGAGTGGAAAGGCGGGGGTAAAGATATCCTGGCTGGGATATCTTTACCCCCGGGGGTAAAGCTAAACTGGCCAGGATATCTTTACCCCCACCCCAACTTTTGGGTATATACTGTTTTCTTAATGCCCAATTTCTTCTTATATGTAAGAGAAGCAAGAAAGTGGACTCAATGTTTCACTTTAACATTTTTCATTTCAATCATGACTCAGACTAATAGACAGAGGTGTAAAATTTCCCTCAAACTTACTCGCCCTTATCTTCTAAACTTTTCATTTAGGTGCTAAAAATAAAGAAAAAGTAAAGTCAGTTTTGAAAATCTTACACACCCTGCCTTAAAACTTACTCGCAAATGCGAGCGGGCGAGTGGAATTTTACACCCCTGATAGAAGTACCCTAAGTAAGAAATAAGACCACATTATAGAGGCAAATGATTATTTAAGAATTTCTTTTTTGTATATTTTCTTATTCAAAATGTCCCTTATGACAATCTTTCATAATCTTGCATTATCCCTGTCAGTCGTGAAATGGGTGGTGGTGGTGAGTGGAAAGGCGGGGGTAAAGATATCCTGGCTGGGATATCTTTACCCCCAGGGGTAAAGCTAAACTGGCCAGGATATCTTTACCCCCACCCCAACTTTTGGGTATATACTGTTTTCTTAATGCCCAATTTCTTCTTATATGTAAGAGAAGCAAGATAGTGGACTCAATGTTTCACTTGAACATTTTCGTTTCAATTGTGACTCGAACTTATAGAACTATCCTTAGTAAGAAATATGACCATATTATAGAGGCAAATGATTATTTAATAACTTCTTTTTGTATAGTATCTTATTCAACATGTCCCTTATGACAATCTTTCATAATCTTGCATTATCCCTGTCAGTTGTGAAATGGGTGGTGTTGAGTGGAAAGGCGGGGGTAAAGATATCCTGGCCGGGATATCTTTACCCCCGGGGGTAAAGCTAAACTGGCCAGGATATCTTTACCCCCACCCCAACTTTCGGGTATAAACTATTTTCTAAATGCCCAATTTCTTCCTACATGTAAGAGAAGCAAGATAGTGGACTCGATGTTTCACTTGAACATTTTTCGTTTCAATCATGACTCGGACTTATAGAACTACCCTTGGTAAGAAATATGACCATATTATAGAGGCAAATGATTATTTAATAACTTCTTTTTGTATTGTTTCTTATTCAACATGTCCCTTATGACAATCTTTCATAATCTTGCATTATCCCTGTCAGTTGTGAAATGGGTGGTGATGAGTGGAAAGGCGGGGGTAAAGATATCCTGGCTGGGATATCTTTACCCCCGGGGGTAAAGCTAAACTGGCCAGGATATCTTTACCCCCACCCCAACTTTCGGGTATAAACTATTTTCTAAATGCCCAATTTTTAAGCAAGATAGTGGACTCGATGTTTCACTTGAACATTTTTCGTTTCAATCATGACTCGGACTAATAGAACTACCCTTGGTAAGAAATACGACCATATTATAGAGGCAAGTGATTATTGAATAACTTCTTTTTGTATAGTTTCTTATTCAAAGTTTCCCATATGACAATCTTTCATAAACTTGCATTATCCCTGTCAGTTGTGAAATGGGTTGTGGTGGTGAGTGCAAAGGCGGGGGTAAAGATATCCCGGCTGGGATATCTTTACCCCCGGGGGTAAAGCTAAACTGGCCAGGATATCTTTACCCCCACCCCCACTTTTGGTATTAACTGTTTTCTCAATGCCAAATTTGTCTTATTTATGTAACTGAAGTTAGATAGTAGATTCAATGTTTCACTCTAACATTTTTCGTTTCAATCATGACTCTGTCTAATAGATCTACCCTTGGTAAGAAATATGACCATATTATAGAGGCAAATGACTATTTAACCCAGACAAGCACATTTTTCAATAATGGAAGGTACTACTGATGTCCAATGTTCTATGGTTGACATAACGTGACCACAAGCTAGCTTGCATGAATCAGGATTTCACACCTATACCATTGCTCATGAGTGGGGGTAAAGATTATCCCGGCTGGGATACCTTCACCCCCACACTCCCAGTATTTCAAAAAACCTAAAAAAGCACATTTATACCATATAAGTTGCATGAATCAGTTTTTCACAACTGTAACCATTGCTCATGGGTGGGGGTGAAGATTTCCTGGCTGGGATAGCGTGACCCCACCCCCAAAATCCAGACTTTGGAAAACCCAAACAAGCACACTTCTCTACAATGGAAGGTCCAATGGTATGTGGTTGACATAACATTACCACAAGCTTGCTTGCATGAATCATATTTTCACATCTCTACCATATTGCTCATGAGTGGGGGTAAAGATATCCTGGCGGGGATACCTTCATCCCCGGGGGCACAAACTATCCTGGCTGGGGTAGCTTGACCCCCACCCTTCCAGCATTTCGAAAGACCCAAACATGCACACTTATACCATATAGCTTGCATGAATTAGTTTTTCACAACTTCTACCATTGCTCATAGGCAGGGGTGAAGATATCCCAGCTGGGATTGTGTGACCCCACCCCCAGATCCAGAGTTTGGAAAACCCACACAAGCACATTTCCAATGGAAGGTACTACTGATGTCCAATGGTTTTGTTTGTTTGTTTGATTTGAGGTTTAACATCCCTGTCAACAATGTAAAGGTCATTTTGGAGACGTTGCTTCCAGTTTTGTGGGACTTTTACCCAAGATTGAGATAAAATGACATCTCAAGCCCTGTCGCCCCATGAAACCAAATAGGTTTGTAAACATGGATGCTCAGACTCGCACTGCTTTGCCTGGGCAGGCTTAGAGCCTCTAAGTAGTTTACCAGTACTTGTGTGCTGTTGGTTTCAGCTCGATGTGGAAGCATCATGCAGCCCATCTATTTCTTCTTCTTCATGGTAGAGATGTGAAATCCTGTTTCATGCAAGCTAGCTTGTGGTGATGTTATGTCAACCATAGACCATTGGACATCAGTAGTACCTTCATTGTTGAGAAGTGTGCTTGTTTGGGTCTTCCAAAGTCTGGATTTGGGGTGGGGTCACACTATCTTCACCCCCACCTATGCGCAATGGTAAAATTTGTGAAAAACTGATTAATGCACACTATATAGTATAAGTGTGCTTGTTTGTGTTTTTCAAAATGCTGAAGGGTGGGGGTCAAGCTACCCCAGCCAGGATATTTTGTGAAAAACTGATTTATGCAAACTATAGGGTATAAGTGTGCTTGTTTTGGTTTTTCGAAATGCTAGAAGTGTGGGGTGAAGGTAAGCCAGCCAGGATATTTTGCCCCCGGGGGTGAAGGTATCCCAGCCGGATTATCTTTACCCCCAACCATGGGCAATGGTAGAGGTGTGAAATCCTGATTCATGCAAGCTAGTTTGTGGTAATGTAATGTCAACCATAGACCATTGGACATCAGTAGTACCTTCCATTGTTGAGAAGTGTGCTTGTCTGGGTTTTCCAAAGTCTTGATTTTTTTTTTTGGTGGTGGCAGTGGGGGTCACCCTATCCCAGCCATGAAATCTTCACCCCCACCCATGAGCAATGGTATAAGATGTGAAAAAAATATTCTTGCAAGCTGTATGGTTTAATTATGCTTGTTTTTTTTTTTGTTTTTTTTTTTTTGCTTCACTTACATATAAGAAGAAATTGGGCATTAAGAAATAGTTTATACCCAACAGTTGGGGTGGGGGTAAAGATATCCTGGCCAGTTTAGCTTTACCCCCGGGGGTAAAGATATCCCAGCCAGGATATCTTTACCCCCGTCTTTCCACTCACCACCACCCATTTCACAACTGACAGGGATAATGCAAGATTATGAAAGATTGCCATAAGGGACATTTTAAATAAGAAACTATACAATTTCTTAAAGTGATTTTTAATTCATAGATTATTTGTTATTTAACCTGCGGAAATATAATTTAGAAGAATATACAAAAAAGTTATTAAATAATCATTTGCTTCTATAATATGGTCGTATTTCTTACCAAGGGTAGATCTATTAGGCTGGGTCATGATTGAAACGAAAAATGTTCAAGTGAAACATCGAGTCACTATCTTGCTTCTCTTACATGTAAGAAGAAATTGGGCATTTAGAAAATAGTTTATACCCGAAAGTTGGGGTGGGGGTAAAGATATCCTGGCCAGTTTAGCTTTACCCCCGGGTAATTGAAATGAAATTGATTGAAATGAAAAATGTTAAAGTGAAACATCGAGTCCACTATCTTGCTTCTCTTACATATAAGAAGAAATTGGGCATTTAGAAAATAGTTTATACCCAAAAGTTGGGGTGGGGGTAAAGATATCCTGTCCAGTTTAGCTTTACCCCCGGGGGTAAAGATATCCCAGCCGGGATATCTTTACCCCCGCCTTTGCACTCACCACCACAACCAATTTCACAACTGACAGGGATAATGCAAGTTTATGAAAGATTGTCATAAGCAACATTTTGAATAAGAAAATATACAAAAAGAAGTTATTAAATAATCATTTGCCTCTATAATATGGTCGTATTTCTTACCAAGGGTAGTTCTATAAGTCTGAGTCATGATTGAAACGAAAAATGTTCAAGTGAAACATCGAGTCACTATCTTGCTTCTCTTACATGTAAGAAGAAATTGGGCATTTAGAAAATAGTTTATACCCGAAAGTTGGGGTGGGGGTAAAGATATCCTGGCCAGTTTAGCTTTACCCCCGGGGGTAAAGATATCCCGGCCAGGATATCTTTACCCCCGCCTTTCCACTCACCACCACCACCCATTTCACAACTGACAGGGATAATGCAAGATTATGAAAGATTGTCATAAGGGACATTTTGAATAAGAAAATATACAAAAAGAAGTTATTAAATAATCATTTGCCTCTATAATATGGTCTATTTCTTTCTAAGGGTAGTTCTATAAGTCCAGCCGGGATATCTTTACCCCCGCCTTTCCACTCACCACCACCACCCATTTCACAACTGACAGGGATAATGCAAGATTATGAAAGATTGTCATAAGCAACATTTTGAATAAGAATCAAACAAAAAGAAGTTATTAAATAATCATTCACCTCTTTAATATGGTCATATTTCTTTTTAAGGGTAGTTCTATAAGTCCGAGTCACAATTGAAACAAAAAATGTTAAAGTGAAACATCGAGTCCATTATCTTGCTTCTCTTACATATAAGAAGAAATTGGGCATTTAGAAAATAGTTTATACCCAAAAGTTGGGGTGGGGGTAAAGATATCCTGGCCAGTTTAGCTTTACCCCCGGGGGTAAAGATATCCCAGCCTGGTTAGCTTTACCCCCGCCTTTCCACTCACCACAACCCATTTCACAACTGACGGGGATAATGCAAGATTATGAAAGATTGTCATAAGGGACATTTTGAATAAGGAAATATACAAAAAGAAGTTATTAAATAATCATTTGCCTCTATAATATGGTAATATTTCTTTCTAAGGGTAGTTCTATAAGTCCGAGTCACAATTGAAACGAAAAATGTTAAAGTGAAACATCGAGTCCACTATCTTGCTTCTCTTACATATAAGAAGAAATTGGGTATTTATAAAATAGTTTATACCCAAAAGTTGGGGTGGGGGTAAAGATGTCCTGGCCAGTTTAGCTTTACCCCCGGGGGTCAAGATATCCCAGCCAGGATATCTTTACCCCCGCCTTTCCACTCACCACCACCACCCATTTCACGACTGACAGGGATAATGCAAGATTATGAAAGATTGTCATAAGCAACATTTTGAATAAGAAAATATACAAAAAAGAAGTTATTAAATAATCATTTGCCTCTATAATATGGTCATATTTCTTACTAAGGATAGTTATATATTAGTCAGAGTCATGATTGAAACGAAAGAATGTTAAAGTGAAACATCGAGTCCATATTATCTTGCTTCTCTTACATATAAGAAGAAATTGGGCATTTAGAAAATAGTTTATACCCAAAAGTTGGGGTGGGGGTAAAGATATCCTGGCCAGTTTAGCTTTACCCCCGGGGGTAAAGATATCCCAGCCTGGTTAGCTTTACCCCCGCCTTTCCACTCACCACAACCCATTTCACAACTGACGGGGATAATGCAAGATTATGAAAGATTGTCATAAGGGACATTTTGAATAAGAAAATATACAAAAAGAAGTTATTAAATAATCATTTACCTCTATAATATGGTAATATTTCTTTCTAAGGGTAGTTCTATAAGTCCGAGTCACAATTGAAACGAAAAATGTTAAAGTGAAACATCGAGTCCACTATCTTGCTTCTCTTACATATAAGAAGAAATTGGGTATTTATAAAATAGTTTATACCCAAAAGTTGGGGTGGGGGTAAAGATGTCCTGGCCAGTTTAGCTTTACCCCCGTGGGTCAAGATATCCCAGCCAGGATATCTTTACCCCCGCCTTTCCACTCACCACCACCACCCATTTCACGACTGACAGGGATAATGCAAGATTATGAAAGATTGTCATAAGCAACATTTTGAATAAGAAAATATACAAAAAAGAAGTTATTAAATAATCATTTGCCTCTATAATATGGTCATATTTCTTACTAAGGACAGTTCTATTAGTCAGAGTCATGATTGAAACGAAAGAATGTTAAAGTGAAACATCGAGTCCACTATCTTGCTTCACTTACATATAAGAAGAAATTGGGCATTAAGAAAATAGTTTATACCCAAAAGTTGGGGTGGGGGTAAAGATATCCCGGCTGGGATAGCTTTACCCCCGGGGGTAAAGATATCCCAGCCGGGATATCTTTACCCCCGGGGGTGAAGATATCCAGGGTGGGGGTAAAGATATCTTTACCCCCGGGGGTAAAGCTACCCAGGGGGTAAAGATAAACTGTTACACCGGCTTGATATTAAACCTAAAAAGTATTGACAGACGAAACCAAAGCAGAAATTGTTAATCAAACAACTCTGTTGTTTGTTTTGTTTGAACTGAAAAAAAAAAGCTGGAACTAAGGTAGACAGTCATCATATAATTTGGTTGTCGCTCAGAAAATGATTCTGTAAGGTCCTGTAAGTCAGGAATGGTATACCTAAAGTTCAATGTGTGTTTAGATATCTGAAGTCACAACAGAATCTGTAGGATGACAAACTCTGCTCCCTAGTTATGTTGTTGGGGTCGACCTTAGGTTTATTATTTTTTTTGCAACCAAAACTATCGGGCTAATGTGATGGGTAGGGGCTAGTAGCTCTTCAGTGTCAGACACAGATGCTATAATACCCTGTGCTAAAAGTTCAGTCAACTGATGCTTCAGAACCTGCTTCTTATCAGTCGGTAAACGGTACGGTCTTTGATGTTTGGGCTGAAAATCTGGGGCTTGAGCTGAATATGATGTTTGACCACAACCTTGATTTTCATCAGGGATGAAGACTTCCTTATTTCCATGAAGACACTGAAATAGCTTCAACTTTTCAAGTTCAGACAATTGTGGATTTGCATAAAAATTTGACAGGAATTTGACAAAATCAGGGTTTGACAGATCAGACAGTATGTCAACTTCAGTACAACCTATTTCCCGAGAAATATCAGTCTGTAGTCTGTACTGTACATCTGAATGTCTTTGTAACTGGATATTTTTGCATTTAACAGGCATAAGGTCAAAAGTGTTTTCACATACAGTAAAATATATTAAGACCATCTTTGGGACTGTTCAAAAGTGGTCTTAAAGACCACTTTTGAACAGTCCCAAAGGTGGTCCCTGATCAGAGGATATTGTAGGCAAAAAAACACAAAGAAAAATTCAGTGTACCTTTCAAAATAAGCTTTTTATATCAAAATTAGTCCTAATTTTAGGTGGTCTTAATAGCAGAATTTCACTGTAATTTGACTGGCCCCGTTAGCCCCGTTGGTAGAGTGTCCGCTCCGGGGAACGGGAGGTCACAGGTTCGATCCCAGGCCGCGACATACCAAAGTGGTTAAGAATGGTACTAGCTGCTCCTCGCTTGGCACTCAGATTTACGGGGTAGAGCTAGGACTGGTCGACCCAGTGTCAGGATAATGTGACTGGGTGTGGTATCATGTAATGTGTCTGGGACATGATACTTCAGTGAGGCAGCACTATAAAAGTGAGCATTGAGCTCCCTGTCGCAACCAGACACTGCCGTGATATGACTGAAAAATTGTTGAAAGCAACGTTAAACCCGAATTCACACACACACACTGTAATTTGAATGTGGCCAGAATTGTACCCTTGCGCACAATTGGACCGTTTCACATCCAAGGTTCAGAACTTCAACTGGAACAACCCTGGCCACCGAACAAGACAGCACTGACCACTGTCAGGTTTTGGTCTTACTATCTACCAAGTTTCATCTTGATCGGATAGGAGGAGTTATCCGGAAACGAAAAAGTGTACAAACATTTTCGAAGGGGAAGCCACCATCAAACCTTTATGGGTGGGACATCTCAGCATGACCAATACAAAACACATGCCTAATGGTAAGTCCTTTGCATTAGGTGCTTTACACTTTATCTTAGTTGTCTTCTTTACCTGAATCAGACATGATTTTGTACTAAAATCCAGAACAATTTTATAAGATTACAAAATTTATAGTCTGTACCCAAAATCAGTGGGTGTGTACCACTGTGTAAAATGTGCACCAATATATATGTGGGTGTGCTAGATAGTGACTCTGGCAGTACTCCAAACATCAACAGAATGGCCATCAGCAATGACAACAGAATCACTGGTCTGATTGATTTCACTAACAAGTGACGGCAAAAGACTGTTAAAAACATTTTTAGCTTACGGTAAGCTATTCTACTACCTCCGGCGTCGGCATCCACAAATGTTAAAGTTTTTGCGTTAAAGTTTTTTAGTTGCTCATATCATCTTTATGTGAACATGGATTAAGTTCATATTTGGTATTGTGATTGATACTGGGCTAAGGTTTTTATCTGCAGTAACAGCACCCATGACCTTGACCTAGACTTAGAATTTTAACCTTTAGCATGCTGAATTTTCTTCAATACTCATCCTTTGGAGGGGACACCCTTATTTCGGCAGCCATAATTTCCTTAAACCTGAACCGATTCTGCTCATACTTTGACACATAGGCAAGACATCTTCCGCCATTTCTACCAGTGGCTGTATTATGGGACACATTACTTCCAAATATAGCGGTCACATGATCTGACACTTAAAAAAAAAAGAACTATAAGACAATACCGCTCAATGTGTGCTTTGAAGGATAAAATTTATCACCAGTAGTTGTTTAGATTGATTGGGTCTAGTATGCACAAAATTGTGATAGAACAGGTAAGGGCGATCTGTTGATCTTAGACTGTTTTCTTTAACTCTTAAATTATTGTAATTTAAGCAAACAGTGTAGACCCTGGAACTTAGACTGTTTTCTTTAACTCTTAAATTATTGTAATTTGAGCAAACAGTGTAGACCCTGGAACTAAGACTATTTTCTATAACTCTTAAATTAGTGTAATTTGAGCAAACACTGGAGACCCTGAAACTTAGACTGTTTTCTTTAACTCTTAAATTATTGTAATTAAAGCAAACAATGTAGACCTTCAGGCCTGATACTTATACAGACTGCTTTCTTAAACCCATTGTATGCTGGTGGACTCTTCCAATTTGCTATATGTTGTCAGGCCTATTTTTTCACTTTTAATCTATTTTTGACAAAATTCTAACAGCAAATAGTGCAAGCCCTGATCAGACACCGCATTTTGCGGTGTCTGATCTGGGCTTGCACTGTCTGCCAAGGTACCCCTTTAGGGATTTCCTCGATACAATGGGTTAACTTCGGCCCCCGCCCATCGGAGCTTAAAGAAATAGATGGGCTGCATGATGTTTCCACGCAGAGCTGAAACCGACCCGCAAACGAGTACTGGTAAACTGCTTAGAGGATCTAAGCCTACCCAGGCAAAGCGGTGCAAGTGTCGGACCGTCCGTGCTTATAAACCCTATTGGTTTCATTGGGCGACAAGGCTTGAGATGTCATTTCATCTCAGTGTCAGTTAAAATTCCCACAAAATCGGAAGCAACGTCTCCAAAATGACCTTTACAGTGTTGACGGGGATGTTAAACCTCAAATCAGACAAACAAACAATGGGTTAACTTTGAAATTCTTGTATTTTAAACAAACAGGGTAGACCCTGATACTTTGACTCTTTTCTTTAACTCTGAAATTCTTGTATTTTAAGCAAACAGTGAACACACTGATACTTTGCGTTTTCTTTAACCCATAAATTCTGGTATTGTAATTTAAGCAAACAGTGTAGACCCCGATCAGATGCCTCATTCTCTATCTTGGTCTTCGCTGTTTGCCATTGTTCAAACAGTACATGAGCAGCGTAAATGTTTTGCAGCAAGTTTTCTTTTACACAGCACTCTGACATCATGATGACGAGAATATTGTGAATATAAATAATCGTTTCCTGGATTTCGTACAAATCAGTAATAGTCACATGGACATCAACAACGTAAAGGTACTCTGCTTCATAACTTTTTTTTTGATTGACAATCGACAAAACATTACAAAAACACGCATATACAAATACATTGCCACCTTTATCTCCGAAAAAATGAAAATTTTAAGATGAAAAATTGTGATATTTTTCTTATTTCTGCTCAAATTATAGATTGTGGGCACTCGTTAGAACCGCCTCATTGAGGCGGTTCTAACGAGTACCCACAATCTATATATTAGAGCAGAAATACGAAATATAAGGTTTACCCCTGCAAACCCCAGTTTTACTTTATAAAAGTGGGGTTCGAGGGGGTCAACATTAAATAGGCATGTTTTCGTGATGAAAAAAGTAAAGTGTATTTTTTGAAATACATTGTTTGCTTGTTGTTGTTATTTTGCAATACATGTATTTTGCAATACAATGTTGTTTTTAGCTACAAAAAATGTTATTGGCTAGATAATCTTATCCTGCTGAACTTGACAACCCCTACCTTTGCAAACTGTGTACTAGTAGATCCAGATCAGATCTGATCAGACTGTGATTCTGTCTGTGTATTGACTGGACACACCAAAACCTCTTTATAATACTATTTATAGGGTACAGACCAGAAACTGTGTCATTTAAACAACCATGTTAGATCCTAACAATAATGTATGGATTATATAGAAAATATGACCATTTATGGTCATTTTATCAATTGATTTACACATTTTTGGGACTCAGCTTGAAATTGTGTTCCACTCAAAACTGTGTTATAACAAATAGTGATATAATGAGATTGTTGTGTAATATGATTATTTAACAATCAGAAATGGATGTGGGAAAACTAATTTATTCAGCAGTGTTGTTAACCCTTGTCCTGCTGAATATTCATATATGCCACTCCCACTACCAATTATCAACCAATCAGATTACTTGATGCAAATTATTGCAACAAATTCACATTCTGAATAGAAAACAATGTAGATCCTGATCAGATGGCTTCATCAGAAGCCATCTGATCTGGATCTTCATTGTTTGGAAAATAAGGCATATCCGGGCTCAGCAGGACAAGGGTTAAAAAAAAAAAAAACACCATAACATTTCCGTTATTTCATTTATTTTCTCATTTTGCAGTAATCAGTGAAAATTACACTATTTGTTCAAGCAGTCTGTCAAAGCGATTCCTTTTTGGTACATTTGTCAGTCTGTGATTTAGACAACTGCGACTGAATGAGAAGAAAAGGTCTGATATTGATTGGTTCTGCAGTAGCTGGAGGTCTCGTTACAATACACTAGTCATAGATTTGGACATTCCGATAAATTTTGTGATGTATAAAGACGTGTCATCTATTGTTGAGAGGGTTGTATGAAAGTTAACAGGAAAACTTGGAATTTTTGTGGCAGATTCATAGCTGGAGATACGGAAGAGAAATTAGTAGAGGTTTGATATAAATCATTACGCAAACACACCTATACAAATACATTGCCACTTTTATCGCCTTAAAAATGAAAATTTTAAGTAGAAAAATTGTGATATTTTTCTTAATTTCTGCTCAAAATATAGATTGTGGGCACTCTTTAGAACCGCCTCATCGAAAAATAAGGTATACCCCCGGAAACCCCAGTTTTACTATATAAAAGTGGGGTTCAAGGGGGTCAGAATTATATAGGTGCAGGCCTCCTAGCAAAACCTAAAAAAACCTATGTGCCAAACCTATAAAACCTTTTTTTTGTTCATAAAACCTATAAAAAGCCTGTATTTTCATGAAAAAAAACTATATTTTTCACTTTTTGAACCTTCTTGCAACACAACCTTAACTTTTCTTAAAAATGCACTACTATTTTTTACTTTTTAGTCCCATAAAAAGTGATGAAAACTGTCAAGAAATTGTTTTTTTTTTCCTCGCTTGCGCGGACTTTGTATATATCTGAGTAATTGTGGCACAAAAATTCATCAAATATTTTTTCTTCAGTTTTAAATCTTTATGTAAGTTTGGAAGACTCTTTTTTTAACCTGTATTTTTATTGAAAAACCTATATTTTGAGTAAGAAGAACCTATATAAAAACCTATATTTTCAAAGTGGGCCACTAGGAGGCCTGTAGGTGTGTTTTGGTGATGACACCGCAACCCTGTTACAACACGTTGCATTATAAATTGGTTTCAGCTATAACACTGTTTAAAGATGGATAAAAAATGTTTAGTTTATACAGAAAGATGACTTACCATAAAATGTCATATTTTTTATAATGTACACATTTTATATATTAAAAATGTGTAGACTATAAAGAAAATCTCATTTTATGATTGTTCTACAGACTTTATCTTTTTACAATGAGACAATTGACTTGACAGATTTTGTAAGGTAACCGGGCGCTAAAAGCACATAGGGGCTACCCCCATCTCGCTAAATGGGATTAGTTTATGAACTGCTCTTCCCAGGGCCTCCAATGTGCTGGCACTTGCCAATTCGACAGGTGTCAGCTGACCAATGGGAATATACTGAACTCTTAATCGGAGGAAGGCACAAATCGCACCCAAGGAACAGCATTTGTCCTAAGAAACACAGTTCTGTAGCGATTTTAGAATTTTGAGTGCAGGAATCAGCCCAAAGACGGGACCTAGTATGTGATGACGTGTTGCCAATTTCGACTGCCAAATGTGTCAGAGCACAGCCCTGTTACAATGAGACAATTGCTTAACCCTTAACCCTTATCTTGCTGAATATTCAGTTTAGCCACACCCATTTCTGACTTTGAACCAATCAGATTACTTGATGTAATTCATTCTTACAAAGCCATAAACTTAATGTCAAACAGAGTAGATCCTAACAGATGGCTTCTTCAGAAGCCATCTGATCTGGATCTACACCGTTTCTAAAGATAGGGGTTGTCGTGAACTCTTCTTCAGAAGAGTTAAGATGTTGAGAAAAACAACATCTGAAAATGTTTGCTTTTGTCGTCTGCTGAATGTTTTTGCAAACACTTTAAAAAAATATTTTTGCGTACAGGCAAACAGTGTCGACCCAAATCAGTCTGATTTGGGTTCACACTGTTTGCAAAAATGTACTTTTTAAGTAACCAGCAGACGACAAAGCAGACGACAATTGTCGTGATTGGCATTTTATGGATTAAATGTACATAATTTCAGCTTTGACCCAACAATAGTGTTGTAAATGGTTGGGGTGTGATATTTTTCGATCATTTTCGTATAAATATAAGTTTTTGATAGTTTGGGTATAAATAAAAGCTATGTTGTTATTTTTCTTTTGTCTCAGTTTAGGTGTTCATATACACCTGTGGACACAAAAGTTTCAAACTTTGATGAGCCTCATTTTATTCTGACTTGAAACATCATTCAATATATCCTAACGTCCTATCAGTCAACTGACAGACAGAAAAAAAATCAAAACACAAGGTGGTGTACATTTCATTGCTCACTCCTGCACTGTCCAATCAAAATACATCTCAAATGTCAATCAGAAAGTGTTTTCCAAAATGAGACCAATCTAGTTTTAGAATTCTTTGATAAATGACATTTGCTTGTCAAACTAACTTGATGCAAAGAGATTCATTGAAAGTTATTTCATAGGAGTTTGAATGATTTTGTGTCCACAGGTGTATTTTGAAACAGTCAGCCTTCTTTGATACCGACATTGAGTCAAAAAAACAATAAAATACATTTTAACCCTTCACTTGCTGAATATTCATTTAAGGCACACCCATTTCTGTCTATCAACAAATCAAATTACTTGATGTAATTTATTGCTACAAATTCATAAACTGAATGCCAAAAAGTGTAGATCCTGATCAGATGGCTTCTTCAGAAGCCATCTGATCTGGATCTACACTGTTTCCGAAGAAAGGGGTTGTCGTGAACAGCAAAATAAGACTTCTTCAGAAGCCATCTGATCTGGATCTACACTGTTTCCAAAGATGGGGGTTGTCGTGAACAGCAAGATAAGGGTTAATACTCTAGGAAAAAATGTTGTGGAGATTTGTTAGAATCGCCTCAACTCCTCGGGCCTACAGTATTTGATGCAGGACATTGAAACTTGCAATACACTTCAGACATACATTGAACATGTGCATAAAGGAAACAGCTTTCTGATCCACCCATTATTTCAGAAATATGTTTTTTTGAAAGAGTTAAACATTTTGGCCATATGTGAAGCTTATGAGGTTAAATAGCGCTGTTCCTGTCCCAGCAACTCCTACAGTATTTGATGCAGGGCATTGAAACTTAGTAAAAAGGAAACAGGATTTTGATCCAGCTCCTAATTGCAGAATTATGTCCCCTAGAAGGACTTGATTATTTCCAGAAAGACTTGATTATTTTGGCCATATGTGTAGCATAGATGTTAAATACAGTCAAACTTCATTGGCTTGAACACCTTTGGGTCCTTGATAATCTGTTCGAGACAGGGGTAGTTCGAGCCACTGAGGCCTACTGCCAGGAGGTATAGGATATACTTTTTGATATGTTTTTGATGTTCTATAATGAAAATGTATGCTGTGTGTACTCATTAGAATCGCCTCATTGAAGCAATTCTAATGAGTACACAAAGCATACATTTGCAAGATAAAGGACGAAAATCTCCTAAATTATCTCCCTCTATTTCTTATGTAAAGGATTTCCCTAGGGGCTCAAGAACGGGTTCGACTCAGCTATGGTAAACGAGCCATCGGTGTTCGAGCCATCAAAGTTCTACTGTAGTACTGTTTGTGTCTCTGCAACTCCTACTAAAGTATTTGATGCAGGACATTGAAATTTGCAAAACATTACGCAAACACGCCTATACAAATACATTGTCACCTTTATCGCCGAAAAAATGAAAATTTTATGATGAAAAATTGTTATATTTTTTCTTATTTCTGCTCCAAATATAGATTGTGGGCACTCGTTAGAACCGCCTCGATGCGGTTCTAACAAGTACCCACAATCTATATTTTAGAGTAGAAATAAGAAAAATAAGGTATATCCCCGGAAACCCCAGTTTTACTATATAAAAGTGGGGTTCAAGGGGGTCAAAATTATATGGGCGTGTTTTCGTGATGACACAATATATTAGACTTGCATTGAACATGTGCATATCGGAAACAGAATTATGATCGAGCCCCTTATTGCAGAATTATGTCTCTTTGAACGACTTAAACATTCTGGCCATATGTGTAGCAAAGGAGGTTAAATAGTACTGTTCCTGTCTCCCCAACTCCTATATACAGTGTTTGATGCAGGACATTGAAACTTGTAACATAGTTCAGACATGCATTGAACATGTGCATAAAGAAAACAGGATTCTGATCCAGCCTCTTGCAGAATTATATCTCCTAAAATGACTTAATTATTTTGGATATATCAGCATAGGATATGTTAAATAGTACTATTCATGTCTCCGCAACATGGTTGAGCCAAAATCTATGTTTGAAGTAAAACTAAGAAAAATATTTAAAAAAAAACAAAACAAAAATTATCAGAAAAAATGACCTTTTTTGGAGGTATAAAGAATGTAAACAACAATCTGATAGAGTTATCGTGATAGGAAATATAGTTCTATGAATAGATATTTTAACTCGTGAAATCATGCAATGACAATTGTCGTCTGCTTTGTCTTCTGCCAAGCACTTTAAAATTAGTTTTTGCAAACAGTGTGGACCCAGATCAGACTGCCTGTCTAGGAGCAGTCTGATCTGGGTCCAAACTGCTTCCCTGTATGCAAAGATATTTATAAAAAGTTTGCAAAAATATTCAGCAGACATCATAAGCAGACAACATTTTCAGATGTAGTTTTTCTTGGCGTCTTTAGGGTTATTAGCTTGTTTTTTCGAAGAAAACGACGAGGTATTGTCATAGCTCTGGCGTCGTCTTCGTGCAAAAACTTGGACATTTTGTAATATCTCTGTCATTACTGAATATTGCACGACCCGCAGAAAAAGCGACCGACTGAAGTCGGTTGATTTCTAAGAGTGCCCTAAAATCACCGTGTCATTCTGTCATTCTGTCTGTCCGTCCGTAACCCGTTTGTGAAAATTGGTGATAGTGACTTAACCGCTTGGAATATTTAAACAATTTTTGGCATACTGATAGATATCAATGAGATCTAACCAATGAACTTGCGAAATATTACATTCCATTTAGTATAGCCTAGCCGCGGCGAAAAATGTGAAAATTTTCGAACTGCTTCTCCTCGGAAACCGTTGGCCCAATTGAAGTCAAATTTCATATGGAGCCTCTATGGGATGGAGGAAACCAAAATTTGCTCATGGGGTTCAGGTCACATGACCAAAATGGCCCCCAAGCCATATATGGTCTGTCTGTCTGTCCGTCCGTAACCCGTTTGTGAAAATTGGTGATAGTGACTTAACCGCTTGGAATATTTAAACAATTTTTGGCATACTGATAGATATCAATGAGATCTAACCAATGAACTTGCGAAATATTACATTCCATTTAGTATAGCCTCGCCGAGGCGAAAAAATGTGAAAATTTTCAAACTGCTTCTCCTCGGAAACCGTTGGCCGATTGAAGTCAAATTTCATATGGAGCCTCTATGGGATGGGGGAAACCAAAATTTGCTCATGGGGTCCAGGTCACATGACCAAAATGGCCGCCAAGCCATATCTGGTAAAAACCCTTCAAAAATAGTCTTCTCCAGAACCACTTGGCAGATTTCCACGAAACTTGATAAATAGCATCTGGGACGTAGGCCCATCATAAATTGCTAAAATGGTTACCCTGAGTTGACCTTGACCTTCTTTGTGCCTAGGTCAAACTTTGACACATATGCTTTTGTTGGAATATTTAAACAATTTTTGGCATACTGATAGATATCAATGAGATCTAACCAATGAACTTGCGAAATATAACATTCCATTTAGTATAGCCTCGCCGAGGCAAAAAATGTGAAAATTTTCGAACTGCTTCTTCTCAGAAACCATTGGTCCGATTGAAGTCAAATTTCATATGGAGCCTCTATGGGATGGGGGAAACCAAAATTTGCTCATGGGGTCCAGGTCACATGACCAAAATGGCCGCCAAGCCATATATGGTAAAAACCCTTCAAAAATAGTCTTCTCCAGAACCACTGGGCAGATTTCCACGAAACTTGATAAATAGCATCTGGGACGTAGGCCCATCATAAATTGCTAAAATGGTGACCCTGAGTTGACCTTGACCTTCTTTGTGCCTAGGTCAAACTTTGACACATATGCTTTTGTATTGGAAAAGTGAGAATGCATTATATCCTGCAAACGATTCAGAATACAGTACTAAAGTATAAGATATATTTTTGCTCCTTACGATAAGGCGCATTTATTGGGGGAACCGTTTTAGGTCCAGGTCACATGACCAACATGGCCGCCATACCCATATATGGTAACACTCATAAAGCTAAAAGCATCCGGCGGGTCGTGCACTTCAACTGAAGCACTGGTTTACTTAAAACTCAGACTAGTTGTTCATTGTGAAAAGGGGAACTCACACCAATAGGTGAGGTAACCCTCAAAATATTTTTGGCACAGTTATGCTCCTTTTTCAGTTTAAATTTTTGGTTCTCTAAAAGAAATTGCAGCCGAGCGTTGGCACCCGCATGCGGTGCTCTTGTATTTCTTTATAGAAATGACCATATATGGACAAGAAAATTATATGTCTGTTGAAAAACTGGACCCATTAATTATGTTAGGTGGTATTGCATCTGTTTGTATACTTTTTCGTCTGTCTGTATTTTGCCTTTATTTATATATCTACAATACACAAAGAAAGAATTCACCCATAAAATGCCAATCTCGACAGTTGTAATCTGCTTTGCCATCTGCTGGTTACCTTAAAAGTTTTTTTTTTTTGCAAACTCTGTGGACCGAGATCAAACTGCTCTTATAAGAGCAGTCTGATCAGGGCCCACACGATTTGCCTGTATGAAAAAATATTTTTAAAAAGTTTACAAAAAAAAAAAAATCAGCAGACAAAATAAGCAGACTACATTTTCAGATGCAGTTTTTCTCGGCGTTGTAACTCTTATCTTGCTGTTCACGACAACCCCTATCTTTGCAAACAGTGTAGATCCAGATCAGATGGCTTCTGAAGCCATCTGATCAGGATCTACACTGTTTGGCATTCAGTTTATGAATTTGTAGCCATAAATTACATCAAGTAATTTGATTGGTTGATAAACAAAAATGGGTGTGGCTTGAATGAATATTCAGCAAGATAAGGGTTAAGGATTAAATATAACACCTATACATACTATACCCTGGTCATTGTAAATGTCATGAGAGTCTGTATGTGGTCACGCCATCTTTTCTGATAATCACTATAGCAGAGTTATGCCCCTTTGAAAATTTCTTTAAAATTTCGTTTCTGGATACCTACCATATTCCAGTCAAACTGAAACTTAGTACCCGGTAAATAGTTTATGTCTGATCAAGCTATAAGTTAAGATGTGGAACAGGGCATATTATGTTGAGTAACAGTTCACCAAATATAAGCAGCATTATGCCCCAGTAAAAATTTCTGTAATCTTTTTCTTTCCCGCCAACTCCTGCCACATTGTTCATACGTTCAGGCTAAAACCTGTTTTATTGTTAGACCATGATGTGGAGCAGCACATATTTTAACAAGGGTTTCAGTCCACCAAATATTAACAGAGTTATCCCCCTTTGAAAATTACTGTAAAATATTTGTTTCAGGCTAACTCCTATAGTGTACATCCAATTTGTAGAATGTTTAATTCTGCACTCCTTTCTACCCAACAACATCCTTGCAAAAAGTTAACCTGCACTGTGGATGATTCTCCAAACACAAGGGGCTCTAGTTAACATCCCAATTCGAAGAACGGTAAACTTTGTGGCATTCGTCCCTGTAAATGATACCAGTGGGGCATGTTCTGACACCACAATTTTATTACCACTGAATCTTAGTAAATAGTCACACAATGATGCTGAGCAGTGCTCATTGTTTCGAGGTTACTGTCCATTAAACATTATCAGAGTTATGCCCCTTCAACAATGTCTGTAAACTTTTAACCCTTGTCCTGCTGAGCCGGGATATGCCTTACCTTTCAAACAATGTCGATCCAGATCAGATGGCTTCTGAAGAAGCCATCTGATCAGGATCTGCATTGTTTGTCATTCAGATTGTAAATTTGTAATAATAATTTGCATCAAGTAATCTGATTGGTTGATAATCAGTAGTGGGTGTGGCATATATGAATATTCAGCAGGACAAGGGTTAATTTCCAGCTGATTCCTCTTATCGGCCCCCGCCCATCAGGGCTTAAAAGAATAGTTGCTTCAACGCAGAGCTGAAACCGACTGCAAACGAGTACTGGTAAACTGCTTAGAGGATCTAAGCCTGCCCAGGCAAAGTGGTGTGAGATTGACTGTCCATGCTTATAAACCCTATTGGTTTTATTGGGCGACAGCCTGCATGAGCTGTGATTTCATCCCGATGTCGGGTAAAAATCCCACAAAATTGGAAGCAACATCTCCAAAAAGACCTATACAAGGGTAGGCTGAAAAGTTCTGAGCCTGACCAAGAAGCAGGCATCAAAGAGTCATAAAATTTTGTATTCATTAAATCCAAACCTTTATAACTTGATTTGACTCAAATGAGTTCAAGTTTACCTGCAATAACGTAGAAATTCTAGACTTTGAAAATTGATACTACTACTAGCACGTTTTTGAGAAAATGAACAAAATCTGACATCGTGGTGTCATCAAGTACCTCCATAAAAAGGGGTTAGCTCCTAAGGACATTCATGCCGATATGGTTGCTACATTAGGGGATGATGCTCCTTTGTATGCAACCGTGAAAAGGTGGGCAGCAAATTTTAAGATGGGCGAGGACAGCCTTGAAGATGATGACCGGTGTGGACGACCCACAACAGCAACAACTGAGGAAACCATCAGCCAAGTGCACAGGGCCATGATCGATGACAGGCGTTTAAAGGCATTTATTCTCGTTTATTGAGGACCATTATTGCATTACATAATATTATATAGCCCTCAGTGCTTACAAAAGAGAAGTCCTCTGTCTTCAACCGGTAAGAGGCCTCTTGGGGAAAAATCAATAGTTTACTAACTGTTGACAAGAGTGTACCTTATTGATTTTCCCCTTAAGTGCCTCAGTCAGGGATTCAACAAGAGCTACTAATCACCCTATTAGGGGCCGCCTTTGATCTGCTACCGAGAGTATATCACAGGGGTTAATAAAACAATTATGAGCACACGGTGTGGCCTACCTTACAAGAATAAATGCCTTTAACTGTGAATCAGTTAGCTAACACTGTTGCATCTCCCGTGAACGAGTAGAGAACATTCTACACGGTGAATTAGGAATGTCGAAGCTTTCCGCCAGGTGGGTGCCACGGCTTTTGACGCCTGACCAAAAGTTGACCAGACTGAACCTGTCACAAGCCAACTTGGCCATTTTTGAAGCAGATCAAGATGGCTTTCTTGACCGTTTTGTCACTCAGGATGAGTGTTGGGTTCATCACTGTTAGCCAGAGACCAAAAGACAATCCATGCAATGGAAGCACCCTGGCTCATCCCCTCCAAAGAAGGCAAAGGTCGTCTCCTCTGCAGGGAAGGTGATGGCATCAGTGTTCTGGGATGCCAAGGGTATAATATTCATAGATTACCTTCAAAAGGGCAGAACAATTAATGGGGAGTATTATTCAGATCTGCTAAAACAATTGCGAAAAGGAATTAAGGCTAAATAACCCGGAAAATTGACAAAAGGTTCTTGTTCCATCAGGACAATGCGCCTGCTCATAAATCGGTTGTCGCAATGGCTGCTGTGCATGACTGTGGCTTCGCACTTGTCGATCACCCTCCGTATTCACCTGATCTAGATGAAAAAGCACTTGGCTGGGCAGCATTATTGGTCAGACGAGGAGGTGATAGCTGCTGTGGAGGAGTTTTTCAGGGACCAAGATGAGACCTATACCACTGGGATCCAAGGACTCCAGCTTAGCTGGAGGAAGTGTGTGGACAGGAAGGGAGACTATGTTGAAAAATAAGGCACTTTCAGCATGGACAAACCATTGGAACTTGGTCAGGCTCAGAACTTTTCAGCCTACCCTCGTACAGTGACGGGGACATTAAACCTCAAATCAAACAAACAAAGACTCCTCCCACAGTGAATAATCTTATCAGTGTGAAAATTAACCCTTATCTTGCTGTTCATGACAACCCCTTTTCTTTGCAAACAGTGTAGATCCAGATCAGATGGCTTCTGAAGAAGCCATCTGATCAGGATCTACACTGTTTGACATTCAGTTTATGAATTTATAGGAATAAATTACATCAAGTAATCTGATTGGTTCAAAGTCAGAAATGGGTGTGGCTAATCTGAATATTCAGCAAGAGAAGGGTTAATAGATGTTTACAACATGATATGGAACCATGGTATCTGTTTTGGTTGCAGTGCCCCAAATATTAGCAGAATTATGCTTCTTTGAAAATTTCTGTAATTTTGTTTATTTCTGGCCAGTTCCTAAAATTTACATCAAGTTAAACAAAAGTTGAGGGTGCTCATTAGAACCACCTCATTTAGGCTGTTCTAATAAGTACCCACAACCTATATCTTGGAGCAGAAATATGAAAAATAATATAAACCCCAGTTTTCTGTATATAAAGCGGGGGTGTAGAGGGGTTTTAATTACATGGACTTGTTAATGTGATGAGTAGACCTCCCCTGGAATTGTCTTAGGTCTCTGGTGATTGCCATTGTTGTCATGGAAATGGAATATTGTTCTTAATTTAATGAATCAATAGCAGCTAGCCTGACATGAGGGACACTTCGGCATCCATATTTACTATTTCATTATATCCACTCTGATATAGGACATTATGCTTCATAGCATTTTGATTAAATTCTCTGTCAGATGTGTTCCTCTGGGTCCCCTTTGTGTCTCAAGCTCATTATACCTGTAGCTGGGAGCCAGAAAATAATTTGTTATTGAGCCTTCATACTTGTCCTGTTGAATAAACTATTTTTCACCATTTTTGCATTATTTGCTGGCTCCCAGCTTACACTTTATCAATATTGGAAAAACAGATAAAAAGGTCAGGGGTGGGGGGGGGGGGGGGGGTCTGAAAGGTCAGGGGGGGGGGGGGGTCTGGTTACCTATTTTCCCAACACTGATAATCTTCTGACGGGAACCATCACATAATGCAAATAAGGTGAATTGCCATACCCATTTCTGACTACCAGGGCCCAGATTTTCAATGCATTGTTAGCTTAACAAGCTCTTTAGTGGTCAAATAATTAACCATTGTTCTGCTGAGCCCGGATATGCTCTTCAGAAGCCATCTGATCAGGATCTACATTGTTTGTCATTCAGATTGTGAATTTGTTGTAATAATTTGCTACAGGTAATCTGATTGGTTGATAATCTGTAGTGGGTGTGGCATATATGAATATTCAGCAGGACAAGGG
The DNA here is from genome assembly GCA_963580285.1 of Lucinisca nassula. NCBI lineage: Eukaryota > Metazoa > Mollusca > Bivalvia > Lucinida > Lucinidae > Lucinisca > Lucinisca nassula. The sequence goes on along the minus strand of OY757020.1, from coordinate 22,148,299 downwards.
TTAACAAATTCATCTCTGTCCTTTAGAATAGCCATGTTGTCCGGTACAGAATTTTATAAGTTACTCCTATATTAATTGCATTGCAACACCTTGTCCTGATAAAGAACAAGTTAGTTTTATCAGCTCAGTATGACATTGCAATTTTATGAATGAACCTGGCCGACTCCTGGAAAAAATGGAGAGAAAAAATTATTATTTGAAAAAATTGGAAAACTTTCAAGAAAAAATATTATAGGAAAATTAAGTCACAACCGTAGCAGAAGACTTTCGTCATCATCATCATCATCATCATCATCATCATCATCATGATCATCATCATCATTGTCATCATCATCATCATCATCATCATCATCATCATCATCATCATCATGTTGTCTCACCCACTGTTGCTCCCATATTTTTGATCATTTTATAGTTCCACTAAATTTTGCATGCATCTTTTGTTTCAGAAACCGACAGAATTCAGAATGGTGAAATAAGACACTGTTGATTTGACCTTGCAGTTGGCTGACCTTGACCTTCAAAATGGCAAAAAGACCCACCGATTTACCAATCAAGCCAGTAGCCATAGCAGTAGATGGCCTTCAGACACCAGGAGGTCAAAGTATAGGTCAAAGGTCACTGGGGGTTGAAAGTTCTACAAGTGGATATTCAGTCACTACTGTTAATAGCAGCTGTCGTCTGCTGAAAGGGGGAGGGGAACGTGATGTTATAATTGAAGACCAATTAAAACAGCTTTCAAGAGGAGAGGAAGAAGAAAAGCAGTGTGGGATAGCAAAATGCCGTCCAGACTGCATACAGTGGTGTGCAAGTATAAAACTCTTCGTATTTTTCATGTGTTTGCTGATTACGATGAGTGGAACGCTATCGACTGGATATTTAAACAGTGTAATCACAACTATAGAGAAAAGATTTGAAATTGGTAGTTCTATATCAGGTCTCATTGCTGCGTCTTACGAATTTGGAAGTTTAGTAGCTGTGATTTTTATATCATATTTCGGTGGCAGACGTTATATCCCACGTTGGATAGGAACTGGCGTTATACTGATGGGTTTTGGTGCTCTTCTGTTTGCATTACCGCATATCATCGCTAAAAAATATACCGTCCATCAGGGTATAATAAATCAGACGGACGAAAATATATGTCATACTGTTACTAAGTCTGAACCAGGTGACGCTTGTTTGGACAAAAACGCGGGGAACTGGGTGTATGTTTTGATTCTCATTACTGCGCAGATTCTTATTGGAACAGGCGGAACTCCGATTTTCACGCTGGGAACAACATACATTGACAACCATGTACCAAAAGATAAGGCTCCAGCTTACTTAGGTAAGTGTTTGCAGACAACATTTACTATCTGCAGACGACATTCAAATCTATGGCTCCAGATAAGGTGGACATTACGATAACACACCAGTGCGACATAGTGCATGTTTCTCATCTCCAAACTGGCTACTTTTCTGATGACAATCCCTGATATATTTCTTATAAATACTGCAAACATAGGTCGTGGGTGCTCGTTAGAACCCCCTCATTGAGGCGGTTCTTGAGTACCCACATCCTATGTCTTTGAGTAAAAATAAGAAAAATAATGTATACCCCCATAAACCCCCATTTTCTATATATAAAGTGGGGTATTGGGGGTTCTTCATTTCACGGACTAGTTCATGTGATGATATACTCATTTTGTAACAAATGGAATCTTTCACTTTATATATATATATGGCACAAGTCTACAATTTCAAAATTTAGGAGTGTCAGGTTGGGTTTTCAGTAATAGCCCAATGAGGCGGTTCTAACGAGTACCCACAACATATGTCTTTCATATCTCAAAAATGTCAGCTTTTCTGTTGAAAATTTGTGATATTTTTCATATTTATTCTCTAAACATAGGTTGTGGGTGCTCGTTAAAACCACAACCTATGTCTTTCATATCTCCAAAAGTTTGGCTTTTCTGGAGAAAATTTGTTCTATATTTCTAATTTATACTCCCAAAAGGTTGTGGGTGCTTGTTAGGACTGCCTCAATGAGGTGATTCTAATGAGTAAGCACAACGTAGGCCTTGGAGCAGAAATAAGAAAAATAATATATACCCCTGTAAACCCCAATTTTCTATATATATAGTGGGGTTTAGAGAGGTGTTCATTACACAGCCGTGTTAAATCTTCACGACAACCCTTTTCTTTGGAAACAGTGTAGATCCAGATCAGATGGCTTCTGAAGAAGCCATCTGATCAGGATCTACACGGTTTGACATTCAAATTATGAATTTGGAGGAATAAATAACATCAAGTAATCTGATTGGTTCAAAGTCAGAAATGGGTGTGGCTAAACTGAATATTCAGCAAGAGAAGGGTTAACATGAAGGCAAGAGACTCTAGTCATGGAGAGTACAGACATGGGGCCATGTTCAAAACTAATGACGTTGCTAGTTAGCGTATCGTTAAAACTTTGATTATAATTATGCTAATATTTTTGCTGGAAAAATGTGAGCAGCTCTTGTTTGTTTGTTTGATCTGAGGTTTAACGTCCCCATCAACACTGTGAAGGTCATTTTGGAGACGTTACTTCCAATTTTGTGGGACTTTTATCCGACATTGAGATGTAATGACAGCTCAAGCCCTACCGCCCAATGAAACCAGTAGGATTTATAAGCATGGGCAGGCTTAGATCCTCTAAGCGTTTTCCCAGTACTCGTGTGCGGTTCTGTTTCAGCTCTGTGTGGAAGCATCATGCAGCCCATATATTTCTTCAAGCCCTGATGGACGGGGGCCGGTGAGCAGCTTTTGCTGATGCAAAAGCTACTCACATTTTTTCAGCAAAAATAACAAAATTTTAAATATTAAACTTGTTAGAACAATTAACAATATGACCACTAACGAGCTTATTAAGCTAACAATGCTTTTAACAACTGGCCCATGATTTTTTCAGCCCTGAAATCAGAAGTGTGAACGATATTCAGTCTGGGTTAGTTTGAACTGAATAAAAATGATAGATTGCATTGCATATCTGTGTCAGTTTGGTCCGTAATGTGAAGGCCATTTGATCTGGCTGAGTTTTGTTTGTTTGAATTGAGATTTCACATTCCCTTCCACACTAGTAAGGTCATTTTCGAGACCTTGCTTCCAATTTTGTGGGACTTCTACCCAACATTAACAGGAAATGACATCTCAAAGCCCTACTGTTCAAACAAACTAAAAGGGTTTATTTGCATGGACAGTCCAACTTGCACCAATTTGCCTGGGCAGCCTTATTACCTTCTAGCCCCCGCCCATTGGGGCTTGGAGAAATAGATGGGCTGCATGATGCTTCCATGCCGAGCTGAAACCAACTCGCACACGAGTACTGGTAAAAGGCTAAGAGGATCTAATCCTGCCCAGGCAATGCAGTGCGAGTCAGTCCGTCTATGCTTATAAACCCTATTGGTTTCATTGGGCGGCAGGGCTTGTAATGTCATTTCATCTCAGTGTCGGGTAAAAGTCCCACAAAATTGGAAGCAGCATCTTTAAAATGACCTTTATAGTGTTCACAGGGACGTTTAACCTCAAATCAAACAAACAAAACTTATTACCTTCATTCCTATTTTTAGACCTTCTTAGTTGTCTACCAGTACTCGCGTGTGGTCAGTTTCAGCTCTGCTTGAAGCATCATGCAGCTCAGTCTGTTTCTCCCGATGGGCAGGGGCCACCAGCTTGATTTTGTATGATTAAATTGAATTGGATAAAATCACTTCTGTTGCAAAAAGATGTTTTAATTTTTACATTGTGTAAACATCATTTGATCTCAACTCACTTCAAACTGAATAAAATTAGATGCATATTGCCATTCGTCAACTTTGTCTGAAGTGTAAGCACCATTTAATCTCGCACTCTTTGATTATCTTAATCAAGCTGCTTGTGTGAGTGTGGTCTGTTTGTCACCTTTCAGTGTGAATTCCCTCACCGGCAAATAGTGAACAAGATGAATTTGCCATAGGCAATTAATTAACGGGAGTATGTTTTATGAGAATATGAATATTTCATAAAGCTGTATTTGAGCAAGTTCATGAGAAAACAGTAGTGTTTGGGTTGATGAAGGTGTCATGTATATTGCGTCACTGGGGCGTCCAACTGATATTTGCTTACAGTTGGGCAAGGTCTGCTGTCAAACGCATGGCCGGACGTGTGGTGCAACATTCTCGCCAAGAAGCCGATAAGGTCATCTCCGAGAATATTGACCCTAAGTCTTCAGAAGTATATCGCCTTGCTAGCCAGATGAGAAGAGAGAATGCCGATGTTGTAGGTGACAAACCAGTAAAGAATGATGCAGTGGATTCGAGATGTTAATCAGTGAAGAATCAAAGCAGAGGCCCGGTTAGAAAACTACCAAAGGCTACTCAACGTTGAGTTTGACTGTATGGAACGCCTCAACTATCTTATGTCGAGATATGGCATCATATTCTGTTGACATACCATTTTGTCATGTTCATATTCATTACATATTGTTTGTGTATTGTGTTGTCTTGTTTGTTTGTCAAGTTATTGTGTTAACTTGTCATCTTAATAGCTTCCACTTACGAAGTTAGTAAGTTATATTCTGTCAAAAAATGTCATATCTGGTCAATTTGCAATGCTGTTTTGTAAACTGGTAATCCTGTTTACTTCAGTAACAATAGTATAAATTCACACAATGATTTTGTCTGGTCACTTTGAAATGTACATAGTTAACTCGTCATCCTGTTTGCTTCAAGTGAAGTATTATTATATAAAAAAATCATTATATTTGGTCAGTTTATATTGATGACTTGTAAACCCGCCATTTCATTGTCTTCAGTGGTAATTTTATGTCAGAAAAGAAATATATATGCATAGTTGGCAATGTTGTCGAATTAAACCATCATTGTATTATTTCAATTGATCGTTACTCATTATGTTGTTGTGACCTATATCTGGTAAAACCCAGAACCACCCGGTCACTTCAGCCTCAGTTGTTTCATCCATATTACTGTTCCGCTCTTGGGTGTAGTTTTAATTTTCAGTAGGGTAGGATAGGGGTTTCAGGCAAGACTGGCACTGTCGTAGTAGTTTTGTTTGATTTGAGGTTTAATGTCCCCATCAACACTGTATAGGTCATTTTGGAGACATTGCTTCCAATTTTGTGGGACTTTTACCCGACATTGAGATGAAATGACATCTCAAGCCCTGTCACCCAATGAAACCAATAGGGTTTATAAGCATGGACGATCCAACACGCACAGCTTTGCCTGGGCAGGCTTAGATCTTCTAAGCTGTTTACCAGTACTCGTGTGCGGTCGGTTTCAGCTCTGCGTGGAAGCATCATGCAGCCCATCTATTTCTCCAAGCCCCGATGGGCGGGGGCTGTTGTTGTAGTAGTGGTAGTAGAAATAGTAGCAGTAGCAGGAGGACTATAAGTAGTAGCCTTTGTGGTAGTAGAACCATGCAATCTAATCTGTTTCTCAAATCACCGATGGGTGGGGCACAGAAAGAGCAGCAGCAGCAGTAGTAGTAATAGTAGTAGTAGTAGTGGTGGTGGTGGTATGGTAATATAAATTGTTGAAGAAGCACTAGCAGTAGTAGTAAAAGCTGTCTTAGAAGCAGTACTAGAAGTTGTTGTAGTAGTAGTAGCAGTAGTAGAAGTAATAATAGGAAAATTAATAATAGTAGCCTTTGAAGTAGATGTAGTAGTACTAGTAAAGTAGTTTTTTGGTTGATTTGAAGTTTAACGTCCCTGTCAACACTGTAAAGGTCATTTTGGAGACGTTGCTTCCAATTTTGTGGGACTTCTACCCGACATTGAGATGAAAAGACATCTCAAGCCCTGCCGCCCAATGAAACCAAAAGGTTTATAAGCATGAACGGGCCGACTCACAAGGCATTGCCTGGGCAGGCTTAGATCCTCTACGCGGTTTACCAGTATTCACGTGCGGGTCGGTTTCAGCTCTGCGTGGAAGCACAATGCAGCCTATCTGTTTCTTCAAGCCCCGATGGGTAGGGGCACTAGTAAAGTAGTACAAGTAGCAGTAGTAGAAGTAGTAGTAGTCGTAGTAATAGTAGTAGACATAGCAGTAGTAGTAGTAGTAATAGCAGTAGTAGTAGTAATATCAGTAGTAGTTGTAGTAATAGCAGTAGTAATAGCATTAGTAGTAGAAGTATCAGTAGTAGTGGCAGCGGTAGTTGTAGTTGTAGTAGTAGTAGTAGTAGTAGTAGTAGCCTTTGTAGTAGTAGAATCATGCAACCTTATCTGTTTCTCAGAGTCCTGATTGGTGGGGGCGCAGAAATAGCGGCAGTAGTAGTAGTAGTAGTAGTAGTAGTAGTAGTTGTAGTAGTAGTAGTAGTAGTAGTAGTAGTAGTAGTAGTAGTAGTAATAGAAGTAGCAGTAGTTAAAGTAGAAGTAGTAGTAGTTTTGTTTGTTTAATTAGAGGTTTAACGTCACGGCTCATTTTGGAGACGTTGTTTCCAATATTTTGTGGGACTTTTACCTGACATTGAGACAGCCCCCGCCCATTGGGGCTTGAAGAAATAGATTGGGCTGCAAGGTGCTTCCCGCAGAGCTGAAACCAACCGCACATGAGTACTGGTAAACTGCTTAGAGGTTCTAAGCATGCCCAGGAATAGTGATGCGAGTTGGACCATCCATGCATATAAACCCTAAAAGTCCCACAAAATTGGAAGCAACGTCTCCAAAATGACCTTTATAGTGTTGACTGGGATGATAAACACCAAGTCAAGCAAAAAAAAAAGCATAAGCAGTAGTAGAAGGAGTAATTATATAGTAAAAGTAGTAGTAGCCTTTGTAGTAGTAGAACCATGCAACCTAATCTGTTTGTCAAAGCCCCAATGGGGGCGCAGAAAGAGCAGCACCAGAAGTAGTAGTAACAGTAGTAGTAGTAGTAATAGTAGTAGTAGTAGTTAAAGTAGTTGTAGTAGAAGCTGTAATAGTAGCAGAAGTAGTTAAAGTAAGAATGAGTGAGTGAGTGTTTTGAGTTTTACGTCCCACCAACAGCTAAGGTCATACGGAGACAGGACCTCAGTTTAAAGACTCATCCAAAAGTTTGGAGAAGCCCAGGATCAATCCTGCGACCCCTGGTTTACAAGGCGAGTAGCGTAACCACTACACCTTGGAGGCTTCTTAAATGTAGTAGTAGTCGTAGTAGTAGTAGTTAAAGAAATTGTAGTAGAAGTTAAAGTAGTAGTAGTAGCAGAATAGCAGTAGTAATAGTAGGACAGGTAAAAGGAGTAGCCTTTGACGAAGTAGTAGTAGTAGTAGTAGTAGTAGTAATAGTTGTTTTGTTTTGTTTTGTTTGATTTAAGGTTTAACGTCCCCTTCAACACTGTAAAGGTCATTTTGGAGACGTTGCTTCCAATTTTGCGGGACTTTTACCCGACATTGAGATGAAATGACATCTCAAGCCCTGTCGCCCAATGAAACCAATAGGGTTTATTAGCATGGACGGTCCGCCTCGCACCACGGTTCCTGGACAGGCTTAGATCCTCTAAGCTGTTTACCAGTACTAGTGTGAGGTCCGGATTCAGCTCTGCGTGGAAGCATCATGCAGCCCATATATTTCTTCAAGCCCCTATGGGCGGGGGCTTAGTAATAGTTGTAGCAGTAGCAGCAGCAGCAGTCATAGTAGTAGCAGGAGCTGTAGAAGAAGTAGTAGTAGCAGTAACAGTAGTAGTAGTAGTGTTTGCATTAGTAATAATAGTAGTTGCAGTGATAATAATAGTAACAATAATTATAACAGCAAATGTAGCAACAATAGCAACAGTATTAACTGTAGTAGTTGTAGTATGTGTAGTAGTAGTAGCAGTACTAGTTGTTGTTTTAGTAGTTGTGATAGAAGTAGTAGTGGTTGTGATAGAAGTAGTAGTAGTGGTGGTATGGCAATATAAATTGTTGAAGAAGCAGTCGCAGACGTTGTAATAAAAGCAGCATCGGCAGCAGCAGTACAAGTTGTTTTAGTAGTAGAAGTAGTAGTAGAAGTAGTAGTTGTAGGAGGTTTAGTATTAGTTGTTGTAATAATAGCAGGAAAATTAATAGTAGTAGCCTTCGAAGTAGATGTAGTAGTAACAGTAGTAGTAGTAGTAGTAGTAGTAGAAGTAGTAGCAGTAGTAGGAGGAGGAGGTGTAGTGGTAGTAGCAGCAGCGTACTTGTAGTATTAGTGTTAGTAGTTACAATAGTAGTAGTAGTAGAAGTAGTAGTAGCAGTAATAGTAGTAATAGTAGTAGTAGTAGCCTATCAAGTAGTGATCCATGCGACCAAATCGGTTTCTGAAAGCCATGATGGGTGGGGCACAGAAATAGCAGCAGCAGTAGTAGTTGTAGTAGAAGCACTTGCAAAAGTTACAGCAGCATGAGTTAAAGTAGTATTAGTAGCAGTTAAAGTAGTTGTTGTAATAGTAGTAGTAGGATAAGTAGAAGTAGCAGTATTAGAAGAGTAGTAGTAGTAGTAGCAGTAGTAGTTTTAGTAGTAGTAGTAGTAGTAGTAGTGGTAGTAGTAGAAGTAGGATTAGTAGTAGTATGAGTATAGCAGAAGTAGTATTAGGACAGGTAAAAGTAGTATCCTTTGCAGTAGTAGTATTAGGAGTAGAAGTAGTACTACTAGTAGTAGTCGTAGCAGTAGCATTGGCAGCAGCAGCAGAAGTAGTAGCAGTAATAATATTGGTGATAGCAACAACAGCAGGAGTAGTAGCAGTGGTTGTAGATATAATAATAGTAGTAGTTGTAGTAGTAATAGTAGTAGTCATAGTAGTAGAAGTAATAATATTAGTAGTAGCAACAGCAGCGACAGTAGTAGTAGTTTTAGTAGCAGTAGTAGAAGTAGCAGTAGTAGTAGTAGCAGCAGCGGCTGTAGTAGCATTAGTAGTTGTAGTAGAAGTAGTAGTAGTAGTAGCCTTTGGAGTAGTAGAACCATGCAACCTTATCTGTTTCTCAAAGCCCCGATGGGTGGGGGCGAAGAAAAGGGGGCAGCAACAGTAGTAGTAGTTGTGTTAGTAGAAGTACCAGACCCATCTGGCATAGTGGTGGAGATGATAAGAGCAGCAGGTGATGTGGGTGCCTCAATGATCCGCGAACTTACTGCTTAAATCATCCATGCTGGCAAGATACCCTCTGACTGGGAACAGAGTTTCATTGTCTGTTTCCACAAGGGCAAGGCCGATGCACTGGGGCAACTACCATGGACTCAGGCTGACAGAACAGGTCATGAAAGTCCTGGAGAGGATTGTGGAATGTGGATGACCTCATTAGACAGTTGGTGTCGATTGATGACTCCCAGTTTGGTTTCGTCCCAGGAAGAGGCATAACAGATGCAATCTTTGTTGTAAAATGTAAGGCAGCTGCAAAAGAAGTATCTGGTGGCCAACAAGAGACTCTACATGGCTTTCCCAGACCTGGAGAAGGCATTTGATCAAGTGCCTTGGGAAGTCATCTGGTGGGCACTGAGAAAACTTGGAGTGGACGAGTGGATTGTGCGACTGGTCCAAGGGATGTATGCTAATGCTAATGCTTGGAGCCATGTCTGTGTTGGTGATGGTTAATAGTGCAGAGTGCAAGGTGAAGGTTGGTGTTCATCAAGGCTCTGTCCTCAGCCCACTGCTTTTCATCATTTTGCTTGAAGCCTTGCCACTTGAGTTCTGCTCTGGAGTTCCCTGGAAGGACCTGTATGCTGATGACCTTGTCATCATTATGCTGAATCACTCGAGGAATGTGTCCGGAGGCGCTTAACTTGGAAAGAGGCAATGGAGGAAAAAGGGCTGAGAGTAAATGCTGGAATGACCAAGATCATGATCTGTGGTACAGGTCTGGACCTCCTGCAGAGTATAAGCCAGTTCTCATGGGCTGTTTGTTGAACTGGAGTGGGCAGCAACAGTATTTTTTGCAATGGCTGCAAGTTCTGGGTGCACAAGAAATGCAGTGGGCTCAAGCACTTAACAGAGGACCCTGATTACAGGTGTACACAGTGCTAAAGAACTGCACGACCCTTAGATGGCAGACCACAGAAGGAAGTCCAAGTTGGACCTGACAAGCTGGAAGTGGTAGCTTCCTTTTGCTACTTAGGTGACATGCTCTCAGCAGCAGGTGGCTGTGATCTTTCTACCACATCACAAGTGAAAACAGCCTGGAAGAAATTCAAGGAGCTGCTACCAGTTCTCTCTTCCCACCACCGTTGAAGACACGTGGCTGTGTGAACAGGTAGATGGAAGGCCTGGGCCTGGGAGGCCCAAGATGACATAGAAGCAGCTGACAGAGAGAGATTGCAGAGAGTGGAAGCTCTCTGCTATCGACCCTCATGATAGACAAACCTGGAGATTTGGTGTGAGATCTGCCATACATGCAACATTTTAGCTAGCTACCTGGAAGGGGGCCATTTATGTGGATGTTGCCCCTGCACCTGCACGTTAATCAAAACTCCGTTGATGATGAAACAGTGTGGACCCAAATCTTGTAGGAAAAGTCTGATATGGGCCCACACTGTATGCCTGTATGCAAGAATATTTTTTAAAAATTTGCAAAAAAATTCACAGGCAACATAAGCAGACAACATTTTCAGCTGTATTTTTATTCAGCATCTTAAATATGTTGCTTGAAAGAGAAAACCTTGCCCCAAGAATGATTGAATTCTGGATAAGGGAAGAGTAATGGGGTTGAATTTTGATTTTGGGATAAATTTTCCTTTTTCTCCGTGAATACCTCAGGGCTTTCAACCACTTGCCAAGCAGTCCACAGTAGCATCATGTAAATTGGTTGGAATTACAATATTCCTTATATATTCTATACATTTTTTCTGGGCAGGTGAAATAAAAAATTACTTGCCCAGCTAAAATTTGGACTTGTCCCGGGCAGCTGGGTAATGGATTTGTCAGGCCCTGATACCTAATTATGTTGTGGGTACTTCAGGGCTTGAAAATTCTTCAAATTTTCACTCATCCTGCATGACTAAGGGCATGTAAGTTTTGGAAAATTTCATAGGGAAGTGACAAAATGTTTGCTCATCCTCACAAATTTTCTTCTAAACATGATGAGTGAACAAGTAGATTTTCCCAGCTCTGTACTTGTAAGATTCTTGCACACCAGACAAAGAAATCCGTGATTTTACCCTGGGATAGAAATTTATGTTCTGACCCTGGTGTTCCGACCCAGGCAACTAACATAAATGCGCTTCAATTCTATTCAACTGCCGGTTTGTTTGTTTGTTTGATTTGAGGTTTAACGTCCCAGTCAACACCGTAAAGGTCATTTTGGAGACGTTGCTTCCGATTTTGTGGGACTTTTACCCGACATTGAGATGAAATGACATCTCAAGCCCTGTCACCCAATGAAACCAATAGGGTTTATTAGCATGGACAGTCCGCCTCGCACCGCGGTTCCTGGACAGGCTTAGATCCTCTAAGCCGTTTACCAGTACTAGTGTGCGGGCCGGATTCAGCTCTGCGTGGAAGCATCATGCAGCCCATATATTTCTTCAAGCCCCTATGGGCGGGGGCTTATTCAACTGCCGGAACTACTTTCGCACTCCTTTTATTTTGTAAACAATATACATGTGCGAGCTGTCAAAACTAACCGGAGGTGTTGTGCAAGAAAAAGAATCAAGTATGGGGTTCTGTTGTAGATGGGCGTTTCCAACCCTCGGGATGACCGTGCTGAGCGGAACCTCGGCGAAGCCTCGGTTCCGCTCAGCACGGTCATCCCTCGGGTTGGAAACGCTCATCTACAACAGAACCCCATATCAGATTCTTATATTCTTGCACACCAGACAAGGAAATCTGCGATTTTACCCTGGGATAGAAATTTATGTTCTGACCCTGGTGTTCCGACCCCAAATCGAATATAATCGCGTGTTTGATAAATGCACTGGTTGATTACGACCTTGTGTGCGTTGTCCTTAAGCTTGACGTCATGCACGATCCGTGACATCACTTTACATTCCTGCAGTGTTAACACAATATGGCGGACGTTGGTAACCGAAGTGACTGCAGCATTGAAATTCCGCTCAAAGAAATGGAAGGTATGCAAGAAAAAGAATCCAATATGGATGTGAGGGGTGGATAGAAAAATCCGTCCCTCGGGATCACTGTCCGGCATCACTCGGCAAGCCTCGTGATGCCGGACAGTGACCCTTGGGACGGATTTTTCTATCCACCCCTCACACCCATATAGGATTCTTATAATCTCCCCCATTGATAAGTCAGCTCATGACAGAACCTACAATAAGACTGGTGCCTGTGTATCTGTGCTGTCTAGTTAGAGTATATAGAGAATACCAGGTTGGTGTCATTATAGCCCTGCTTTGAAAAAGTGGGGGCTATATTGGATTTGGCTTGTCCGGAATTCCGTCTGTCTGTCTGTCTGTAATCTTGTCCGGAATTCCGTCTGTCTGTAATATTTGATAGTGGGTACCTTGTTACCGCAACTTCTCTTACAGTTCTAGGTCAATCCTTTTGAAACTTTACAGGTGTTTTCATATAGGTCTGAAGATGTGCATATTCTTTTTTCATTATCCTTAAATAATTTTTTTCACTTATTTCACCTTTTTTAACTTAGACAATTTTTGAGATCTACTAAGGTTAAAATGTATAGGGAGTAGCTACCTTGTTACCGCAACTCCTCTTACAGTTCTAGGTCAATCCTTTTGAAACTTTACAGGTGTTTTCATATAGGTCTGAAGATGTGCATATTCTTTTTTCATTATCCTTAAATAATTTTTTTTTCACTTATTTCACCTTTTTTAACTTAGACAATTTTTGAGATCTACTAATGTTAAAATGTATAGGGAGTAGCTACCTTGTTACCGCAACTCCTCTTACAGTTCTAGGTCAATCCTTTTGAAACTTTACAGGTGTTTTCATATAGGTCTGAAGATGTGCATATTCTTTTTTCATTATCCTTAAATAATTTTTTTCACTTATTTCACCTTTTTTAACTTAGACAATTTTTGAGATCTACTAATGTTAAAATGTATAGGGAGTAGCTACCTTGTTACCGCGACTCCTCTTACAGTTCTAGGTCAATCCTTTTGAAATTTTACAGGTGTTTTCATATAGGTCTGAAGATGTGCATATTTTTTTTTCATTATCCTTAAATAATTTTTTTCACTTATTTCACCTTTTTTAACTTAGACAATTTTTTAGATCTACTAATGTTAAAATGTATAGGGAGTAGCTACCTTGTTACCGCAACTCCTCTTACAGTTCTAGGTCAATCCTTTTGAAACTTTACAGGTGTTTTTATATAGGTCTGAAGATGTGCATACCGTAATTCCCTGTGTATACCACGCACTCATCTATAACACGCACCTCAATTCTGAGTCCAAGATATGGGTAAAAAAAGATATTCCAGTCTAAAACACGCACATGCTTTTCCCAAGTATCACAGAATGCTTTTCTCAGACGCCATTTTGATTGAAAATGAAAGTACAAGAATTTTGATTGGCTACTATCAAAATAGCCTGACTGGTTATAGGTATATTTCCCAGTAGTTACAGAACAGAATAGTGGTTAGTTTCTCTCTTGTAGCATAGGCAGTTCTCCCTTTACCCATAACGGTGGTGTGTGACAAGGTGACATTTTAAGTCTGCTGTTATTCATTTGTAATGAAAAATGACAATGCGTTTTCCCAGTTTTCTTTCACAAGGAAAGATATAAACAGGTTTCTTTCCAAAGGTAAAATTGTGACAACATGCCTCCAAGGCAGGTGCTCCATAGCGTTAATGACAGAAATTAAAGGTATCTACAGGTAGATTGAGTAGTTTGACACCTCTGGTTTTTCACACGTTCTCTATGCTAATCCCATAATTAACACCTTCTCAGCATGAGCCAAACATCTCACTCAATTAAAGAAGCCCATTTTGCATTTACTGTTAATAAAACGGTATTTCATGCCTGACTTCAAGGAACCCGATGTCCTGTGCAATTTGGAACTTTGTTGACATACATTAACTATCATAATTAATACTATAAGTATATTTATTAATAATAATATTATTATTTTTATTATTATTATTATTAGAATTTTTCAAAAAATGCAGAATTTCTGTATTTCCAACAAACCACTGTTTTGTGACCAGTCTATTCAGATTCAGCAAATTAGTTCATTACGTAAATTTGGGTATACCTCCCTGTGAAAATGTGGAAAATATGGAAGTTATTTTTGTGCTAATAAAAGGTAATATGCATGAAAGGTTGATGTCTGAGATAGCAATATTGATTGCATTTTTAATGGTATGAATGATTCAATGAATTAATATGTCAAACGAACTTTATGAGGGTCTCAAAGTGTCACATTGTATTTGTAATGGGTTTTCGTGACCTGCCGACTTTTCGAGAAAAACAATGTCATTTTTCTATGTCATTGAATTACACGCAGGGGATTTTTTTCACCGTTTTCTGGGTGAAAAAAGTGCGTGGTTTACACAGGGAATTACGGTATTCTTTTTTCATTATCCTTAAATAATTTTTTTCACTTATTTCACCTTTGTTAACTTAGACAATTTTTGAGATCTACTAATGTTAAAATGTATAGGGAGTAGCTACCTTGTGATCGCAACTCCACTTACAGTTCTAGGTCAATCCTTTTGAAACTTAACAGGTGTTTTCATATAGGTCTGAAGATGTGCATATGCTTTTTTCATTATCCAAAACTTATTTTTTAACTTAGACAAGGCGTAGGTACCTTGTTAGGGATTTAACCCTCTCACAAGTCTTTACCTTTAATTCATGAGTCTTTCTCCTCTGACAGGGCTATAGCGGGGCTATAGTCAGATCCTCTGACAGTTCTAGTTTGATATCAAGTTTATCAGGCTCGGCTTTGAGAACGCTTGTAGAATCGCGAGGCTTGCCGAGCGATTCTACATGCGTTCTCGAAGCCGAGCCTGATAAACTTGATATCAAATGACACGAATCTGGTATTCTATTTATCAGTTTATCCCCTTGTAGACTCTTAGATAATAACATTTTTGCCATTTTTCCAGTAGTCCGGCTCGCTCATAAAAGTGCAATGTCATGTTGACCTGATAAAGCTCACTTGACCTGAGATAGGATATCTTTATCAGGTCAATGCGTTTCAATGCAATATATATAGGGGTAACTGATAAATGCTGATCTTTGCTGATCACCTGAACCTTACATTCCATAAAAATCCTAAAACATTTGAAACCTTGAGGACTTGCTGCAATTCTCCTAAAATTTTAATGGGTTTGTTTTTCCCCATCTAGTAAGGAGTCCAGAAGGTGGAGATGGAATGGCAAATGGTGTAGAGCCTGATCAGGCTGCTCTTTCAGGAGCATTGTGATCTGGGTCTACACTGTTTGCTTAGGCATGTCTGTCCCAATACTTAAGTTCATTTTGGTTTCCTCCAGACTATTCAAAGAGAAATTCATTTGTACTGGTAAATGTTGGATTTCAGTCTTAGATATATATTTGTATTTTCTTACATTTCAGCATTCACCTATGCTACGGGTGCCCTAGGCCCTGTCGTGGGCTACGCCCTTGGAGCACTGTTCCTTCAGTTTTACGTGGACGTGTTCAGCTACAAGGTGACCCACCTGTCCCCAGCTCATCCCCGCTGGATCGGGGCATGGTGGGGAGGGTTTATCATATGTGGGTTTGCCCTGTTTGCTCTTTCTGTGCCATTCATGGCATTTCCGCGGGTCCTGGTGAACGAGAAGAGGAAGGTTCTGGAGAGTAAAGCTCGGCAGGATTTGATGAACCCTGGCGACGCAGATAGTGACACTCGCAGTGAAAGATATGGAAAAGATGTAAAAGGTAAATCAGAATTACAGTAGAACTTCGATGGCTCGAACACCGATGGCTCGTTTACCATCGCTGAGTCGAACCCGTTCTTGTGTCACTAGGGAATTTCTTTACATAAGAAATAGGAAGGGTAAAATTAGGATATTTTTGTCTTTTATCTTGCAAATGTATGCTGTGTGTACTCATTAGAATCGCCTCAATGAGGCGATTCTAATGAGTACACACAGCATACATTCTTCATTATGGAACACAGAAAAAGATGTCCTAAAGTATGTTGTTATGCCTCCTGGCATTAGCCCTCAGTGGCTCGAACTACCCCTGTCTCGAACAGATTTTCATGGTCCCAAAGTCGTTCGAGCCATTGACGCTCGACTGTATATATTTATGCTTGAAGCAGCAGTCACAATAGTAGGAGATGACAATTTCAGTTTTATTTATTTTTTTTCTGAAAATTAAAAGAAGAAAAGAGAAAAAAGAAAAAAAAATGAAATTTTTTAGGGTCGAAAGCTCTGGGTAAGTCTGGATTATATTTTTGCCTATTTTTATTTCATAAAAATTCAGGCTTCAAACATGAGTACAAGCCAGATTTTCACTGAAAAAAAAATGAAAATTGAAAATATCTTTTGTTATTACTGTGTACTTTAACCCATTCAGTACCAGAAACCCCTAAAGTGGTACCTTGGCAAACAGTGCAGACCCAGATCAGACGCCACAGAACGAGCGTCTGATCATGGCCTACACTGTTTGCAAAAAGATAAGCCATTTTCCGAATAAGTTTTGAAGAAAACACAACCTGACAGCCCTAAATTTTGAAATGGACTCCCGCTATATATAAGGAGGAAGATTCCATTTGGTACAAAAAGGGTAAAGTTAGATGCTATTACAAACTTCCTAGGACTTAAACTGATTTCCTATCCCAGAATTCCCAAGTTACTCACGTCTAGTCCTATCTTGTTTACAAAACAAATTGAACAATCTTTTGGGATATAAAACTCGTTGAAAAATACATCATGGAACTTGACTACTCTTAAGTAAATAAGTAATGGTGGGAGTTGTAGTTTATCAGTTTCTTGTATAGTAGTCACAGATAAGATTGACTAGGCAGAGCTATCGTTTGTACCTGCCTTAGGAATATTCCATTAATAAAAAGGTAAACCAAGTCCACCAATAGTGTGAATTCAGCTGTAACACAAGTATAGCTGTGGCGTAAATGACCATATCGTCCGCTTGTATAAAGCGTGCAAAAGGCACTCTACCGAATCTCCTGGTGGACTCAGCGAATTTGACATATATTGACAACACCTGAATAGCTCCGCCTAGTCAATCTTATCTGCGATTACTATACAGTAAACCCCCTTTATACCAACATTAAATGTAAAGACCAAACTTGTTATAACAACAATTTCAATGTAACATATCGTTAGCTCAAGATGAGACAATTGAGATATTCAAGAATATTGTAATTATTTAATACTCCAAGAAAGAAATGTTGTGGATATTTGTTAGAATCGCCTCAGTGAGGCGATTCTAACAAATGTCCACAACATTTGTTCCTTGGAGAAGCAAGGAAAAAAGTCCTTTATTACCTATTCTTTTATTCCTTATTGGGATTCTTTAAAGCGGCAAAATTCTCTATAGCGGCAAATTCTCTATAGCGGCAAATTCTCTATAGCGGCAAATTCTCTATAGCGGAGAATTCTCTATAGCTGCCAATTCTCTATAGCTGCCAATTCTCTATAGCGGCAAATTCTCTATAGCGGCAAATTCTCTATAGCAGCAAATTGTTAGGGAACAAATACTCTCGTTATAGCCAGGGTCCTCTGTAGAAAGAAAAGAAAAGGAAAGACAGTGGCAAACAACCAGAACCAGTGTCCAATGTCTGGAGTCACATTAGAACATACTAAGTTACCGTAGTCTTGCAGATGAAAAGGGATTTCTGATTGGGTAACTCAGACTGAACTTTCAAATATGCACCAACATCATCTGGGCCCCATCAAGCGATTTTGGTACTAATTGCCTATGCGAGCAGCGACGGTTCAGGCGAGCCTGCGCAGTCTCGCCAGAACCTTCGCTCTCGCTCATACAAGCAGTGAATCAAGAGGAACCTTCAGACAGAAAGCCATATCCATGGCCCCTCTGAATGGCTGGGCATGCGCAGTTCAAATTTGTCATGACGGAATGCTCAAAGACACAAATTCACTTGGTGGGGCTCATCTTTTAACGGCTGACATTTCCCTTTTTTTGGCAGGTAATTATTGAAGCACACACTTATCTGCATATTTGAATGTTTGAATTATTAGAAAGGGCTGAGGTGAAAATAAACTCTTAAAGTGCCAAACATAACATAGCAGAGGACATTTTTATTTAGAGAAAATAAGGCTATATTGAGTCAAATTTTCTCTGAAAAAAAAAGTTTAATTAACCCATTTTGTACTAAATGGAATTAGGTCCCCGCCCATCGGGGCTTGAAAAAATAGATGAGCTGCATGATGCTTCCACGCAGAGCTGAAACCGACCCGCACACGAGTACTGGTAAACCGCTTAGAGGATCTAAGCCTGCCCAGGCAAAGTGGTGCGATTTGGACCATCCATGCTTATAAACCCTATTTGTTTCATTGGGTGGCAGGGCTTGAGTTGTCATTTCATCTCAATGCAGGGTAAAAGTCCCACGAAATTGGAAGCAACGTCTCCAAAATGACCTTTACATTATTGATAGGGACATTAAACTTCAAATCAAACAAACAAACAAACCAAATGGAATTTTCCTCCTTATATATAGCAGGAGTCAATTTCAAAATTTAGGGGTATCAGGTTGTTTTCTTCAAAACATATTTGGAAAATGGCTGAACATTAGGCCCTGATCAGACATTGCGTTCTACGGTGTCTGCTCTGGGCCTACACTGTTCACCAATTTCCTGGTTTGGGGTTTCCCGTACAAAATGGGTTAACCCAATTTTCTCATTACGTTAACACACCTGTGCGACATAGTGCATTTTTCACATCTCCAAACTGGCTACCTTTCTGATGAAAATCCTTGATATTTTTCTTGTTTATACTGCAAACATAGGTTATGGGTGCTCGTTAGAACCGCCTCAAAGGCGGTTCTAACGAGTACCCACAACCTATGTCTTGGAGCAGAAATAAGAAAAATAATGTTTACCCCCACAAACCCCAGTTTTCTCTATACAAAGTGGGGTTTAGGGGATCTTCCTTTCACGGACTTGTTATCGTGATGTTTTGCTTTTATAAAGAAGCCATCTGATCATGATCTACACTGTGTGTTGTTCAGTTTGGTAACTTGCATATATATTACATTAAACAGTCTGATTGGATGAAAGTCAGAATTGAGTCTGGTTAAATTAATTTAATCAACAAGACAATAGTTAAAAAATGTAAAATTTTGTAAACTGCAGTTTGCATTGCTGTTTGTTTGATTTGCTGCTTAACGTCCCCTTCAGCACTTTATAGGTCATTTTGGAGATGTTGCTTCCAGTTTTGTGGGACTTTTACCTGACATTGCGATGAAATGACCTCTCAAGCCCAGTGAGTGTCGCCCAATGAAGCCAATAGGATTTATAAGCCTGGACAGTCCGCATCACGCAAACACGCCTATAAAATTTTGACCCCCTTGAACCCCACTTTTAAATAGAAAAACTGGGGTTTGCATGGGTAAACTTTTTTTTTCTTATTTCTGCTGTAAAATATAGAATGTGTGTACTCGTTAGAACCGCCTCGATGAGGCGCTTCTAATGAGTGCCCACAATCTATATTTTGAGCAGAAATAAGAAAAATATCACAATTTTTTATCTGAAATTTTTCATTTTTTCGGCGATAAAGGTTACAATGTATTTGTATAGGCGTGTTTTCATAATGGACTTGCACCGCTTTGCCTGGGTAGGCTTAGAGTCTCTTAGTGTTTTACAATTACTTGAGTGTGGTTGGTTTCAGCTCGGCATGGAAGCATCATGCAGCCCATTTATTTCTTCAACCCTGATGGGTATGGTCCGAAATGTGCATTGCAATTAAAAATCTTCTTCACGATGTCATACCGAAAATCATCAAAATTCCATCCCTACGGTAACAGACTATACGGACAGTGTTGCAAACAGGAAAATTGAATGATAGGATTACGTGTCTCTATTGAAGTTAACGTCAAAATGGTCCTATGAGGCAATAACAATAGTTACACAAATATTTTGCACACTTGGTTAAACCCTTTTTCAGCTGTTTTTGACAACGCCTACCTTTGCAAACAGTGTAGAGCCAGATCAAATGGCTTCTAAAGAAGCCATCTGATTTAGAAGCCATCTGATCAGGATCTATACCATTTAGGGATGTAACGATAGTCAGAAAATGACTATTGCGATAGTATTGACATTGCAGGAAGAACCATTGCGATACTTTTACTATTGCTGACTACTATTGCAATACTATCGTGATACTATTGTCTGAAACATATTTTGAGAAGGAAATAAAAACAAGTCAATCCTTCAAACTGTATTCTGTATGCTTTATCTGGATACAAGAAATAAACAAGATAAATTACACAAGAGGGACACCTATTGTGCACTCCTGTTTGCTTTTCGGTCTTCCCTACATGAAGAGGAAACAGCTCCCCAGGAGCATCTTTTTATTTCCTTTTAGAAATCCTTCTGGAAGAGCCGGGAGACTCATTTTAATAGAAGTAGCCAAGTAAAATGTATCAATTCACAGTGAGAATGTGAAATCAGTTTCTTAATCAAAATAAATGTAAGCTCTTCACGAAGGCAATGAAATCTTTGCTTGTCTTCAAAAACACTTCGGACATGAAAAGGAGACTAAATACACCTCAACCTCGTTATAACACTGAACTTTGGGTCCAACCAAACCGACCATGTTAGTTAACCGAATCGGGTAATAAACGCCGGATATGCAGTCTATTCTATAATTACACTGTAAACACAAGCCTCCGGCGCTACCGATAAGCCTATAATGTTCCGCGTGTGAAAATAAGATCAATTTATGTCTCTAATCTGCATTTATCACTCAATCGTCAAATATAATCCACAAATCGCTTCTAAGACGATTAGCTTCAATCATCTATCGGTAGATGTATGCATGATAATAAAAACAGACTATTCTACTGCCTTGTGCATGGCTATATTTTGGCGCCAAAATAGCAGACGCTTGGCGGGAAAAGTGGAAGGCTTTAATTTGTGTAAACACATCTGTATGCTGTTGTTGGTGACATGGATCGAGCTTCCTGGTATTAATCAGGAATTGTGCAGGGCGCTGTTTTCTATCCACCTCTATCCACAACAGTTTAGCTATTGAGAAAATATGTTTTACCGGTTACGAAAGAAATACGCTTCATTAAAATAAATAGTAGATACAGGAAGGGTACCCAAAGACTGGACTACTGCCTATGTTTGTCCTCTTTTCAAGAAGGGAGACACTAGCCTTGCTTCCAACTATAGGCCTATCTCTCTGACTAGTATCTTGTGCACGGTGCTGGAGCACATTGTCACAACCAATGTGGTTTCCCACATGGACCAGCACAACCTGTTGTACGACTTACAACATGGTTTTCGCACCAAGCTGTCATGTGAGATCCAACTTGTGACTCTCATAGAAGATCTAATGAGAAACTCCATAGCAGGTAACCAAACTGACCTTGTCTTGCTTGACTTTTCAAAGGCATTTGACAAGGTCAGTCACCAAAAACTCCTACTAAAGCTGCACAAATACGGAATCAGAGGCCTCAGCTTGAAGTGGATACAGGCATTCCTTTCCGGCCGAACACAAACTGTTGTTCTCGAAAACGAACAGTCGGAAACGGTGCCTGTGACATCTGGGGTCCCTCAGGGTTCCGTCCTGGGCCCAATACTTTTCTTGATTTACATCAACGACCTACCGAACAGGACCAGATATAAGGTACGGTTGTTTGCTGATGATACGGCCATCTACCTGGCAGTCTCCAGCCTACAGGATGCTCAAGTACTGCAAAAGGATCTTGACTGCCTTGATGAGCGGGAACTGCAATGGGATATGGAGTTCAATCCAAGTAAGTGTGTTGATATACATGTGACACGAGCACGAACAGTCCCGAGTGAATACCTACTGCACGGTCAGATTCTTGAATCGGTTGAAGGCTCCAAGTATCTGGGCGTTGAAATCAGCAGCAACCTATCTTTCAACAACCACATCAAAAGACATGCACCACAGCTAGCCGATCATTAGGGTTCATTAAGCGAAACATCAGGACAAAGTCACCAGCCATTCGCGAAATGGCATACAAGACATTGGTACGCCCCCTAGTAGAGTACTCCTCCTCTGTCTGGAGCCCTTATACCCAAAACAACATCTATAAAATCGAGATGATCCAACGTAGGGCAGCCAGGTGGACACTTGACAACTACTACAGACAGGCGAGTGTTACAGACATGTTAGACCACCTTGGCTGGCGTACTCTGGAACAACGAAGAAATGATTCCCGGCTCTGCCTGTTCAACAAAATTGTCCACGGACTTGTAGCTATAGACCTACCACCGTATGTTGTGCACCCGACCAGGATTTCCCATAAAAACTCTCACCCACTGGTTTATCGACAAATCCACACCAGAGTAGATTATTACAAGTATTCGTTCTACCCGCTCACAATCGTGCAATGGAACCGGCTGCCATCCAACATCGCATTACTGCCCACTTTCGAATCTTTCAAAAGGGCAGTATGCATGGTTAACCACCCAATGCCATAAATGCCAGCGCACTGTTTTTATCTTTTAGCTGTCACTGTCAGCTTGTCTCTGACTATTAACATTTTAACCCTATCATTTTTATTCCACCTTCTCTAACAGTTCTTATGGAAACTTTTTTAATTTTAAACTTCTTCTACTAACATCCCACTGACGCGCACCTGCACGTAATCCCCGCGAGTGGGGTGATACAGTATTGATATAGATATAGATAGATAGATAGCTGAAAAACTATGTCAGCAATGCATATGATTCATAATCAGAATTGTTACCGACGACACGTCAAACGAATCCATACACCAGAACCTGTGTTTTTGGAAGTTAGATTTGAATCTTAAGACCGAAAATCTGAGGAAATTTTTAATATAAGTCTCAGTGTTTCGATACACAATAGATCGCATGCGTTTGTTAAACGGAACACCTTTGAGATCAGGGCTAAAGAATTTTTATATCCAAATCGGCCCCGGTCGACCGATGACGTCATCAGTAACGTGCCGAACATGCCTTACAATGTCATCCCGACATTCTTGCATCTGCCAACTTATATAATTTTCCATCATTTTCATTGTGTAATGTTTTTTTTTTTCAAACATCATTTGTATTTTCCTTTTGTTGTTTTGGTAAAATATTTTAAGATATTTTAGCAGTACAAATAAACAGACAATCGTACCACGTTTTTAGTTTCTTTAATTGTTTTCTAGTGCGGTATTTCCCTTACACGGTGTCCAAGATTCAAAATTAATTCCTCGGCTGTATATACATGTCTGGATGCCCAAATAATAAACGTACTTTGCAGGACGACACGTATTTCATTTCCTTTGATGTCTGTTATTGACAAAATAAGAATCCTCTAAAACATCAACCAGAACATTTTTTTTTTTTTTTTTTTTTTTTGCATCTTTTGAAGCGGTAGTGACACATGCGGACTTTCCATTCTTCATGTGCTAAATAATGCGGGCGGCACCCTTTGACAATAAATACCACTGTGAAAACACACATTAATTATAGCTTTTCTTATCACTGGCTTGCAGACACCTTGCAGATTAGCATAATCAAAATATGCGTGGTCATCTGTGTCAATTATTTCGAAATCAATTTACATCAAAGTGCTGTTGAAATATGCTTCAGAAAGTTGTAAATTTACCAGTTCAATGAAGGCATATTCAGCGTTCTGACCTTATACCAACACAAAGAAATTGTAACTGAAACCTTCTAAATATGCTTTCAAAAGCATAATTTGTCTTGATTTTTGGTGGTCTCGATAGCGGAATTTCGTAGTAATTTGCTTGGTTGATAGTCAGCAATGGTTGTGACTAACTAGATTTATTCAGCAGGATAAGGGTTAACCCTCCTTTTACCAGAAACATCTGAACAGGACATGGTTCTGGTTCTCCGTTGTCTGATTAGTCTTCTCTGTTTAGCGAAAGAAAAAGTTTAGCCAGTTTACAAAGTGAATTTCTAAACATTACAACATTTATTCATTATGAGAACACACAAAACTGGCCTCAGTGGCCTAGTGGGTAAGAGTGCCGACTCTTAATCATAAGAACCCTCACCACTGTGGTTTGAGCCTCACTTGGGTCACATGAGACGCCAGATGGTCAGGTGGTTTTTCTCTAGGTACTCCAGTTTTCACAAACATCTGATTAATGATCAACTCTTAATAAGTGAAATAATGAAAGGGCCATAAAACTAAAACTGAAGAAACACAAAGGGTTGATTGTATCTGAGTGTATCCTGAAATAGTGAATATGTGACCTCGATCTAGAAGAGGCCCTTCTGATGGATACCCAAGGCTCTTTATAGTGGGTTTTTCCTGCAGAAATAAGAAAATATCAGTACTTTTCCAATAGAAAAGTGTATTATCTGGGTATGTTTATCCCACTTTGCACTGTATGGAATCTCTTTCCTATTATAGAGCAGGGGTCCAGTTTGAATTGTATGGGTATCATGTTGAATTACACCACACTGTTTGCAAAAAAAATTCTTTTAAGATGCCAAAGTAGATGACAGTTATCATGATTAGCATTTTACGGGTTAAATAAACACTTTACTTCATAGCCCTTAGTGCTGTACTTGAGTCTGATTCTTACTGCGATTTCTTATAGGACAAAACGATATTTCTGAAGAACGAAAGAGTATGTAAATTACCATATTTACACTGATCATATGGACACTTTTATCATAATCAACCAAATACAATACAAACATTTGGACACTTTTTGGTGAATGTTTGGACACTTTTTGGTGAATGTTTATCATAACCAAATACAATACAAACATTTGGACACTTTTTTGTGACAATTCACATGTATTCTGAAGCCTGATTTTTGGGGGGAAAACAATAATGCCATCCGTAGCACAGTTTAACTTGTAACTTTCAATTTTCTGCACCCTATATGCATAATTGTGACTGCCTATCAGAGCACCCTAGTCCTATAACTGTGACTTCCTAGCAGTGTGCACTAGTCTCAAATTGCGACAGCCCTAGTCAGAGTGCCCAAGTCAGATTTATTTTCATTATTTTTCAGTTAAAATAAGGTTTGACATTTTTTAAGCCTTATTGTGGCTGAATAATTATGAAGAAATACTTTGAAACTGTTGCCTGGGGAATGTACTTAGCACTTCCAGGGATGTCACTTGTGTATGTACATGAAGATGACCATTGATACATATGGGCCCCGCCAAGCGAATTTGGGTCTTCCAGCATTCCGTCAGGACAAATTTTAACTGCGCATGCCCAGCCATTCAGAGGGGCCAGGGATATGGCTTTCTGTCTGAAGGTTCCTCTTGATTTACTGCTTGTATGAGCAAGCAGCGAAGGTTCTGGCAAGACTGCGCGGATGCGCAGGCTCGCCTGAACCTTCGCTTCACGCATAGGCGATAAGTACCAAAATCGCTTGACGGGGCCCATATATTATGAGCCACATACACATATCAAATATTTTGGTAAAAAATCAATGGCCACTGGTACATATACTATTAGCCAGATGCACATATCAAATATATTGGTAAAAATCAATGGCCACTGGTACATATATTATTAGCCACATACACATATCAAACATATTGGTAAAAAAACGGTGGCCACTGGTACATATATTATTAGCCACATAGACATATCAAATATATTGGTAAAAAATAGGTGGCCACTGGTACATATATTATTAGCCACATACACATATCAAATATATTGGTAAAAAATCAGTGGCCACTGGTACATATATTATTAGCCACATAGACATATCAAATATATTGGTAAAAAAATCAGTGGCCACTGGTACATATATTATTAACCACATACACATGTCAAATATATTGGTAAAAAATCAGTGGCCACTGGTACTTATATTATTAGCCACATATACATATCAAATATATTGGTAAAAAACCAGTGGCCACTGGTACATACACCTGTGGACACAAAAGCGTTCAAACTTTGATGAGCTTCATTTCATTCTGACTTGAAACCTCATTCAATATATCCTAACATCCTATCAGTCAACTTTTAGACAGAAATAAATTCAAAACACAAGGTGGTGTACATTTCATGTTGACTCCTGCACTGTCCAATCAAAATACATCTCAAATGTCAATCAGAAAGTGTTTTCCAAAATAAGACCAATCAATTGCTTGATCTAGTTTTAGAATTCTTTCATGAATGGCATTTGCTTGTCAAACTAACTTGATGCAAAGAGATTCATTGAAAGTTATGTCATAGGAGTTTGAACGCTTTTGTGTCCACGGGTGTATATTATTAGCCACATACACATATCTAATATATTGGTAAAAAAACAGTGGCCACTGGTACATATATTATTAGCCACATAGACATATCAAATATATTGGTAAAATATCGGTGGCCACTGGTACATATATTATGAGCCACATACACATATCAAATATATTGGTAAAAAAACGTCGGCCATTGGTACATATATTATTAGCCACTTACAAATATCAAATATATTGGTAAAAAATCAGTGGCCACTGGTACATATATTATTAGCCACATACACATATCAAATATACTGAATAAACATACACATGTATTGGCCCTTATGCTGCTGAACACAAACAACTCCTATCTTTGTAAACAGTATAGGTCCAGATCAGATGGCTTTGGAAGATCAGGATCTACACTGTCACACAGTTTGTGAATTGAACAATACATTGTTTCAAGTAATTTGATTTGTGGATAGTCAGAAATGGGTGTGTCTAAATTAATTTATTCAGCAGGGTAAGGGTTTAGATTTATGTCAAATGCTAAATCTTCTTCTTCTTCTTCTTCTTCAACACAAACATGTCGCTTCCCTTCCCTTTGTCAACAAGCTTTAATGAAAAAAATATCCCAAAATTTTTATTATGGACACAATTCCACCCTGGCTTCACATCCTACCGTAAAAATCCTAAAAGATCGGACACCTTGAGCACTTCCTGTAATTTTCCAGAAACGTCAGCAAATTTCTTTTGCTAGCTATCAAGCAAGGAGTCCAAAAGGTGGAGACAGAATGGCAAACAGTGTAGGCCCTGATCAGGAGCAGTCTTATCTGGGTCTGCACTGTTTGCTTAAGCATTATCTGTCCAAATACTTAGGATCATTATGGTAATCTGATCACAAAATGGTTACGAGAGTAATACATTCTAACTTCGATAGCTCGAACCACTTTGGGACCATGAAAATTTGTTGGAGACAGCGGTAGTTCAAGCCCCAGAGGGATACTATTAGTGCCATACCAGGAGGCATAATGGAGATAATTGTGGATATCTTTTCGGTGTTCTATATTATAAATGTACATTGTGTTTACTCATTAGAATTGCCTCATCGAGGCGATTCTAATGAGTACACACAGCATACATTTGCAAGATAAATGAAGAAAATCTTCCTAAATTACCCCTGTATCGTATTTGGAGGAACTCCCTGCGGACTCAAGAACTGGTTCGACTCATCCATGGTAAATGAGCCATCGGAGTTAGAGCCATCGAAGTTTTACTGTAATATGAATGTTCAACAGCAAAAGTAAAAATTATAACGAATAAATAAATAAATAATCAAAACTCAAAAAAAAATTACAACTGCTGCATAATTTCCTCTTCTTATAAACCTTATTGGTTTCATTGGGCGGCAGAGCTTGAGATGAGTGAGTGAGTGTTTGAGTTTTACATGCCACCAACAGCTAAGTTCATACGGAGATGAGACCTCGGTTTAAAGACTCATCTGAAAGTCTGGAGCAGCCCCTGATCGACCCCTAGTTCACAAAATGTGAGAAGCATAACCTCTACACCATGGAGGGATGTCATTTCATCTCACTGTGGGTAAAAATCCCACAAAATAGGAAGCAACGTCTCCAAAATGACCTGTATAGTTTTGATGGGGACGTTAAACCTCAAATCAAATAAAACAAAACTTAGAAATACCTCATTGAGCAAGTTCTAACAAGTACCCAGAAACATCAAAGTTTTGAAGCAAAAATAAGGAAATACAGTAGAACTGCAATGGCTCCAACACCGATGGCTCGTTTACCATGGCTGAGTCGAACCCGATTTTGAGTCCCTAGGGATTTACTCTGTATAAGAAGTAGTGCGTGATGATAAAGGAGGTTTTAAACTTGTATCTTGCAAATGTATACTGTGTGTACTCATTAGAATCGCCTCGATGAGGCGATTCTAATGAGTACACACAGCAAACATTTTATCATAGAACATCGAAAATATTAAATTTAACCCCGTTGTGCCTCTTGGCAGTAACCCTCAGTGGCTCGAACTACCCCTGTCTCAAACAGATTTTCGTGGTCCCATAGGTGTTCGAGCCATTGAAGTTCGACTGTAATATACATCCTTGTATACCCCACTTTCCTCTGTAAAAAAGGTTATCCATTACATGGACTTGTTAACGTGATGAGATTGCTCAGATGGATGTCATAGCCCAGATAAGAAGGGGTACCCACAAAGTATTTTTCTTATTACTGCATGTAAACATATAATGTGGGTATTCATTAATAGGGCCTTGCTGAGGCACTTCTAATGAATACCCACAACATATGTTTTCATGCAGAAATAGGACAAATATCAGTACATGTTCTTTTTTGGATGTGTGTGTGTGTGTGTGTGTGTGTGTGTGTGTGTGTGTGTGTGTGTGTGTGTGTGTGTGTGTGAATTCAGGTTTAACCTCGCTTTCAACAATTTTTCAGTCATATCACGATGGTGTCTGGTTGTGACAGGGAGCTCAGTGCTCACTTTTATAGTGCTGCCTCACTGAAGTATCATGTCCCAGACACATTACATGATACCACACCCAGTCACATTATCCTGACACTGGGTTGACCAGTCCTAGCTCTACCCCGTAAATCTGAGTGCCAAGCGAGGAGCAGCTAGTACCATTCTTAACGACTTTGGTATGTCGCGGCCCGGGATCGAACCCGTGACCTCCTGTTCCCCCGGAGCGGACACTCTACCAACTGAGCTATCGGGGCCGGTCTCTTTTTTGGATGTAAAAGGTGCATTATCTGGAGGTATGCGACAGCAGGATAAGGGTTAACCCCAAAAACGGGTCATTGGCAAACAGTGCAAGCCCAGACGCTATAGAAGAGGGCATCTGATCGGGGCCTTCACTGTTTTCAGCAGAAATCTCCACCATTTTCTAAAATGAGATTCTTGCAAAATCTGAACCTGATGCTCTCAAATTTTGAAATGGACACCAGGCTGTTTTTAAGGTTGCATATTCCAGGTTTAACTCATAAAATGCCAATCACGACAATTGTCGTCTGCTTTGCCAACTGCTGGTTACCTTAAAAGTAATTTTTGCAAACAGTGTGGACCCAGATCAGACTGCTTGAAGGAGCAGTCTGATCTAGGCCCACACAGTTTGCGCCTGTATGCAAAAATAATTTTAAAAAGTTTGGAAAAAAAATTCAGTCGACTACTTAAGCAGACGACATTTTTAGATGTAGTTTTTCCAGGCGTCTTAACCCTTGTCCTGCTAATCCCGGATATGCCTTATCTTTGAAACAATGTAGATCCAGATCAGATGGCTTCTGACGAAGCCATCTGATCAGGATCTACATTGTTTGCCATTCAGATTGTGAATTTGTTGCAATAATTTGCATCAAGTAATCTGATTGGTTCAAAGTCAGAAATGGGTGTGGTTAAACTGAATAGTCAGCAAGAGAAGGGTTAAAATGTGCATTTTCATTTCATTTTCAGACATTCCAAGATCTATCCTGAACTTGTTAAAGAACAAAATCTACCTGATAACATGCTTTGGCATTTGTTGTGAAATCTCCATAGTCAGCGGTTTTGTCGTGTTTCTTCCGAAATACATCGAGACACAGTTTGGTACCTCAAAATCTGAAGCCAGTTTATTTACAGGTATGCTTTTTATCTGGTATCACTATGGCAAGCCATTTTACTATTTATTATGGAATGTAGATATCTTATTTATTATATCAGATATCTTATATATTATATTAGATATCTTATTTATTATATAAGATATCTTATATAAGATATATAATAAATAAGATATCTGATATAGCATATAAGATATCTGATATTTATATAAGATATCTTATATGTTATATTAGATATCTTTATAGGATATTAGATATCTAATATTGGATATCATATTTAATGTATTAGATATCTTATTTAACATACAAGATATCTTATATATCATATCAGATATCTGAATTGCAGAATTAAATAAGATATCTCATATAGGATATAAGATATCTACTTTTGGATATAAGATATCTTAATTGTTATATCAGATATCTTATATAGGATCTAAGATATCTTATATAGGATATAAGATATCTGATATAATATATCAGATATCTACATTCCATAATAAATAGTAAAATTGCTTGCCATATATCACAACATTTATCATCTGCTTTGTTGTCTGTTTCAAAATCTGAAGACAGTTTATTTACCAGGCCTCATATTTTTCAGGCATATGCAGAATTTCAGGCTTTTAGAGCGTGATTTTATCTTGATTTTTCTTGATTTCAGGCTTTTTTGGCTTCCATTTTTTTTTAGCTCACCGTCACGTAGTGACGAGGTGAGCTTTTGGGATCAGTTTTTGTCCGTCGTCCGTCGTGCGTCCGTCCGTGCGTCCGTGCGTCCGTGCGTAAACAATTTCTTTAAACGACATCTCCTCCTAAACCACTGATCGGAATTTGACCAAACTTCACAGGAATGATCCTTAGGTGGTCCCCTTTCAAAGTTGTTCAAATGGTTCCGGTCCGTTGCACATCTAGGTCACAGGAGCCATAAACAGATTTTTTTCACCAAAAACTTAAAAAATCTTCTTCTCTGAAACCACAAGGCCCAGGTCTTTGATATTTGGTATGAAGCTTCATCTAGTGGACCCCTACCAAGATTGTTCAAATTATAGTGCTGGGGCCAAAAATACCCCCGCCCCGGGGCCCTTTGGTTTTACATAGGCTTATATAGGGAAAATCTTTAAAAATCTTCTTCTCTGAAACCACAAGGCCCAGGTCTTTGATATTTGGTATGAAGCTTCATCTAGTGGACCCCTACCAAGATTGTTCAAATTATAATGCTGGGGCCAAAAATGCCCCCGCCCCGGGGCCCTTTGGTTTTACATAGGCTTATATAGGGAAAATCTTTAAAAATCTTCTTCTCTGAAACCACAAGGCCCAGGACTTTGATATTTGGTATGAAGCTTCATCTAGTGGACCCCTACCAAGATTGTTCAAATTTTAGTGCTGGGACAAAAAATGCCCCCGTCACGGGGCCCTTTGGTTTTACATTGGCTTATATAGGGAAAATCTTTAAAAATCTTCTTCTCTGAAACCACAAGGCCCAGGTCTTTGATATTTGGTATGAAGCTTCATCTAGTGGACCCGTACCAAGATTGTTCAAATTTTAGTGCTGGGACAAAAAATGCCCCCGTCACGGGGCCCTTTGGTTTTACATTGGCTTATATAGGGAAAATCTTTAAAAATCTTCTTCTCTGAAACCACAAGGCCCAGGTCTTTGATATTTGGTATGAAGCTTCATCTAGTGGACCCGTACCAAGATTGTTCAAATTATAGTGCTGGGGCCAAAAATGCCCCCGCCCCGGGGCCCTTTGGTTTTACATAGACTTATATAGGGAAAATCTTTAAAAATCTTCTTCTCTGAAACCACAAGGCCCAGGACTTTGATATTTGGTATGAAACTTCATCTAGTGGACCCCTACCAAGATTGTTCAAATTTTAGTGCTGGGACAAAAAATGCCCCCGCCACGGGGCCCTTTGGTTTTACATTGGCTTATATAGGGAAAATCTTTAAAAATCTTCTTCTCTGAAACCACAAGGCCCATGTCTTTGATATTTGGTATGAAGCTTCATCTAGTGGACCCCTACCAAGATTGTTTAAATTATAGTGCTGGGGCCAAAAATGCCCCTTCCCCGGGGCCCTTTGGTTTGACATGGGCTTATATAGGGAAAATCTTTAAAAATCTTCTTCTCTGAAACCATAAGGCCCAGGACTTTGATATTTGGTATGAAGCTTCATCTAGTGGACCCCTACCAAGATTGTTCAAATTATAGTGCTGGGGCCAAAAATGCCCCCGCCCCGGGGCCCTTTGGTTTTACATTGGCTTATATAGGGAAAATCTTTAAAAATCTTCTTCTCTGAAACCACAAGGCTCAGGTCTTTGATATTTGGTATGAAGCTTCATCTAGTGGACCCTTACCAAGATTGTTCAAATGATAGTGCTGGGGCCAAAAATGCCCCCGCCCCGGGGCCCTTTGGTTTTACATAGGCTTATATAGGGAAAATTTAAAAATCTTCTTCTCTGAAACCACAAGGCCCAGGACTTTGATATTTGGTATGAAGCTTCATCTAGTGGACCCATACCAAGATTGTTCAAATTATAGTGCTGGGACAAAAAATACCCCCGCCCCGGGGCCCTTTGGTTTTACATTGGCTTATATAGGGAAAATCTTTAAAAATCTTCTTCTCTGAAACCACAAGGCCCAGGTCTTTGATATTTGGTATGAAGCTTCATCTAGTGGACCCCTACTAAGATTGTTCAAATTATAGTGCTGGGGCCAAAAATGCCCCCGCCCCGGGGCCCTTTGGTTTTACATGGACTTATATAGGGAAAATCTTTAAAAATCTTCCTCTCTGAAACCACAAGGCCCAGGACTTTGATATTTGGTATGAAGCTTCATCTAGTGGACCCCTACCAAGATTGTTGAAATTTTAGACCTGGGACAAAAAATGCCCCCGCCACGGGGCCCTTTGGTTTTACATTGGCTTATATAGGGAAAATCTTTAAAAATCTTCTTCTCTGAAACCACAAGGCCCAGGACTTCGATATTTGGTATGAAGCTTCATCTAGTGGACCCATACCAAGATTGTTCAAATTAAAGTGCTGGGACAAAAAATGCCCCCGCCACGGGGCCCTTTGGTTTTACATTGGCTTATATAGGGAAAATCTTTAAAAATCTTCTTCTCTGAAACCACAAGGCCCAGGTCTTTGATATTTGGTATGAAGCTTCATCTAGTGGACCCATACCAAGATACCAAGATTGTTCAAATTATAGTGCTTGGACAAAAAATGCCCCCGCCCCGGGGCCCTTTGGTTTTACATTGGCTTATATAGGGAAAATCTTTAAAAATCTTCTTCTGAAACCACAAGGCCCAGGACTTTGATATTTGGTATGAAGCTTCATCTAGTGGACCCCTACCAAGACTGTTCAAATTATAGTGCTGGGGCAAAAAATGCCCCGGTCCCAGGGCCCTTTGGTTTTACATAGGCTTATATAGGCAAAATCTTTCAAAAATCTTCTTCTCTAAAACCACTAGGCCCAGGTCTTTGATATTTGATGTGTAGCTTCATCTTGTGGACCTTTGCCAAGATTGTTCAAATTATAGCCTTTGTTGATGTTTGGTATGAAGCTTCACCTTTAAGACCTCCCTCAACATTATGCACATTAAAGCCCTGGGGCCAATAATGGCCCTCTCTGGGGCCCACTTGTTACACTATGGATCAGGTGAGCGATCCAGGGCCATCATGGCCCTCTTGTGTTTTATATTAGGATCACTTTTTCTCTGTCATCCGTGCGTAAACAATTTCTTCAAACGACATCTCCTCCTAAACCACTGATTGGATTTTGACCAAACTTCACAGGAATGATCCTTAGGTGGACCCCTTTCAAAGTTGTTCAAATGGTTCTGGTCTGCTGCACATCAAGGTCACAGGGGCCAAAAATAGATTTATTTAATGAAAACTTAAAAAATCTTCTTCTCTGAAATCACAAGGCCCAGGTCTTTGATATTTGGTATGAAGCTTCATCTAGTGGACCCCTACCAAGATTGTTCAAATTATAGTGCTGGGGCCAAAAATGCCTCCGCCCCGAGACCCTTTGGTTTTACATAGGATTATATAGGGAAAATCTTTTAACATCTTCTTCTCTGAAACCGCAAGGCCCAGGTCTTTGATATTTAGTATGAAGCTTCCCTACCAAGATTGTTCAAATTATAGTGCTGGGGCCAAAACTGCCCCCGCCCCGGGGCCCTTTGGTTTTACATGGGCTTATATAGGGAAAAACTTTAAAAATCTTCTCTGAAACCACAAGGCCTATGTCTTTGATATTTGGTATGAAGCTTCATCTAGTGGACCCCTACCAAGACTGTTCAAATTATAGAGCTGGGGCCAAAAATGCCCCCGCCCAAGACCCTTGGGTTTTACATAGGATTATATAGGGAACATCTTTATAAATCTTTTTGTCTGAAACCGCAAGGCCCAGGTCTTTGATATTTGGTATGAAGCTTCATCTAGTGGACCCCTACCAAGACCGTTCAAACTATAGTGCTGGGGCCAAAACTGCCCCCGCCCCGGGGCCCTTTGATTTTACATGGGCTTATATAGAGAAACTCTTTAAAAATCTTCTCTGAAACCGCATGACCCAGGTCTTTGCTATTTAGTATGAAGCTTCATCTAGTGGACCCCTACCAAGATTGTTCAAATTATAGTGCTGGGGCCAAAAATGCCCCCACCCTCGGGCCCTTTGGTTTTATATGGGCTTATATAGGGAAACTCAATAAAAATCTTCTTCTCTGAAACTGCAAGGCCCAGGTCTTTGCTATTTGGTATGAAGCTTCACCTAATGGACCCCTACCAAGAATGTTCAAATTATAGTGCTAGGGCCAAAAATGCCCCCACCCTGGGGCCTTTTGGTTTTACATAAACTTATATAGAGAAAATCTTTAAAAATCTTCTCTGAAACCGCAAGGCCCAGGTTTTTGATATTTGGAATGAATCTTCATCTTGTGGACCTCAACCAAGATTGTTCAAATTATAGCCCTGGGGCCAAAAATGCCCCCCCCCCCCCTCTCAAGGGTCCTTTGGTTTTACATAGACTTATATAGGGAAAATCTTGAAAAATCTTTTTCTCTGAAACTGCCAGGCCCATGTCTTTGATCTGCAACTGCCAGGCCCATGTCTTTGATATTTGGTATGGAGCTTCATCTAGTGGAACTCTACAAACATTGTTCAAATTATAGCCCTTGGTCCACAAATGCCCCTGCCCCGGGGCCCTTTGGTTTTAGACTTACATAGAGATAATCTTTGAAAATCTTTTCTCTGAAACAGCAAAGCCCAGGTCTTTGATATTTGGTGTGATTAGCTTCATCTAGTGGACCTCTATCAAGATTGTTTAAATTATAGCCCTGGGGCCAAAAACACCCTAGCCCCGGGGCCATTTGGTTTAATATAGGCTTATGTAGGGAATAGCTTTAAAAAAATCTTCTTCTCGGAAACCGCAAGGCCCAGGTCTTTGATATTTGGTGTTTAGCTTCATCTAGTGTACCTTTGCCAAGATTGTTCAAATTATAGCCTTTGTTGATATTGGGTTTGAAGCTTCATTTGGACCTCCCTCAACATTAATCACATTATAGTACTGGGTAAATAATGGCCCTCCCCGTCCCCCATTGTTACTCTATGGATCAGGTGAGCGATTCAGGGCCATCATGGCCCTCTTGTTTATTTTTCCTCCTATATTTTGTATAAAATGACTTTTTAATGCTTATCCTGCTAAATAAAATTATTTAGCTACACACATTTCTGACTATTCACCAATCAAATTACTTGATATTAAGTATTTGTTGAATTCACAAACTGCATTACAAACAGTGTAGATCCTGATCAGATGGCCATCTGATCTGAAGCTACACTGTTTGCAAAGGTAATGGTTGACATGTTCAGAATGATGAGGGTTAAGGATGTAAAATCTGGCCTTTCAGGTACGGAAAAGCTTGGTCAGTATGAGGCCTGATTTACAGATATGATTCTGAAAACTTGCCTGATATTTATTTGTTTCAGTTTATTAGCTCACCTGAGCCGAAGGCTCATTGGTGAGCTGATAGTATGGCCAGGCAAAAATTCTGTGTGTGTGTGTGTGTTCACATTTTCAAACGTCTTCTCCTCCGGAACCGCTGGGCCGATTGTAGTCAAATTTCATGTGGAGGCTCCATGGGGTGGGGGAACGAAAGTTTGCATTTTTGGTCTAGGTCACATGACCAAGATGGCCGCCATGCCCATATATGGTAAAAACCCTTCGAAAATCTTCTCCTCCGGAACCACTGGGCCGATTTGCATGAAACTTGGCATGTAGCACCTGGGACATGGGCCCATCATAAATTGCATAAATGGTGTCCCTAGGATGACCTTGACCTATTTTACGCCAAGGTTAAATTTGGTAACATGGGCATTTGTATGGGAAAAAGTAGAAATGTCTGATATCTTGCAAACTGTTACAAATAATGCCACTAAACCATATATATTCTTATTCCTTATGATGAGGCGCATTAAGTGACATGGATTTTGGGACCCTGGCCCCCTTCTTTGCACAAAATGCTTAATATCTCGGAAACGGTTAAGATCCCCACCCATAAACCATATATATTCTTGTTCCTTATGATAAGGCGCATTCAGTGACATGGACCTTTGGAACTTTGGGTACCGGGGTACCCGGGGGGGGGGGGGGGGGGGGGGGGCATGCCCCACCCCTATTTTGCACAAAATGCTTAATATCTCGGAAACGGTTAAGATCCCGACCCATAAACCTTATAATGAGGCCCATTCAGTGACATGGACTTTTGGACCATGGGGTACCAGGGGTTCGGGGGGGGGGGGGGGGGGGGGGGGCATGCCCCACCCCTTTTTTTTGCACAAAATGCTTAATATCTCGGAAACGGTTAAGATCTCTATCCATGAACCATATATTCTTGTTCCTGATCATAAGGCGCATTAAGTGACATGAACCTTTGGACCCGGGGGTCCCAGGGGGGCATGCCCCACCCCCTTTTTTGCATTAAATGCTTAATATCTCGGAAACGGTTAAGATCCCCACCCATAAACCATATATACTCTTGTTCTTTATGATGAGGCGCATTCAGTGACATGGACCTTTGGACCCTGGGGTACCAGGGGTCCGGGGGGGGGGGGGGGCATGCCCCTCCCCCTTTTTTGCTCAAAATGCTTAATATCTCGGAAAAGGTTAAGATCCCCACCCACAAACCATATATATTCTTATTCCTTATGATAAGGCGCATTCAGTGACATGGACCTTTGGACCCTGGGTGAGGGAGGGGGGCATGCCTAACCCCCTTTTTTCCACAAAATGCTTAATATCTCGGAAACGGTTAAGATCCCCACCCATAAACCATATATATTCTTGTCGCATTCAGTGTAATGGACCGTTGGACCTACGGTTCCAGTGGGGGGGGGGGGGGGGGTGGGGCTGGGGGCCAACTCCCTTTATTGCATTGAATGCTTAATATCTCGGAAACAGTTGAGATCCCCACCCAGTTACACAGACCTTCGGTCCCTCTTGGCCAAAGATCACATATTAAAGTCTTTGAGGACTTCCTCAGAAAAGTCAGGTGAGCGATTCAGGACCAATGGTCCTCTGGTTTAAAAGTCTCATGTGAGGCTTTGTCAAGCATGAGACTTAAATATACTGAAAAGGAGCCTGAGATTTCCTTGTCGAGGTCTCGAACCCATTATTGAATTTTTTTTCACCCACCTACTTTAAAGAAGGCCCCTGCCCATCGGGGCTTGAAGAAATAGATGGGCTGCATGATGCTTTCAGGCAGAGCTGAAACTGACCGCACACAAGTACTGGTAAACCACTTAGAGGACAAAAACCTGCCCAGGAAAAGCGGTGCGAGCCGCACCTTCATTGCTTATAAGCACTGTTTTTTTTTTTTTGGTTTGGGTTTTACGGCCTTTTCAAGATTATTTCACTCATATCGAGCTGATCGTTAATCAGAGCTGGGCGAAAACCGGAGTACCCGGAGAAAAACCACCTGACCTTCCGTTGCAGAACTTGGCGTCTCACACGTGGCCCGAGCGAGGCTCGAACCTACGGCGGTGAGAGACCTAATGACTAAGTGTCAGCGCTCTTATCCACTAGGCCACGGAGGCCCGTTTATAAGCACTGTTGGTTTCATTGGGTGACAGGGTTTGAAATGTCATTTCATCGCAGTGTCGGGTAGAAGTCCCACAAAATTGGAAGCAGCATCTCCAAAATAACTATGCAGTGTTGACGGGGACGTTAAACCTCAAATAAATTAATCAAAGAAAAAAAAAAAAAATACTTTAAAGAGAATGTTCCAATTCTTCTGAAGCAAGAATATATAAAATAATTTGCAAAATGGTCCCTTCACACAAATGTATCACAGCAAAAAAGGTAGAGCCTTTATTGTTCTTACCTCTAGTGAGCTTCTTAACCTTATCCTGCTGAATATTATAATTAGCCACACCCATTTCTGACTATCAGCCAATTAGGTTACATGATTTAATTTTTATTAAAATTGACAAAGTGTAGATCCTGATCAGATGGCTTCTTCAGAAGCCATCTGATCGGGATCTACACTATTTGCAAACATAGGGGTTGTCGTAAACAGCAGAGTAAGGGTTAAACCTATTTTAAATACAGTCATTTCTATGGGAACTTAAAAGGAATTGTTGATTTCCAAAAAAACTACTTTGTGTGTTCATTTCATTGATTTGGTTACTTGACACTTGAACAACTGAATGTCCATTCCATTGAAGTTGATCAAGGACATGACCTTGTGGCTGTTAACCCTTCTCTTGCTGAATATTCATTTAAGCCACACCCATATCTGTCTTTTAACCAATCAAATTACTTCATGTAATTTATTGCTACAAATTCATAAACTGAATGACAAACAGTGTAGATCCTGATCAGATTCAGAAGCCATCTGATCTGGATCTACACTGTTTGCAAAGATAGGGGATGTCGTGAACAGCAAGATAAGGGTTAAAAGTGTACACCCAGGGAGAAATGGAATATGTGCTTCCATGTTTGCATGTGACAGGAGACAGTGTTGGGAAAAATAGTTCCACAGCAATTTACATTCATGTTTTCCTATATTAACCCTTTACCACTCAGGGATTTTGTGAATTTCACTGATTTTCACAGTGTTGCACCTGACACCAACTTCAACTAGCCATTGTTTCATAATGGATGGTCTGTTTTACATTAAACTCGGTATAAATGTTCATTGGGCAGTAGCCTTTCAAATGCAACCTTTCATGACTTGATTATTGTTGTCATGGTAAAGAGGGGGCATCTCAAAACTGGCAAAAAGTGTGTTTTCACATGAATTTTTGACCACATTTTAATCTTCACACAGCTGTCAAGGCAACAATTAAGGTGTTTGGCACTGGCCATTTTCACTGTTTGCAGCATGTTTTATCAGCATCAATTTTCAGGCATTTTTGACCCCAGACACCCTCAGATATAAATTTTAGCGGCCGGTTGGGCCATACACCCAAAATTTTTTCGGGAACTGAGTTGGGCATGAAAAAAAGTTTTATAACCTCAGGACCAGGTCTCTGCTTGGTCCAGGCATCCGTGGGGTTGGAAATGCCTATATGGAATCCATACTCATAATCTCACACTAACATCAACACTTTAACCCTTGTCCTGCTGAGCCCGGATATGACTTATCTTTCAAACAATGAAGATCCAGATCAGATGGCTTCTTCAGAAGCCATCTGATCAGGATCTACATTGTTTGCCATTGAGATTGTGAATTTGTTGCAATAATCTGCATCAAGTAATCTGATTGGATGATAAACAGTAGTGGGTGTGGCATATATGAATATTCAGCAGGACAAGGGTTAATATTCTGCTGAATAAATCTATTTAGCCACACCTATTGCTGACTATCAACCAGCCATTTTACTGTATTCATTCAATTTATTCAGCAAACACGCCTATACAATTATATTGCCACCTTTATCGCCGAAAAAATGAAAATTTTAAGACAAAAAATTGTGATTTTTTTCTTATTTCTGCTCAAACTATAGGTTGTGGGCACTTGTTAGAACCGCCTCATCGAGGCGGTTCTAACGAGTACCCACAATCTATATTTTAGAGCAGAAATAAGAAAAATAAGGTATACCCCGGAAACCCCAGTTTTACTATATAAAAGTGGGGTTCAAGGGGGTCAAAATTATATAGGCGTGTTTTTGTGATGAATAAATTGTTAAACTATATATAGAAGCCTCAGTGGTGTAGTGGTTACACTACTCGCCTTGTAAACCAGGGGTTGCAAGATCAATACCGGGCTTCTCCAGACTTTCGGATGAGTCTTTACACCGAGGTCCCATCTTCGTATGACCTTAGCTGTTGGTGGGATGTAAAACTCAAACACTCACTCACTCAATAAACTGTATGACAAACAGTGTAGATCCTGATCA
Source organism: Lucinisca nassula (assembly GCA_963580285.1). Classification (NCBI taxonomy): domain Eukaryota; kingdom Metazoa; phylum Mollusca; class Bivalvia; order Lucinida; family Lucinidae; genus Lucinisca; species Lucinisca nassula. The sequence continues at coordinate 22,108,061 of OY757020.1, read as the reverse complement.
GATGGTATAACAAACATTGTAGACCTTGATCAGGTCATCCTGCTGTTCACAACAACCCCTACGTTTGCAAACTGTGTACATCCTGATCAGATGGCCTCTCGAGCTCTGCAGTGTTTGCAAAGGTAGGGATTGTCGTGAATAGCAGGATAAGGGTTAAATCATGAGTTACCGTATTCGCCCTAATTACTGCACCGTGCCCCTAGTTTTTTCAAAATCATGTCCAAAAATTGTGGTGAAAAATCTACCTTATTAGCGCACACCTGATACGAAAACAGTAGCTTCCGAAATGATGAATACTGATATTTAACGGGGCAGAAAAGGATACTTAAGCATTGCCTTCCCTGTTGAAGAAATAACAGTAAGCTTTTATAGATTTACTGTGAGAGCTTCAAGGGGAGGTACTGGAGGTAACTGTAAAGTGTGCATTTCTTTGTCAAAAATAGCTTTGAAAGTGCGCTTATAGGAGCATGTGTGGTAATTAGGGTGAATACGGTATGTTTTTAGATCAATTGTTTATCAATCAACCCTAAGGTATAAAGTGCAGTAGCTTTTCAGCACTAAGTCCACATGACTATAGCTGACTTGCAGGAAATCCAGGTAATGGTTATTTGAGCCTCGCCAAGCGAATTTGTGTCTTCGAGCATTCCGTCATGACAAATTTTAACTGCGCATGCCCAGCCATTCAGAGGGGCCAGGGATATGGCTTTCTGTCTGAAGGTTCCTCTTGATTCACTGCTTGTATGAGCGAGCAGCGAAGGTTCTGGCGAGACTGCGCGGATGCGCAGGCTCGCCTGAACCTTTGCTGCTCGCATAGGCGATAAGTACCAAAATCGCTTGACGGGGCCCTATTGAAAATACTGACACTATTCTTATCACTGTGAGGTCAGTGTGGTGTGTAAGAGTGTGTTAGTTATAGAATTTGGACTAGAATCATGTGTTTGGTTTGGCAAACAGTGCAGACCCAGGTCAGACATCTGGTCTGGATCTACAGGAATTTAAGAGTCTAAGCCCTGGTTCAGGACAAGTTTTCTAGCCTACCATTACGAAAACACGCCAATACAAATACATTGCCACCTTTATCGCTGAAAAATTGAGGATTTTAATATAAAAAATTACGATATTTTTCTTATTTCTGCTCAAAATATAGACTGTGGGTAAACGTTAGAACCGCCTCAATGAGGCGGTTCTAACGAGTACCCACAATCTATATTTTAGAGCAGAAATAAGAAAAATAAGGTATACTCCCAGAAACCCCAGTTTTACTATATAAAAGTCGGGTTCAAGGGGGTCAAATTTATATAGGCATGTTTTTGTGATGCTTTCGGAGACAATTATCAATGTTTTAATTTCAGGTGGAATTGCAATACCAGGGGCAGTATTTGGTGTTTTACTTGGGGGATTTCTACTTAAAAGATTCCAGCTGGGACCAAAAGGTCAGTATTCAGTCAGACTGTTTAAAGAGCTCACCTGTCAAGTAGTGACAAGGTGAGCTTTTGTGATCACTTTTCGTCCGTCGTCAGTGCGTGTGCGTAAACAATTTCTTCAAACGACATCTCCTCGTAAATCACTGATCGGATTTTGACCAAACTGCTTATGTAGGGAATATCTTTAAAAAACCTCTTCTTCTCGGAAACCGCAAGGCCCAGATCTTTGATATTTGGTGTTTAGCTTCATCTAGTGGACCTTTGTCGAGATTGTTCAAATTATAGCCTTTGTTGATATTTGGTATGAAGCTTCACCTATTTAGACCTCCCTCAACATTATGCACATTATAGCCCTGGGTCAATAATGGCCCTCCCCGGGGCCCCCTTGTTACTCTATCGATCAGGTGAGCGATCCAGGGCCATCCAGGGCCATCATGGCCCTCTTGTTGATTATACCCCTAGCATTCGAAGTATGTCAGGGGGTATATAGTTTTCGTCTTTCTGTCCGTTCATCCATTCTTTGGTTCGTTCGTATGTTCGTTCGTACGTTCGGTCGTTCGTCAACCTTTACGTCAAAGTTTTGCATTAAACCTTTTTGATTGCTCATATCTCTGTAACCACAGGTTGGATTCTCTTCATATTTGGTACAGGATACAGTCGAACTTCAATGGCTCGAACACCTATGGGACCTCGAAAATCTGTTCGAGACAGGGGTAGTTCGAGCCACTGAGGGTTACTGTCAGGAGGCATAACGAGATACTTTTAGACATCTTTTCGGTTTTCTAAAATGAAAATGTATTCTGTGTGTACTTATTAGAATTGCCCCATTGAGGCGATTCTAATGAGTACACACAGCATACATTTGCAAGATAAAAGACTAAAATCTCCTTAATTATCCCCCACTATTTCTTATGTAGAGGATTTCGCTAGGGACTCAAGAATGGGTTCGACACATCCATGGTAAACGAGCCATCGTTGTTCGAGCCATCGACGTTCTACTGTATCTCTATAGCATGACCTTTCATGTGGAATATCTAAGCCCCTAGGTCAAGCCCCTGGGTGGGTTGTCTGTCTGTCGTCTGTCTGTTTATCTACTTTTACATCAAAGTTTTGTGTTAAACCTTTTTCATTGCTGAAATCTCTGTAACCACATGTTAGATTCTCTTCATGTTTGGTAAAGGATATCTCTATAGCATTACCTTTCATATGGAATATCTAAGCCCCTGGGTCAAGCCCCTTGGTGGGCTGTCTGTCTGTCTGTTCATCTACTTTTACGTCAAAGTTTTGAGTTAAACCTTTTTCATTGCTGATATCTCTGTAACCACAAGTAAGATTCTCTTCATGTTTGGTAAAGGATATCTCTATAGCACTACCTTTCATAGGGAATATCTAAGCCCCTGGGTCAAGCCCCTGGGTGGGCTGTCTGTCAGTCTGTTCATCTACTTTTACTTCAAAGTTTTGTGTTAAACCTTTTTCATGGCTGATATCTCTGTAACCACATGTTAGATTCTCTTCATGTTTGATAAATGATTTCATGATGCCTGTCCCTTCCCCCACCCAGAGTGACCTTGACCTCAAGGTCACGGACTTAGAAAATTTACATGTGTTTAAAGTTTTATGTCAAAGTTTATAGATGCCTGTATGTTCTATTTGATGCCCTCACTCCCTTGGGCCATTTAGAAATTTTATGTTTGGTTTAGCTTTTACAAGCACATTTATAGATTCTTATAGCTTCTTGACTTCATTCATATTACATACAAGCTCGAAAGATATATCAGAGGATGACGCTGGCCGGGGGTATACGTGACCCACTGGTTGCTTTCTCTTGTTTCTTTATGCGCCTCTTGGAGCAGTCTTATCTGGGACCTTACTGTTTGCCTATATGTAAAAATATGTTTAAAAAGTTTGCAAGAAGATTCAGCAGACAACATAAACATCAGACATATTTAGATGCAGTTTTTCTCGGCATCTTAAGGGTTAAAGCATATTTTATGGTGAACTTTCTTTCTAAAATCAGAATGATCAATATTTCATGGTGCTTTTATCACATGTTTATGCCTTGAGCGGCTTACCAGCTTAAATTGCCAAGAAAGTTTTTACGACTCGTTTCTCATTTTCTAGTGAGATCATTTTGCGATTTTTCCATGTTGGCCTTGACCATTGAATGATGCCAATATAAACAAGCCATCCCACAAGGCCGTGTATCTTCAGGCAGGTGGCACACTTGCTCCCTTGTGTATCTCTAGACCGAGATAGGAGCAGTTGCCGAAGATATACCGTATTCGACCTATTTACCGCACAAGCTCCTATAAGCGCACATCCAAGCTTTTTCTGGAAAAAAATACACAAGCGCACACTTTACAGTAACCTCCCAACAAATTCATATTGAGTTTTGTTGCATCTTTGACCCAGACAATCATATGTATATGTGGTGAATCCCTATGCTGAAATTCAACTCTATAAAATAATCATATCGGAAGCTTTTTTTCGTATTCTTTTCGTATTGAGTGTGCGCTTATTAGGTAGATTTTTCAGCACAATATTTTCATACAATTTTGAAAAAACTAAGCGCACGGTGCGGTAAATAGGTCGAATACGGTAGATAGGGAGTAGCAACAAGGTTAACCCTTATCTTGCTGAATATTCATTTAAGCCACACCCATTTCTGTCTATCAACCAATCAAATTACTCGATCTAATTTATTGCTACAAATTCATAACTGAATGCCAAACAGTGTAGATCCTGATCAGATGGCTTCTTCAGAAGCCATCCGATCTGGATCTACACTGTTTGCAAAGATAGGGGTTGTCTGGAACAGCAAGATTAGGGTTAAACAAACACCTTTGTTTGTCAGCAATAAAAGCTCTATAGAGCTTATGTTATTTGTTTCTAATACCGTAAAAATTCGGCTATAAGGCGATTCGGCTATAAGATGGGACCCCTTTTTCAGTTATTCTAAAGTGGGATTTTGCTTATACTCTTTTATAAGACGGGTCAAATTTTTGCCATATCTGTCGGAGCCTATCTGCTACCGCCAGATGCTATTTAGATGTGAGAAATCGGCCTTTTTTCGTCAGAAAACCCCTCTACTTACCCCTCATTTCCAGCCACAAAATTTAGAAATATTTGTTGCAGCTTTTTTATAAGTAACTGATCGTTTTTGTTTTTTTTATCGGGGAACACAACACCTAGCTATTCAGTTTCAGAATCAACGCCCCAGCTAGCACAAAATAGCGGCAAATGTCGGGCCGATACGTCGTATCGTTGTCGGCCCGGTACATGCTTTGCTGGCTTAAGCTACACAGACTTCTATTTAATAGACGACAGGGGCTGACAAATCCATTTCCCGGCCGTCCGGGACAAGACCGAAATCACGCCGGGCAGGTGCACTTTAACCTTATGACGCTCGGTCGGGACAAGTGCAAAAAAAAGAAGTCTTTTTGAGTCCTTAAATAAGGTAAAACTAACGCAGTAAGTAAATCGCTGTCAATTCAGAGACAAACCATCTGTGTATTTATTACGGTTCAAGTATAACACTATTGTTAATCCCTGTCGTATCATTGCCACCCTGCGGTGCGTGTCGATAAGGTGTGAAAATATGGTCAAGTTATGTCTCTAATTTGCGTTTATCCTCCTGTCATAAAATTTAATCCTCAATCAGTGTGAATTAAACTGATTTAATTGCTCTAACGGTAGATGTTTGCATTATAAAATCGGACTTTTCTACGATCTCATGAATGGTTATGTTTTGGCGCCAAATAGCAGACGTTGGCGGGAAAAGTCGAACGCTGTTGTTGGTTATTGACACGGAGCTTCTGGGGATAATTCTGGAGCTGTGCAATGCACTGATTTTCTATCCACCTCTATTCACAACCGCTTAGCTATCGGGAAAATATTTTTTTACCGGTTCCAAACATTTTTTTATGAAAGAGATACATGCAATGACATTAAACACGTGTGGGGGTAATGGCGTCGGATGACGTCATTTTCCGATCGCGTGCAGAAAAATCGTAGCGGTGGTTTGTGGGCGGCGATTTATATCAATTCATAAATCACCGATCGGCTTTTTCTGTATGTCTGGTCTTCGCGGGACATTGCCGGCAGTTCATGACCTCGGCTATAAGACGGGGTCGGTTTTTTTGGCTCATTTTGGAGGGAAAAATCCTCGTCTTATAGCCGAATTTTTACGGTATGCGACAGGAAATAAAGCGTCATCTTTATAAGTGATAATTTCCTTTATTTGTTCATATGTTGTGCATACAAGGCAATATTACCGGTAACCCATTGTAGATGGGAAAGCCCTAACTCTTATCCTGCTGTTCACGTCAACCCTTTTCTTTACAAACAGTGTAGATCCAGATCAGATGGCTTCTTCACAGTGTAGATCCAGATCAGATGGCTTCTGAAGAAGCCATCTGATCAGGATCTACACTGTTTGACATTCAATTTATGAATTTGTAGGAATAAATTACATCAAGTAATCTGTTTGGTTCAAAATCAGAAATGGGTGTTACTAAAACTGAATATTCAGCAAGAGAAGGGCTAAAGGGGTAACTTGGCAAACAGTGCAGGCCCAGATCAGACGGGGGGGCCTGCACTATTTGCTAACAGAATTTTCTGTCACAAATAGAATAAAATGAAAAAAATAGGCCTTCCACCCATAAAATGACAAAAGTAAATTGATGCTTTATATTGATAAAGAAGGATCTGATCCGACTGCAATAAAATACCAATCACGACAATTGTCGTCTGCTTTGCCGTCTGCCAGTTACCTTAAAAATAATTTTTTGGAAACAGTGTGGACCCAGATCAGACTGCTCCTGTAGGAGCAGTCTGATCTGGGCCCACACTGTTTGCCTGTATGCAAAAATATTTTTAAAAAGTTTGCAGAAAAAATTCAGCAGACGACATAAGCAGAAGACATTTTCAGATGTAGTTTTTCTCGGTGTCTTAAGGGTCAAATGACAATTGAACGTGTGCAGCATATAAGAATGGAAGAGTCCACCAGAATACAATGGACAAACCTTTACGAACTGCATCTGCAAAAGCCATCTGTTTGTCGTCTGCTTCAACCGATTGCATCCCTTAACCCTTATCTTGCTGTTCACGACAACCCATATCTTTGCAAACAGTGTAGATCCAGATCAGATGGCTTCTGAAGAAGCCATCTGATCAGGATCTACACTGTTTGGCATGCAGTTTATGAATTTGTAGCAATAAATTACATCAAGTAATTTGATTGGTTGATATACAGAAATGGATGTGGCTTAAATGAATATTCAGCAAGATAAGGGTTAAGACGCCAAGACAATCTACATCTGAAAATGTAGTCTGATTATGTCGTCTGCTGATACTTCTTGCAAACTTTTTAGAAATGTTTTTACATACAGGCAAACAGTGTGGACACAGATCTGGGTCCACACTGTTTGCAAAAATGACTTTTAAAGTAACCAGCAGATGACATGGCAGACCACAATTGTCGTAATTGGTACATGTATTTTATGGGTTACTCCCTTAAACACCACTTTTGTATATCAAAACTGAGGTTTACAGGGGCATTCATTATCTTCTTGTAAAAACATAGATTGTGGGTACTCATTAGAACCACCTCAGCAAGGCAGTTTGAACTATGTTTGGAGCAGAAGTATGAAAAAAATCAGAAATCTGAAAATGTTCATTTTTTTGGTGGTAAAATTTTCAATATACATGTATTTGAATAGGTGTGTTTTCACAATTAGTTGCATACAGGCATACAGTGTGGACCCTGATCAGACTGCTATGGGTCTATGCTTTGCGACATTGTCTTTTATTTAATATAACCAGTAGACAACAAATTGCAGATGACAGATGTTGTGATTGGCATCCTGAGGGTTAATGGACTTTGAGACTCAGATGGTAAAATCACTTCTCTTGTTTAGCGTCTCATTTTGTGTGCAAGGATTCAATTTCCTGGTGCAAGATTGCAAAATAATGAATTCCAAAGTGTAATATCTTGACGCTTTCAGCTGGAAAATAAACACTGGCATTATCGGAAAATCTGGCAGCATAGATTTGGATCAGAGATGGATAAAACCCTCTTGATCCATGGAAAATTTAACAGCAGATGACAGTCTGGTTTTTTTTTCCGCCCTGAGATTTCCTGTGTATTTTCTGCATGTGTGGCCTTATTAGCCCTTAAGCACCGCAGAAAATTCTGGAGCAGACAGATAGCTGTGTTCATCACGAGAACAGGCCTATATAATTTGTGACCCCCTTGAGCCCCACTTTTATATAGTAAAACTGGGGTTTACAGGGGTAAACATTATTTTTCTTATTTCTGCTCTAACATATAGAATGAGGCTACTTGTTAGAACCGCCTCATCGAGGCGGTTCTAACGAGTACCCACAATCTATATTTCGAGCAGATTTAAGAAAAATATCACAATTTTTCATCTGAAACTTTTCATTTTTTTTCGGCGATAGAGGTTACAATATATTTGTTATTTGTATAGGGGTGTTTTCGTAATTACTTTATAGCACAAGCTCAACAAAACTCCTTGAGCCAAGGTTACTAAATATAGCTCAATGGCATTTTCAGTGTAAGAGAGCTACCTGTGGTGACTCATTCTGCTGGTCAGTGTAGTTTGTGCTGTAAAGTATAGTGTGTTGTTTGTTGTTGTTTATTTTCAGAAATAAAGCTTGACATTTCATGTGAAATGTCTGCATAACAGACAATTCACATAAATGTCTAGCCGAGTTTTCTTGGAAATAAGAAGAAAAAATACTTTGAAAATGCTGTCTGCTAATGGAGATGGTTAACTCAAAGACGCCAGTCACACCAATGGTCGTCTGCTCTGTCATCTGCTGGTAATTATAAAAAGTCATTTTTGCAACTAGTGTGGACCCAAATCAGACTGCTCCTCTAGGAGGTTCACATTGTCTGCATGTATGCAAAAATGTGTTTGAAAAGTTTGCAAGAAGATGTAGCACATGACATAGAAAGACATTTTAAGATGCATTTTTTCATGCTAAGATGCATTTTTTCATGGCATCTTAAAGATTAATCTTGTACTGCAGATATAATTACCCTAACATGCCTATGTAACATCGTGTGACATTGAAGGGCCCTTGAAACAACATTTACAGTTCATTCCCATTACAATCCTACTTTTGGTAGTCATAGAAAATTCCAAGTTGTTAGTTTGGTTTTACAGCCCTTCCAGGAATATTTCACTTATATCGAGCCAGTTGTTGGTTGGAGGTGTGGGAAAACCCTGAGTACCTGGTAAGGAAATACTAAACTTAACCTTTGGAAAGAAATTCTTATCCTACCCATGTTATCTATAGGGATAGGTAAAAAATCGAGAATTATCACATGTTTTATGTGCACTGCTGAAATAAGATTTCCGCTTAGAGGATCTAAGCCTGTCCAGGAACCGCAGTGCGAGGTGGACCGTCCATGCTAATAAACCCTATTGGTTTCATTGGGCGACAGGGCTTGAGATGTCATTTCATCTCAATGTCAGGTAAAAGTCCCACAATATTGGAAGCAATGTCTCCAAAATGACATTTACAGTATTGACGGGGACGTTAAACCTCAAATCAACCAACCAACGTCCTTATATATAGCAGGAGTCAAAATTTTGGGGTGTCAGGATGTGCTTTCATCAAAATTTATTTGGAAAATCACTGAACTTTTAGCAAACAGCGTAGGCCCTAATCAGACGCAGCATTCTGCGGCGGCTGATCTGGGCATGCACTGTTTGCCAGGGTTCCCGTTTCTGGTACTAAATGGGTTAAATTTGCCAATCGTAGTTTGAAATCGCAGCAGGTACACTGACATTAAAAATGCCGTATGACTGTCATCAAAATATGGCAGACATTGACAATCGAGATGACTGTATTATAGAAAAAAAATCAGTTCTCAGACACAAAAAAAGGTATGCAAGAAAAAGAACCTACCTTGAGTGTGAGGGGTAAATAGAAAAATCTATTCCTCAGGATCACTGTTGGGCATCCCTCGGCAAGCCTTGTGATGCAGAGCAGTGAGTCTAGGAATGGATTTTTCTATTCACCCATCACACCCATGTGAGATTCTTATATATGATTTTTGTCATGCTGCTACTGATTGGCTGTGTGATCTTTTCTTGTGGCGCCATCTATGTCATGTGTGTTTCTTGTGACCCAGATCAAACCTTGATAGTAATTTGTACTATTCAACAAACTGCTACTGATTAACCCATTTTGTACCGAAACCCCTAAACGGGTACCCTGTCAAACAGTGCAGGCCCAGATCAGACGCCGCAGAACGCGGCGTCTGATCAGGGCCTACACTGTTTGCAAAAAGTTAAGCCATTTTCCTAATAAATTTTGCAGAAATAACAACCTGACACCCCTAAATTTCGAAATGCACTCCTGCTATATATAAGGAGGAACATTCCATTTGGTACGAAAAGGGTTAACAGTAATTCACAAGACTCTGTATATCTGAGTTTTCATATTGATTTCTTTGGGTTAATCAGAACATGTAAGTGTCAGACGTTGCATTGCAAATTCAAAGAATTAATGATAGGCCTTGTCCACATAACCAGTCTTGTTGACTTTTTGTTTTGTTTGAATTGGGGTTTAACGTCCCCGTCAACACTATTTAGGTCATTTTGGAGACGTTGCTTCCAATTTTGTGGGATTTTTACCCGACATTGAGATGAAATTACAACTCAAGCCCTGCTGTCCAATTAAACCAGAAGGCTTATATGCATTGGACGATCTGACTCACACCACTTTGCCTGGGCAGGCTTAGGCTGTCTAAGAGGTTTACCAGTACTCGTGTGTGGTCAGATTCAGCTCTGCGTGGAAGCACCATGCAGCCCAATCTATTTCTCCAAGCCCCAAAGGGTGGTGGTGAACTTGTTGAATTCAGTTGTGTTGAATTCAAGAAGGCAGATTGTTTGAACATGGGATTGAACATTTTTTGTGTCAAATTTGATAGATTTAAAAGTTGAATTTGACAGTTTTGAAATGTTTTGATCTGGCATTAAAGCTGAAAATGTCTGTTGAACTTTGATTGCAACAAAATATCCTTCAGCCCTTAACCCCCCCCGCCCATAGGGGCTTGAAGAAATATATTGGCTGCATGATGACGCAGAGCTGAATCCGGCTCGCACACAAGTACTGGTAAACCGCTTAGAGGATCTAAGCCAGTCCAGGAACCGGGGTGCGAGGCGAACCGTCCATGCTAATAAACCCTATTGGTTTCATTGGGCGACAGGGCTTGAGATGTCATTTCATCTCAATGTCGGGCAGAAGTCCCACAACATTGGAAGCAACGTCTCCAAAATGACCTTTACAGTGTTGACAGGGACGTAAAACCTCAAATCAAACAAACAAATCAGCCCTTAAGCTGCCAAGAAAAAGTGTATCTAAAAATGTCTTCTGTTTATGTCATCTGCTGCTACTTCTTGCAACTTTTTCAAACATATTTTTGCATACAGGCAAACAGTGTGGATCCTGATCAGACTGCTCCTAGAGGAGCAGTCTGATCAGGGTCCACACTGTTTGCATCAGTACCTTTTAAAGTGACGGTCAGACAACAAAGCAAACGACAATTCTTGTGATTGGGCTTCTAAGTTCTTACAGGTTAACACATACTACTGACCTTGCTTATTTATTTTCAAAGTACTACATTTGATATTAGCATCCAAAAGTCTAGAGAAGCCCGGGATCAATCCTGCGACACCTGGTTTACAAGGCGAGTAGCGTAACCACTAAACCAGGGAGGCTTCTAAGTCTGTTCATGACCAGTAGTGAAATGTGTAACACCGGCCATGCCCTCTAGCACTGGATTAAGCAGAACTCTATTTTCAAAATGATTGAAAATGAACTCAATGATCTCAAAGGACCAGAAAATATAACCTGCACTATGATGAGGTAAAAGTCCCTCAAAATCAGAATCAGTGCCTTAAAATAACCTAAATAGTATTAATAGTAAAACCTCAACACAAACAAACAAAACATATCTATGCAGTGATGGGAAGTGCTTTAAATTTGACTTGATCTAAGATTATTAAAAACCTTGACTTTTGACTCAAATTAGATAAGACAGACTGTTCACATTAAACAACAATCCTGAATTTCTCTGAAACTTTTTAATTATTTTGAATGTCTTCTGCTACATTTTGGCTTCATGCTGCTACCCTTAAGACGCCGAGAAAAACTACATCTGAAAATGTCGTCTGCTTATGTCGTCTGCTGAATTTTTGCCAATTTTTAAAAATAATTTTGCATACAGGCAAACAGTGATGGCCCAGATCAGACTGCTCCTATAGGAGCAGTCTGATCTGGGCCCACACTGTTTGCAAAATATCACTTTAAAGGTAACCAGCAGACGGCAAAGCAGATGGCATTTGTCGTGATTGGCATTTCATGCTTTAAAGGTAAGCAAGTACCACATTTTTGAAAGATAAAAAAGGAGAAAAAATAAGGACAGAAATATACTCTCATGCTGATTGACATATTATTTTGTTGTTAAACTCACTGATTGATTTCCGTCTGGAAAATCTCATTGGGAATTTGATTATTATATGACATGTATCAAAGGTCCTATTGACAAGGGTGGCAATTAGGTTATTTGAGCCAAGTGTCGAGAAAATCTGTTCTGGACTTTTCGAGCAACTGCAGGTAAGATACAGATCTTGTATGCTCAGCTCAACAGGCTAACAAGTCTCTTCATCACAATAACAAGTCCATGCAATGAACGCCCCGTTAAACCCAACTTTATGTAGAGAAAACTGGGGTTTGAGTGTGTATACATTATTTTTCTTATTTCTGTTCCAAGACATAGGTTGTGGGTATTCATTAGAACCACCTCTATGAGGCAGTTCTAACGAGCACCAACAACCTACAGTCAAACTTTAATGCTTCGAACATCTTTGGGACCATGAAAACCTGTTCGAGACAGGGGTAGTTCGAGCCACTGAGGGTTACTGCCAGGAGGCATAACGACATACTGTAGGACATAGTTTCGGTGTTCTATAATCCAAAATGTATGCTGTGTGTACTCATTAGAATCGCCTCATCGAGGCGATTCTAATGAGTACACACAGCATACATTTGCAAGATAAAAGACGAAAATATCCTCAATTTTACCCTCCCTATGCCTTATGTAGAGAAATTCCATAGGGACTCAAGAACGGGTTCGACTCAGCCATGGTTAACGAGCCATCGGTGTTCGAGCCATCGAAGTTCTACTGTACGTTTGGAGCAAAAATAAGAAAAGTATCACAAATTTTCGTAAGAAAAGTAACTAGTATGGAGATAGGAAAGAACGCACAGGTGTGTTTGTGTAATGTGAAATTTGGTATATTGAAACTGGAGTAGGTGAACTATTCAGATATTGAACACAAATGTGCTGATCAGACTGCGCAAATGCGCAGTCTGATCTTCACCTTTGTTGGTCACAAAAGAGAACTGATGCAGCTCATGAACTAGCCACATTAAGCAAAAACCCCGTCTTCAAATATGCATGCTTTGTTTGTTTGATTTGAGGTTTAACATCCCCGTCAACACTGTAAAGGTCATTTTGGAGACGTTGCTTCCAATTTTGTGGGACTTTTACCCGACATTGAGATGAAATGACATCTCAAGCCCTGTCTCCCAATGAAACCAATAGGGTTTATTAGCATGGACGGTCCGCCTCGCACTGCGGTTCCTGGACAGGCTTAGATCCTCTAAGGGGTTTACCAGTACTAGTGTGTGGGCCGGATTCAGCTCTGGGTGGAAGCATCATGCAGCCCATATCTTTCTTCAAGCTCCTATGGGCAGGGGCCACCAATATGCATGCAATTTCAAGACAGAAGTTTGTCTTCACAACCCCTAGGTAGGAATAGTGCTTACCATGTGGCATTGTAAAGTATTGTACCAGTGAGATCCATAGACTTTGATCAGGCTTTACTAATACCCAGACTGATCTGAGCCCGCCTGGGTAGCTCAGTCGGGTGCACGTCTGACTGGCGATTGTGAGGATGCTGGTTCCATACCTGCCGGGGTCAGCAACATTCTTTCATGGAGATTGATCTTGAAATCTTTTCTATGATCATTCTCTCCCTTCCGCAGATTCAAGATGGGCAGTTGTCAGTTTCTGGCGAAAGGATGTGCACTGTACTGGTTAACCACTTGAGTATAAGCCTGCCCAAGGAAAGTGTTGAAGGTAAACTGACCGGCTCAAAAATGACCTAATTGGTGTTGACTGGGCCATTAAATTCCAATTTAAACAAACAAAACCAGGCTGATCTGATTCTTTGCTGTATGCATATGTGGTAGAGATTGTATTGACAAAGTCGGCAATCAGGTTATATTGGATTACATCATGCTGCAAATCAGCGAGTTTGTATTGTCATGGGACAGATCTTATTGCGATGTATGATGTCACAAAAGATGTCTGGTACACAACTCGTACAAATTAACATGTACTCGGGATTGAGATAAACATGTTTATCAGTTGACTTCTTGCAGATGCATTGATCTAGTCCAGTCCAATTTGTCACAACAAATTATATTAGCAACTACCATAAATTTTCAGACAAAGTTTTTTAGCCCTTAAGATGGCAAGAAAAAAGTATAAAAAAATGCTATGTTATGGCAAACATTTTAACAATATTTTTGCATGCAAGCAAACAGAGTAGACACTTGAGGAGTAGTCTGATCTGGGTCCACACTGTTTGCTACGAAGACTTTCAACCCATTGTATATTAGCGGACTCTTCCATTGCTATATGTTGGACAAGTCCGTTCGTTATATAAGGGGTGTCGGGCTTATTTTTTTTGTTTTTATTATATTTTTGATGGAAAATTCTGTTAGCAAATAGTGCAGGCCCTGATCAGATGCCGCGTTCTGCGGCGTCTGATCTGGTCCTGCACTGTTTGCCAAAGTACCCCTTTAGGGGTTTCCCGCATACAATGGGTTAAGATGGCAAGAAAAAAATGTATCTGAAAATGCTGTCTTTGTCATCTGCTGAATCTTCTGGGGAACTTTTTAACAATATTTTTGCATACAAGCAAACAGAATAGACATTGAGGAGTAGTCTGATCTGAGTTCACACTGTTTGCTGCAAAGACTTTTAAGTAACCAGCAAAAAACAAAGGCAATAACAATTGTTATGACTGGCATCTTAACCCTTAAGGTGCCAGTCACTATTGTCTTCTGCTTTGTCATCTGCTGGTTACTTAAAAAGACATTGGATCAAACAGTGTGGACTCAGATCAGTCTGCTCCTATAGGAGCAGTCTGATCTGGGGCCACACTGTTTGTCTGTATGCAAAAGTATGTTATAATTTTAGGTGCAAAACAACTTACTACTTGCCCCCGGGATGTTCTTTACACCATTCTTCTCTCCTGTGAAGTGTTCTACACCATTTTTTATATTTTCAGGTGCAATACAACTTACTATAGTAATAGATTGACTTGCGACCCTGGATGTGTTATACACCATATTCCTCACTCCTGTGAAGTGTTTTACACCATTCTTTATATTTTAGGTGCAATACAACTTACTATAGTGTTAGATGGACTTGCGACCCTGGAAATGTTTTACACCATATTCCTCTCTCCTGTGAAGTGTTTTACACCATTCTTTATATTTTAGGTGCAATACATTTTACTATAGTGTTAGGTGGGCTTGGTGCCTGGGATGTGTTTTAACACCATTCTTTATAATTTTTGGTGCAAAATAACTTACTACATGTACTTGCTGCTGGGAATGTGTTTTTAGCTCACCTGTCACGTAGTGACAAGGTGAGCTTTTGGGATCACTTTTTGTCCGTCGTCCGTCGTGCGTCCGTGCGTGCGTGCGTCCGTCCGTAAACTTTTCTTTAAACGACATCTCCTCCTAAACCACTGATCGGATTTTGACCAAACTTCACAGGAATGATCCTTAGGTGGTCCCCTTTCAAAGTTGTTCAAATGGTTCCGGTCCATTGCACATATAGGTCACAGTAGCCAAAAATAGATTTTTTACACCGAAAACTTAAAAAATCTTCTTCTCTGAAACCGCAAGGCCCAGGTCTTTGATATTTGGTATGAAGCTTCATCTAGTGGACCCCTAACAAGATTGTTCAAATTATAGTGCTGGGGCCAAAAATGCCCCCTCACGGGGGCCCTTTGGTTTTACATGGGCTTATATAGGGAAAATCTTTAAAAATCATCTTCTCTGAAACCGCAAGGCCCAGATCTTTGATATTTGGTATGAAGCTTCATTTAGTGGACCCCTACCAAGATTGTTCAAATTATAGTGCTGGTGCTAAAAATGCCCCCGCACTGGGGCCCTTTGGTTTTACATGGGCTTATATAGGGAAAATCTTGAAAAATCTTCTTCTCTGAAACCGCAAGGCCCAGGTCTTTGATATCTGGTATGAAGCTTCATCTAGTGGACCCCTACCATAATTGTTCAAATTATTGTGCTGGGGCCAAAAATGCCCCACGCACGGGGGCCCTTTGGTTTTACATGGGCTTATATAGGGAAAATCTTTAAAAATCTTCTTCTCTGAAACCGCTAGGCCCAGGTCTTTGATATTTGGTATGAAGCTTCATCTAGTGGACCCCTACCAAGATTGTTCAAATTATAGTGCTGGGGCCAAAAATGCCCCCGCACGGGGGCCCTTTTGTTTTACATAGGCTTATATAGGGAAAATCTTTAAAAATCTTCTTCTCTGAAACTGCAAGGCCCAGGTCTTTGATATTTGGTATGAAGCTTCATCTAGTGGACCCCTACCAAGATTGTTCAAATTATAGTGCGGGAGCTAAAAATGCCCCCTGCACGGGGGCCCTTTGGTTTTACATGGGCTTATATAGGGAAAATCTTTAAAAATCTTCTTCTCTGAAACCGCAAGGCCCAGGACTTTGATATTTGGTATGAAGCTTCATCTAGTAGACCCCTACCAAGATTGTTCAAATTATAGTGCTGGGGCCAAAAATGCCCCCGCACAAGGGCCCTTTTGTTTTACATAGACTTATATAGGGAAAATCTTTAAAAATCATCTTCTCTGAAACACAAGGCTTAGGTCTTTGATATTTGTTATGAATCTTCAGCTAGTGGACCTCTACCAAGATTGTTCAAATTATAGCCCTGGGGCCAAAAATGCCCCTGCTCCGGGGCCCTTGGGTTTAACATAGACTTATATAGGGAAAATCTTGTTTTACATAGACTTCTATATGCAGGGTAAACCTTTAAAATCTTCTTCTCTGAAACCAGAAAGCCCAGGTCTTTCATATTCGATATGAAGCTTCATCTTGTGGACCTCTACCAAGATTGTTCAAATTTTAGCCCTGGGGCCAAAATTGACCCTGCCCGGGGCCCACTTGTTATGCTTTGGATCAGGTGAGCGAACCAGGGCCCTCTGGGCCCTCTTGTATACCATTCTTCTCTCTTGTGAAATGTTTTTAGCTCACCGTCACGTAGTGACGAGGTGAGCTTTTAGGATCACTTTTTGTCCGTCGTCTGTCGTGCGTCTGTGCGTGCGTGCATCCGTGCGTGCGGGCATGCGTAAACAATTTCTTCAAACAACATCTCCTCCTAAACCACTGAGCGGATTTTGACCAAACTTCACAGGAATGATCCTTAGGTGGTCCCCGTTCAAAGTTGTTTAAATGGTTCCAGTCCATTGCACATATAGGTCACAGGAGCCAAAAATAGATTTTTTTCACCGAAAACTTAAAAAATCTTCTTCTCTGAAACTGCAAGGCCCAGGTCTTTGATATTTGGTTTGAAACTTCATCTGGTGGACCCCTACCAAGATTGTTCAAATTATAGTGCTGGGGCCAAAGATGCCCCCGCCCCGGGGCCCTTTGGTTTTACATGGGCTTATATAGGGAAAATCTGTAAAAATCTTCTTCTCTGAAACTACAAGGCCCAGGTCTTTGATATTTGATATGAAGCTTCATGTAGTGGACCCCTACCAAGGTTGTTCAAATTATAGTGCTGGGGCCAAAAATGCCCCTGCCCCGGGGCCCTTTGGTTTTCCAGGTCTTTTATACTTGGTATGAATCTTCATCTTATGGACCCCTACCAAGATTGTTCAAATTATAGTGCTGGGGCCAAAAATGCCCCCGCCCCGGTGTAACAGGCCGGTTCTTCCCCCCAGTCAGTTTCTTCCCCGGGGAAGAACTGGGCCGGCCCGTTTCTTCCCCGGGGAAGAAACTGACTAGTCAGTTTCTTCCCCACCCAGTCAGTTTCTTCCCCACCTGATTTTTAGCTCACCTGGGCCGAAGGCTCCAGGGGAGCTTATAGTATAGTGGGTCCTCCGTCGTCCGTCCGTCCGTCCGTCCGTCGTCCGTCCACACTTTTGAGCAGCTATATCTCTGTATCCTGCAGGCTGATCTCAATCATTTCTCATCTGTAGCATGCCTCTGGTGGGGCATTGATGACATAAACTTTTTTTTGAAATCGCTCTAAAACTTTGGTTCCTATGGCAACCACAAGGTCCCATAGACTTACTATGGGAAAATGCTTGTCATCACCGTAGCGCCTTCAGTTTTGATCGGATCTTTCTGAAATTTATATGTAAGGTGACTGGGGATAAAAACTCGGATGAGTTCGAAAACCGGCCAAGTCGGCCCATTTGTCATAGAGTTACGTCCCTTTGATTGCTGAAAATGCCCATTTTCGACCTTGTCATCACCGTAGCCCCTTCAGTTTTGATCGGATCTTTCTGAAACTTATATGTAATGTGGCTGGGGATAAAACCTCGGATGAGTTTGAAAACTGGCCAAGTCCGCCGATTTATCATAGAGTTACGTCCCTTTGATTGCTGAAAATGCCGATTTTTGACCTTGTCATCACCGTAGCCCCTTCAGTTTTGATCGTATCTTTCTGAAACTTATATGTAAGGTGGCTGTGGATAAAATCTCGGATGAGTTCGAAAACCGACCAAGTCGGCCCTTTTATCGTAGAGAACGTCCCTTTGATTGCTGAAAATGCTGATTTTTGACCTTGTCATCACTGTAGCCCTTTCAGTTTTGATCGAATCTTTCTGAAACTTATATGTAAAGTGGCTGGGGATAAAATCTTGGATGAGTTCGAAAACCAGCCAAGTTGGTCCATTTATCACAGAGTAACGTCCCTTTGATTGCTGAAAATGCCGATTTTTGACCTTGTCATCACCGTAGCCCTTTCAGCTTTGATCGTATCTTTCTGAAACTTATATGCAAGGTGGCTGGGGATAAAGCCTCGGATGAGTTCGCATACCGGCAAAGGTGGCCTATTTATCATAGAGTTAGGTCCCTTTGATTGCTGAAAATGTTGATTTTTGACCTTGTCCACACTGTAGCCCCTTCAGTTTTGATCGGATCTTTCTGAAACTTATATGTAAGGTGGCTGGGGATAAAACCTCGGATGAGTTCGAAAACCGGCCAAGTTGCCCCATTAACTATATAGTTATGTCCCTTTGATGGCTGAAAATGTCGATTCTTTACCTTGTCATCACCTTAGCCCCTTCAGTTTTGATCGAATCTTTCTGAAACCTATATGTAAGGTGACTGGAGATAAAACCTAGGATGAGTTTGAATACCGGCCAAGTTGGTCCATTTATCATTGATTTACGTCCCTTTGATTGCTGAAAATGCCGATTTTTGACCTTGTCATCACCATAGCCCCTTCAGTTTTGATTGGATCTTTCTGAAACTTGTATGTAAGGTGGCTGGGGATAAAATCTTGGATGAGTTCGAAAACAGGCCAAGTCAGCCCATTTATCGTAGAGTTCTGTCCCTTTGATGGCTGAAAATGTTGATTTTTGACCTTGTCATTACTGTAGCCCCTTCAGTTTTGATCGAATTTTTCTGAAACTTATATGTAAGGTGGCTGGGGATGAAACCTCAGATGAGTTCGAAAACTGGCCAAGTCGGCTCATTTATTTTAGAGTAACATCCCTTTGATTGCTAAAAATGCCAAATTTTGACCTTGTCATCACCGTAGCCCCTTCAGTTTTGATCGGATCTTTCTGAAACTTATATGTGAGGTGGCTGGGAATAAAATCTTGGATGAGTTTGAATACTGGCCAAGTCTGATCGGATCTTTCTGAAACTTCCATGTAAGGTGGCTGGGAATAAAACCTCAGGTGAGTTCGAATACTGGCCAAATTGGCACATTTATCATAGAGTGACGTGCCTTTGATTGCTGAATATGCCTATTTTCAACATTGTTATCACTGCTGCCCCTTTAGTTTTGAACGGATCTTCATGAAACTTACAAACAAGGAAGTCAGGCAGAAAGCTTGGAGGAGTTTGAAAACTCTTGTTTTTGAACTTGTCATCACCATAGCCACTTCAGTTTAGATAGGATCTTCTTAGCAAGTCAGGAATAAAAGCTTGAATGAGTTTGAAAACCGGTGAGGTCAACCTGTTTATCGTAGAGTTAAATTCTACTTGATTTTCAGAAAATGCATACCCTGTCATCACCATGTCCTCCCATAAAGCCTTCAGTAAAGGTTGGCACTTCCTTAAACTTTGAATCTGTCAGCTCAGGTGAGCGATACAGGACCAAGCTAGCTTGGTCCTCTTGTTTTTTAGAACCATAGAGAACGAGTAATTTATGCCTCACAAATCGTTAAAAATTAAAAAAAAAAACATTCTAAATTAGTTTTGAGTCTTTACAGCTTGAATGGCAAAATTTTCTCTATGCCATACAATATATGGAGATCCAAAGTAATTTTCATCCCAATTCCAGTATCTATGATTAATTTTCTTAGCTTTTTATTATATTATTTGGTATTAACTAAACAGATATAATATGCAACAACCCTTTAGTGCTCCAATCTAAATAAAATTTGGAAAGTGGGGGTGGGGAAGAACTGGGCCGGCCCATTTCTTCCCCGGGGAAGAACTGGGCCAGCCCATTTCTTCCCCACCCCAGATTTTTCTGTTTGCTTAAAATTCTTGTGATAAATGTTCTTCACTTTTAAAGACATGAATTGGTATTAACTACAGAGCTATAATAAGCAAAACATGTTTGCCCTTAAATTTCAATAGAATTCAGAGACTGGGGGTGGGGAAGAACTGGGCCGGCCCAGTTCTCCCCCACCCCAGATGTTTCTGTTTACTAATAATTCTTGTGATAAATTTCCTTTGGTTTTTAGGACAAAAATTGGTATATACTAAAAGATATAATAAGCAATAAATGTTTGGAGCTTTGTTATCAAGAGAATTTGGAGGCTGGGGTGGGGAAGAACTGGGCTGGCCCAGTTCTTCCCCACCCCAGATGTTTCTGCTTACTAATAATTCTGGTGATAAATTTCCTTTGCTTTCTTAAGACATAAATTAGTATAAACTAAACAGATATAATAAGCAACAAATGTTTGGAGCTCAAATCTTAATAGAATTTGGAGACAGGGGGGGGGGGGGGGGAGGAACTGGGCCTTTAATGCACCTTTAACTGATTGCGAATAGGGCTTACTGAGGAAACACAAAGAAGCCATGGATTGTAAATACCCTATTTATTTCTTCCCCACCCCAGATGTTTCTGTTTACTAAAAATTCTTGTGATAAATTTTCTTCACTTTTAAAGACATAAATTGGTATTAACTAAACAGATATAATAAGCAACAAATGTTTGGCACTTAAATTTCAATAGAATTCAGAGACTCAGGGGTGGTGAAGAACTGGGCCGGCCTGTTTCTTCCCCACCCTTGGGTAGTGTTGTACAGTTATGTCAATTACATTGCTGAAGATGTATTGGGTGGGGAAGAACTGGGCCAGTCCATTTCTTTCCCACCCTTGATAAGTATTGTACTGTTAAGTCAATTATGACATCGAAGGTGTCGGGTGGGGAAGAACTGGGCCGACCCATTTCTTCCCCACCCCTGGGTAGTGTTGTACAGTTATGTCAGTTATATCACTGAAGATGTCTTGGTTGGGGAAGAACTGGGGTGGCCCATTTCTTCCCCCACCCTTGGGTAGTGTTGTACAATTATTTCAGCTATATTGCTGAAGATGTCTTGGGTGGGGAAGGACTGGGCCGCCCGTTTCTTCCCCACCCTTGGTAAGTGTTGTACTGTTATGTCAATTATGACATTGAAGGTGTCTTGGGTGGGGAAGAACTGGACCTGCCTGTTTCTTCCCCACCCTTGGCTAGTGTTGTACAGTTATGTCAGTTATATCAGTGGATGTCTGAGGCAGGGAAGAACTGGGGCGACCTGTTTCTTCCCCATTCTTGGCTAGTGTTGTACAGTTATGTCAGTTATATCAGAGCATGTCTGAGGCAGGGAAGAACCAGGGCGACCAGTTTCTTCCCCACCCTTGTGTAGTGATGTACAATTAAATCAGTTATGATGTTTAAGTTGTCTGTGGTGGGGAAGAACTAGGCCGGCCCAGTCCTGCCCCACCCTCAATCTCCAAATACTATTTAGATTTGAGCTCCAAACACTTTTTGCTTATTATTATAGCCCCGCTTGAAAAGTGGGGCTATATTGGATTTGCCCTGTCATTCCGTAATTCTGTAATTCCGTAATTCTGTAATTCTGTAATTCCGTAATTCCGTTATTCCGTTATTTTTTCGTCACAGTTTTCCCCGAAACTAAGAGAGCTAGAAAACTAAAACTTTGTATACACGTGGACAATGGGTGCCTCCACGGACCTTACCGAAATTATGACCAAGGGCCCATAACTCTTGGAGTTATCTCCCCTGATAGGTTTTTTTAAATGAAAATGTTTGGTCACAGTTTTCTCAGGAACGAAAGAAGCTAGAAAGCTCAAACTTTGCATAAATGTGGACAATGGGTGGATATAGGGAGCTTACCAAAATAATGGCCAAGGGCCCATAACTGTTGGAGTTATCTCTCCTGATAGGTTTTTTAAATAAATGAAAATATAGGTTTTTTTTAAATGAAAATGTTTGGTCACAGTTTTCTCAGGAACTAAAGAAGCTAGAAACCTCAAACTTTGCATAAATGTGGACAATGGGTGGATATAGGGAGCTAACCAAAATAATGGCCGAGGGCCCATTACTTTTGGAGTTATCTCCCCTGATAGTATAGTTTTTTTTAATAAATGAAAAGGTTTGGTGACAGTTTTCTCAGGAACTAAGAAAGCTAGAATACTGAAACTTTGTATGAACATGAAAAGTGGGTGGATGTATGGCCCTTACCAAAATAATGGCCAAAGGCCCATAACTCTTGGAGTTATCTCCCCTGATAGGATATTTTCTGCAAGTAAAAAAATCATTTCACTTTTCTAACCATCAAACCATGAAAAATATTTTCGATACAGTTTTCTCAGGTACTAAGAAAGCTAGAAAGCTGAAACTTTGTATAAACATGAACATTAGGTGGATGTAAGTAAATAATGGCCAACAACATTACTCTTGGGGTTATCTCCCCAGCAAAGAAAAAAAAAAATATTAAAGTTTTCTCTGGAACTAAGAAAGCTCCCCTGATAGGTTAAAAGCTTTTAGAGTCAATGGGTCTTACTCCTCTGATAGCGCTATAGCGGGGCTATAGTCAGATCCTCTGACAGCTCTAGTTATATCTTTTTAGTTTATTCCAATTTTTGCCTTAAAAAGCGAAGAAAATTTATCACAAGAATTTTTTGTAAACAGAAAAATCTGGGGTGGGGAAGAAATGGGCCGGCCCAGTTCTTCCCCACCCCCAGTCTCCAAATTCTTATTAGATTTGAGCTCCAAACATTTGTGACTTATTATATCTTTTTAGTTTCCACCAACTTTTGTCTTAAAAAGCGAAGAGACTTTATCACAAGAATTTTTTGAAAGCAGAAAAATCTGGGGTGGGGAAGAAACAGGCCGGCCCAGTTCTTCCCCACCCCCAGTCTCCACATTCTATTTAGATTTGAGCTCCAAACATTTGTTGCATACAATTTCTTCTTAGTTTATACCAACTTTTGTCTTAAAAAGCGAAGAAAATTTATCACAAGAATTTTTTGTAAACAGAAAAATCTGGGGTGGGGAAGAAACAGGCCGGCCCAGTTCCGCCCCACCCCCAGTCTCCAAATTCTAATTAGATTTGAGCTCCAAACATTTGTTGCTTATTATATCTTTTTAGTGTATACCAACTTTTGTATTAAAAAGCGAAGAAAATTTATCACAAGAATTTTTTGTAAACAGAAAAATCTGGGGTGGGGAAGAAACGGGCCGGGCCAGTTCTTCCCCACCCCCAGTCTCCACATTCTATTTAGATTTGAGCTCCAAACATTTGTTGCTTATTGTATATTTTTAGTGTATACCAACTTTCGTATTAAAAAGCGAAGAAAATTTTATCACAAGAATTTTTTGTAAACAGAAAAATCTGGGGTGGGGAAAAAACGGGCCGGCCCAGTTCTTCCCCACCCCCAGTCTCCAAATTCTATTTAGATTTGAGCTCCAAACATTTGTTGCTTATTATATTTTTTTAGTTTATACCAATTTATGTCTTAAAAAGCGAAGAAAATTTATCACAAGAATTTTTTGTAAACAGAAAACTATGGGATGGGGAAGAAACGGGCCGGCCCGGTTCTTCCCCACCCCCAGTCTCCAAATTCTGTTTAGATTTGAGCACCAAACATTTTTGGCTTATTATATCTTTTTAGTTTATACCAATTTATGTCTTTAACTCTTAAAAAGCAAAGAAAATTTGTCACAAGAATTTTTTGTAAATAGAAAAATCTGGGGTGGGGAAGAAATAGGCCGGCCCAGTTCTTCCCCACCCCCAGTCTCCGAATTCTATTTAGATTTGAGCGTCAAACATTTGTGGCTAATTACATCTGTTAAGTTAACACTAATATATGTCTTAAAAAGCAAAGTAAATTCATCAAAGCTGCTTGAATTGGGATGCATATTTTATTGCATCTCCACGAATGGTGTAGCATAGAGCAAATTTTGTCATTCAAGCTAAAAGGACTCAGAACTTATTAAAAATGGCCTCTTTTATCATTTATAACAAATTGGGAGCTGAAAATATTTGTTGACAATGTTTCTGAAAAAAAATCAGGTGGGGAAGAAACTGACCGGGTGGGGAAGAAACTGACTAGTCAGTTTCTTCCCCCGGGGAAGTAACGGGCCGGCCCAGTTCTTCCCCCGGGGAAGAAACGGGCCGGCCCAGTTCTTCCCCGGGGAAGAACCGGGCCGGGGGAAGAAACTGACCATTACACCGGGGCCCTTTGGTATTACATAGGCTTATATAGGGAAAACCTTTAAAAATCTTCTTCTCTGAAACTGCAAGGCCCAGGTCTTTGTGATATTTGGTATGAAGCTTCATCTAGTGGACCCCTACCAAGATTGTTCAAATTATAGTGCTGGGGCAAAAAATGCCCCGCCCCAGGGCCCTTTGGTTTTACATGGGCTTATATTGGGAAAATCTTTAAAAAATCTTTTTCTCTGAAACTGCAGGGCCCAGGTCTTTGCTGTTTGGTATGAAGCTTCATCTAGTGGACCCCTACCAAGATTGTTAAAATTATAGTGCTGGGGCCAAAAATGCCCCCGCCCCGGGGCCCTTTGGTTTTACATAGGCTTATATAGGGAAAATCTTTAAAAATCTTCTTCTCTGAAACTGCAAGGCCCAGGTCTTTGATATTTGGTATGAAGCTTCATCTTGTGGACCTCTATCAAGATTGTTCAAATTATAGTGCTTGGGCCCTTTTGTTTTTCATAGATTTGTATAGGGAAAATCTTGAAAAATCTTTTCTCTGAAACCACAAGGCCTAGGTCTTTGACATTTGGTATGAAGCTTCAGCTAGTGGACCTCTACCAAGATTGTTAAAATTATAGCCCTGGGGCCACAAATGCCCCCGCCCCAGGGCCCTTTGGGGCCCATTTGTTAGGTGAGCGATCCAGGGCCATCATGGTCCTCTTGTGTTTTATATTAGGATCACTTTTTGTCTGTCATCCGTGCGTAAACAATTTCTTCAAACGACATCTCCTCTTAAACAACAGATCGGATTTTGACCAAACTTCACAGGAATGATCCTTAGGTGGTCCCCTTTCAAAGTTGTTCAAATGGTTCCGGTCCATTGCACATATAGGTCACAGGAGCCAAAAATAGATTTTTTCACTGAAAACTTAAAAAATCTTCTTCTCTGAAACCACAAGACCCAGGTCTTTGATATTTGGTATGAAGCTTCATCTAGTGGACCCCTACCAAGATTGTTCAAATTATAGTGCTGGGGCCAAAAATGCCCCAGCCCCAGGGCCCTTTGGTTTTACATGGGCTTATATAGGGAAAATCTGTAAAAATCTTCTTCTCTGAAACCACAAGGCCCAGGTCTTTGATATTTGATATGAAGCTTCATGTAGTGGACCCCTACCAAGGTTGTTCAAATTATAGTGCTGGGGCCAAAAATGCCCCTGCCCCGGGGCCCTTTGGTTTTACATGGGCTAATATAGGGAAAATCTTTAAAAATCTTATTCTCTGAAACTGCAAGGCCCAGGTCTTTGCTATTTGGTATGACTCTTCATCTAGTGGACCCCTACCAAGATTGTTCAAATTATAGTGCTGGGGCCAAAAATGCCCCAGCCCCAGGGCCCTTTGGTTTTACATAGGCTTATGTAGGAAAAAATCTTGAAAAATCTTCTTCTTTGAAAGGCCTAGGTCTTTGATATTTTGTATGAAGCCTCAGCTAGTGGACCTTTACCAAGATTGTTCAAATTATAGCCCTGAGGCCAAAAATGCCCCCGCCTCTGGGCCCTCTGGTTTTACATAGACTTATATCACGAAAATCTTTAAAAATTGTCTTCTATGAAACCACAAACTCTAGGTCTTTGATATTTGGTGTGAAATTTCATCTAGTAGACCTCTATCAAGATTGTTCAAATTATAGCCCTAGGGCCAGAAATGCCCACCGACCCGAGACCCTTTGGTTTTACAAAAACTTATATAGGGAAATATTTAAAAATCTTCTTCTCTGAAACTGCAAGGCCCATGTCTTTGATATTTGGTATAGAGCTTCATCTAGTGGACATTTATAGCCTTTGTTGATATTTGGTATGAAGCTTCACCTTTTTAGACCCCCCTCAACATTATGCACATTATAACCTTGGGGTCAATAATGGCCCTCCCGAGGGCCCACTTCTTACTCTTTGGATCAGGTGAGCGATCCAGGGCCATCATGGCCCTCTTGTTCACCATTCTTTATACTTTCAGGTGCAATACAACTTACTATAGTATTAGATGGACTTGCTGCCTGGGAAGTGTTTAACAGCATTCTTCTCTCCTGTGAAGTGTGTGGCACCATTCTTTATACTTTCAGGTGCAATACAACTTACTATAGTATTATATGGACTTGCTGCCTGGGAAGTGTTTAACACCATTCTTCTCTCTTGTGAAGTGTGTGGCACCATTCTTTATACTTTCAGGTGCAATACAACTTACTATAGTATTAGATGGGCTTGCTGCCTGTGAAGTGTTTAAAGGCATTTATTCTTGATTATTGAGGACTATCATTTCATTACATAATATTTTGTAGCCTCAGTGCTCACTGATGAGAAGTCCTCTGTCTTCAACAGGTAAGGGGCCGCCTTGGGGAAAATCAATCAATTACTTGCTGTTGACTGGTGTACATTATTGATTTTCCCCTTAAGTGTCTCAGTCAGGGGATTCAACAAGAGCTACTAATCACCCTATTTAGAGCCGCCTTTGATCTGCTATAGTCAGTATATCACAGGGGGCAATAAAACAATTATGGACACAGTGTGTTCTACTGTCACAGAATAAATGCCTTTAATACCATTCTTCTCTCCTGTGAAGTGTTTTACACCATTCTTTATATTTTCAGGTGCAATGCAACTTACTATAGTGTCAGATGGACTTGCTGCCTTGGAAGTGTTTAACACCATTCTTCTCTCCTGTGAAGTGTTTTACATCATTCTTTTTTCCTGTGAAGTGTTTTACACCATTCTTTATATTTTCAGGTGCAATACAACTTACTATAGTGTCAGATGGACTTGCTGCCTTGGAAGTGTTTTACACCATTCTTCTCTCCTGTGAAGTGTGTTACACCATTCTTCTTTCCTGTGAAGTGTTTTACACCATTCTTCTTTCCTGTGAAGTGTTTTACACCATTCTTTTTTCCCGTGAAGTGTTTTGCACCATTGTTTACATTTTCAGGTGCATTCCAACTTACTATAGTGTTAGATGGACTTGCAGCCTTGGAAGTGTTTTACACCATTCTTCTCTCCTATGAAGTGTTTTACACCATTCTTTATATTTTAAGGTGCAAAACAACTTACTATAGTGTTAGATGGACTTGCGGCCCTGAAAGTGTTTTACACCATATTCCTCTCTCCTGTGAAGTGTTTTACACCATTCTTTATATTTTAGGTGCAATTCAACTTACCTATAGTGTTAGATGGATTTGGTGCCTGGCTTGTGTTTTACACCATTCTTTATAATTTTAGGTGCAAGACAACTTACTACTTGCTGCCGGGGATGCATTTTACACCATTCTTCTCTCCTGTGAAGTGTTTTACACCATTCTTTATATTTTAAGTACAAAACAACTTACTATGGTGTCAGATGGACTTGGTGCCTGGCATGTGTTTTAAACCATTCTTTATAATTTTAGGTGCAAAACAACATACTACTTGCTGCCAGGGTTGCATTTTACACCATTCTTCTCTCCTGTGAAGTGTTTTACACCATTCTTTATATTTTCAGGTGCAATACAACTTACTATACTGTTAGATGGACTTGCTGCCTGGGAAGTGTTTAACAACATTCTTCTCTCCTGTGAAGTGTTTAATACCATTTGTTATATTTTCAGTGCAATACAACTTATATTTGGTTTTCTTTTGCTCCAGCATTTCAGTGGTTTCTTGCTGTCGAGTCCTCACCGTTGTCTCACCTCTGTGGTTCTTTGATTTCTGTGTTCACGGAGATGTTGCACTGATGAGTTAGGAGGCCTTCATGCGGACTGAACAAATTATTTGTCTAAATCGTGACGGAAGTAAGGGCGAGGATTGTGGCCACGGTAAATCGGTTTAAGCCCCCCAGTGGAAATCTTCCACTGACCGTTCCAAGGCGGCTCTTCTGTGGCGATTTATTTATGTTGTTGTTTGTTACTTATTGTGTGTATCACTTGTGTCTTTTAATTTTGGATGACCATATGGCCATTTTGTGGGAAAGTAACTGTCCATATGGCCTTCCTTTGTTTAGGTTTCCATTATGGTCTGGTCGCTTAATGTTTGTATTTCTTTCCCTTTGGTGTCTTTTATGGATGGAGTAAGTTAATTGTATCAATTCCTGATCTTTGTTTTACTTCTCCTTTACTATAGTGTTAGATGGACTTGGTGCCTGGCTTGTGTTTTACACCATTCTTTATAATTTTTGGTGCAAAACAACTTACTACTTGCTGCCGGGGATGCATTTTACACCATTCTTCTCTCCTGTGAAGTGTTTTATACCATTCTTTATATTTTCAGATGCAATACAACTTACTATAGTGTTAGATGGACTTGCTGCCTGGGAAGTGTTTAACACCATTCTTCTCTCCTGTGAAGTGTTTAATACCATTCTTTATATTTTCAGGTGCAATACAACTTACTATAGTGTTAGATGGACTTGGTGCCTGGCTTGTGTTTTACACCATTCTTTATAAGTTTTGGTGCAAAATAACTTAGTACTTGCTCCTGGGGATGCGTTTTACACCATTCTTTATCTTTTTGGTGCAATACAACTTAATATAGTGTCAGATGAACTTGGTGCCTGGCATGTGTTTTACACCATCTCTATAATTTTAGGTTCAATACAACTTACTGCTTGCTGCTGGGGATGCGTTTTACACCATTCTTCTCTCCTGTCAAGTGTTTTACACCATTCTTATCCCCACGTTTTTCAACGAAAAGTGGGGATATTGTTATCGCCTCCGTCCGTCCGTCGGTCTGTCCGCACCAACGAAACGACATTTAGGGGGCAAAAAATTTGGACAGTTTGACACTTAAGTATATATTCGTGAGTCCAAATGGACTTTATTCCGTTATTTTGGTACTTAAGTGGCAAAAATTGTCTCTTAGCTGGCTTGCCGCTTAAGAGAATTTGTTGCTTAAGTAGTCAATATGCCGACACCTAGCCACTTAAGTATCCATTCGTGAGAACGTCCTTCTGTCTGTCTGTCCTTCTGTCCGTCTGTCTGTCCGGCTATCTCCTCCTAAACCGTTAGCCGGAATTCAACCAAATTTGGTATGCGAGTTGCTTACATGAATGGCTTGCCCAAGAGCACATTTTTTTTGTCCCCGCCCCCAGGGGCCCTGGGGAGGGGTCAAAAGGTCAAATTTTGACCTACTGTGGAGAAAACGTGGGGATTTGCGATGGCTTGCCATCGACTGCGCCCTCTAGTTTATATTTTAGGTGCAATACAACTTACTATAATGTCAGATGGACTTGATCCCTTGCATGTGTTTTACACCATTCTTTATAATTTTAGGTACAAAACAACTTACTACTTGCTGCCGGGGATGCATTTTACACCATTCTTCTCTCCTGGGAAGTGTTTTACACCATTCTTTATATTTTCAGGTGCAATACAACTTACTATAGTGTTAGATGGACTTGCTCTTCTTGGATGTGGTTTCTTCTTCTTCCTTGGCTGTGACAATCTAAAAATAGCTGGAGCAACATTTCCTTACTTTAACAGGTTTGTAACACACCTTGACCTCATAATAAAATTACCGTAATGGTCCTAAGTATTCGGACAGATAGGCCTAAACAAACAATGCAGACCCAGATCAGACTGCCCCTGAAGGAGCAGTCTGATCGGGGTCTACACTATTTACTATTCGATCTGCATCTCTTGGACTCCTTGCTGGATCATAAAACAAATTTGTTAAAAGTTTAGGAGAATTACAGCGAAACTTCAAGATGTCCAAATTCTTAGGATTTTTACCGTATTCTTTGGATCCAAATAGTAAACCATGCTAATTAAGGAACACATTTTAATACACCGTAACTCTTATCTTGCTGTTCACGACAACCCCTATCTTTGGAAACAGTGTAGATCCAGATCAGATGGCTTCTGAAGAAGCCATCTGATCAGGATCTACACTGTTTGGCATTCAGTTTATGAATTTGTAGCAATAAATTAGATCAAGTAATTTGATTGGCTGATAG
The DNA here is from genome assembly GCA_963580285.1 of Lucinisca nassula. Lineage (NCBI taxonomy): Eukaryota > Metazoa > Mollusca > Bivalvia > Lucinida > Lucinidae > Lucinisca > Lucinisca nassula. Next base: position 22,077,590 of record OY757020.1, on the reverse strand, counting down.
ACAGAAATGGGTGTGGCTTAAATGAATATTCAGCAAGAGAAGGGTTAACTACTTAATAACATTGTTATTGGGATCCAAAGCTGAAACCATGGAAGTTAACCAACTGATTATATTCTCACAAAAATGTTGAGAATATATAGAAAAAAATACCTTTTTATACATAATAATTATACTCTCACATTTTTGGGATGTTTGGGTTTTGTTTAAATTGAGATTTTAAGCCCCCATCAATTATTTAGGTCATTTTGGAGACATTGCTTCCAACTTCTGGGACTTTTATCCGACATTGAGATGAAATGACATCTCAAGACCTGCCGCTCATACAAACCAAAAGGGTTTACATGTAGGAATGGGTGGACTCGCATAACTTTGCCTGGGCAGGCTTAGACCCTCTGCGCAGTTTACGAGTACTCATGTGCAGTCAGTTTCAGCTCTGCGTGGAAGCATCATGCAGCCCAATCTCTTTCTCCGAGCCCTGATGGGTGGGGACCCATTTTGGGTTGTTTGGGGATTGGAGGGGGGGGGGGCATGGAGGAATCGGATCTGTCATTAAATTATGTTTTATTTATCTAAAATGGTGTTGTAATGAACCTGCATATTTTTGTTTGATCTCCCTGGTGGGCGTACTTTGACCCATAAATGACAATTGTCGTCTGCTTTGTCATCAACTGGTTACTTTAAAAGTCATTTTTGCAAACAGTGTGGATGCAGATCAGACTGCTCCTAGAGGAGCAGTCTGATCTGGGTCCACAATGTTTGTCTATATGCAAAAATATTTATGTCTCCCCCGAAAATTTTTTTTTTCGGAGAGAAATTGGTTTTTCCCCCTGGCGTCTATCTGTCTGTCCCTCTGTCACACTTTCATGTCCCCTCTATAACTTGAAAACCGTTCGAGCTGTCTTCACGAAACTTCATATAAATTTTAATCAGTATAAGACAACATGCAGTGCGCTAGAACTATAACTCTCGCATTTATACTTTTTGAATTATCTCCCTTAGAAGTTTGTCAGTATGTATGTATGGGCAAATCGTGTCCGGTCAATAACTTACTAATTTTCAGATGGATTTTAATATTACTTGGCAGAAATATTAACAACCATGAGATGATGTGTGGCGCACATGACGCAGGTCAGTACCTAGAAGTTCAAGGTCATACTTAGAGGTCAAAGGTCAAAAAGGGGCCTTTTTTTCGTGTTTGGTCAATAACTTCCTTATTCTAAGATGGATTTTAAAATCACATGGCACAAATGTTAACCCTCATCAGACGATGTGTTGGGTGCATGACCCAGGTTGGTACCTCAAATGTCAAGGTCATACTTAAAGGTCAAAGTTAAAAAAAGGGGCTTTTTTCATGTTTTGTCAATAACTTTCTTATTTTTAGATAGAATTTGAAGTTACTTGGCAAAAAGGTTAATTATCATGAGACGATGTGTTGCATGAATAATTCAGTTTGGTACCTCAAATGTCAAGGTCATATATAGAGGTCAAAGGTAAAAAAGGGGCCTTTTTTCGTGTTTGGTCAATAACTTTCTTATTTTTAGATGGATTTTGAAATTGCTTGGCAGAAATGTTAACCACCATCAGGCGATGTGTTGTGTGCATGACTCAGTTTGGTACCTGAAAGGTCAAGGTCATACATAAAGGTTAACGGTAAAAAAAGGAGCCTTTTTTATGTTTGGTTAATAACTTTATTATTATACCCCCGGCATACGAAGTATGCCATGGGGGTATATAGTTTTTGTATTTTCCGTCTGTCCGTAAACAATTATTTTGTGTCAAAGATATCTCAGGAACTGCTTCACATAGAAACTTGAAATTTTGCACACATGATCAGTATGACTACTTGTATTGTGGGAAAGAAAATAAGGTCCAAGGGGTCAGGCCTTTTAGAGTTATTTCCCTTTGTAGTTTTTGTAAACAATTATTTTGTGTCAAAGATATCTCAGGAACTGCTTCACATAGAAACTTGAAATTTTGCACACATGATCAGTATGACTACTTGTATTGTGGGAAAGAAAATAAGGGCCAAGGGGTCAGGCCTTTTAGAGTTATTTCCCTTTGTAGTTTTTGTAAACAATTATTTTGTGTCAAAGATATCTCAGGAACTGCTTCACATAGAAACTTGAAATTTTGCACACATGATCAGTATGACTACTTGTATTGTGGGAAAGAAAATAAGGGCCAAGGGGTCAGGCCTTTTAGAGTTATTTCCCTTTGTAGTTCTTGCTGTTTAATAGTGTATATTTTTATTTTGTGTCAAAGATTTCTCAATAACTACTGTACATAGAAACTTGAAATTTTGCAAACATGATCAGTATGACTAGTTGTATTGTGGGAAAGAAAATAAGGGCCAAGGGGTCAGGCCTTTTAGAGTTATTTCCCTTTGTAGTTTTTGTAAACAATTATTTTGTGTCAAAGATATCTCAGGAACTGTTTCACATAGAAACTTGAAATTTTGCACACATGATCAGTATGACTACTTGTATTGTGGGAAAGAAAATAAGGGCCAAGGGGTCAGGCCTTTTAGAGTTATTTCCCTTTGTAGTTCTTGCTGTTTAATAGTGTATATTTTTATTTTGTGTCAAAGATTTCTCAATAACTACTGTACATAGAAACTTGAAATTTTGCAAACATGATCAGTATGACTAGTTGTATTGTTGGAAAGAAAATAAGGGCCAGGGGGTCAGGCCTTTTAGAGTTATTTCCCTTTGTAGTTCTTGCTGTTTAATAGTGTATATTTTTATTTTGTGTCAAAGATTTCTCAATAACTACTGTACATAGAAACTTGAAATTTTGCAAACATGATCAGTATGACTAGTTGTATTGTGGGAAAGAAAATAAGGGCCAAGGGGTCCGGCCTTTTAGAGTTATTTCCCTTTGTAGTTTTTGTAAACAATTATTTTGTGTCAAAGATATCTCAGGAACTGCTTCACATAGAAACTTGAAATTTTGCACACATGATCAGTATGACTACTTGTATTGTGGGAAAGAAAATAAGGTCCAAGGGGTCAGGCCTTTTAGAGTTATTTCCCTTTGTAGTTCTTGCTGTTTAATAGTGTATATTTATACCCCCGGCATACGAAGTATGCAATGGGGGTATATAGTTTTTGTCTTTTCCGTCTGTCTGTCCGTAAACAATTATTTTGTGTCAAAGATATCTCAGGAACTGCTTCACATAGAAACTTGAAATTTTGCACACATGATCAGTATGACTACTTGTATTGTGGGAAAGAAAATAAGGGCCAAGGGGTCAGGCCTTTTAGAGTTATTTCCCTTTGTAGTTTTTGTAAACAATTATTTTGTGTCAAAGATATCTCAGGAACTGCTTCACATAGAAACTTGAAATTTTGCACACATGATCAGTATGACTACTTGTATTGTGGGAAAGAAAATAAGGGCCAAGGGGTCAGGCCTTTTAGAGTTATTTCCCTTTGTAGTTTTTGTAAACAATTATTTTGTGTCAAAGATATCTCAGGAACTGCTTCACATAGAAACTTGAAATTTTGCACACATGATCAGTATGACTACTTGTATTGTGGGAAAGAAAATAAGGGCCAAGGGGTCAGGCCTTTTAGAGTTATTTCCCTTTGTAGTTCTTGCTGTTTAATAGTGTATATTTTTATTTTGTGTCAAAGATTTCTCAATAACTACTGTACATAGAAACTTGAAATTTTGCAAACATGATCAGTATGACTAGTTGTATTGTGGGAAAGAAAATAAGGGCCAAGGGGTCAGGCCTTTTAGAGTTATTTCCCTTTGTAGTTTTTGTAAACAATTATTTTGTGTCAAAGATATCTCAGGAACTGCTTCACATAGAAACTTGAAATTTTGCACACATGATCAGTATGACTACTTGTATTGTGGGAAAGAAAATAAGGGCCAAGGGGTCAGGCCTTTTAGAGTTATTTCCCTTTGTAGTTCTTGCTGTTTAATAGTGTATATTTTTATTTTGTGTCAAAGATTTCTCAATAACTACTGTACATAGAAACTTGAAATTTTGCAAACATGATCAGTATGACTAGTTGTATTGTTGGAAAGAAAATAAGGGCCAGGGGGTCAGGCCTTTTATAGTTATTTCCCTTTGTAGTTCTTGCTGTTTAATAGTGTATATTTTTATTTTGTGTCAAAGATTTCTCAATAACTACTGTACATAGAAACTTGAAATTTTGCAAACATGATCAGTATGACTAGTTGTATTGTGGGAAAGAAAATAAGGGCCAAGGGGTCCGGCCTTTTAGAGTTATTTCCCTTTGTAGTTTTTGTAAACAATTATTTTGTGTCAAAGATATCTCAGGAACTGCTTCACATAGAAACTTGAAATTTTGCACACATGATCAGTATGACTACTTGTATTGTGGGAAAGAAAATAAGGTCCAAGGGGTCAGGCCTTTTAGAGTTATTTCCCTTTGTAGTTCTTGCTGTTTAATAGTGTATATTTATACCCCCGGCATACGAAGTATGCAATGGGGGTATATAGTTTTTGTCTTTTCCGTCTGTCTGTCCGTAAACAATTATTTTGTGTCAAAGATATCTCAGGAACTGCTTCACATAGAAACTTGAAATTATGCACACATGATCAGTATGACTACTTGTATTTGTGTCAAAGATATCTCAGGAACTGCTTCACATAGAAACTTGAAATTATGCACACATGATCAGTATGACTACTTGTATTGTGGGAAAGAAAATAAGGGCCAAGGGGTCAGACCTTTTAGAGTTATTTCCCTTTGTAGTTCTTGCTGTTTAATAGTGTATATTTTTATTTTGTGTCAAAGATTTCTCAATAACTACTGTACATAGAAACTTGAAATTTTGCAAACATGATCAGTATGACTACTTGTATTGTGGGAAAGAAAATAAGGGCCAAGGGGTCAGGCCTTTTAGAGTTATTTCCCTTTGTAGTTCTTGCTGTTTAATAGTGTATATTTTTATTTTGTGTCAAAGATTTCTCAATAACTACTGTACATAGAAACTTGAAATTTTGCAAACATGATCAGTATGACTAGTTGTATTGTGGGAAAGAAAATAGGGGCCAAGGGGTCAGGCCTTTTAGAGTTATTGCCCTTTGTAGTTCTCTGTCTTTGTGTCCGTAAACAATTATTTTGTGTCAAAGATATCTCAGGAACTGCTTCATATAGAAACTTGAAATTTTGCACACATGATCAGTATGACTACTTGTATTGTGGGAAAGAAAATAAGGGCCAAGGGGTCAGGCCTTTTAGAATTATTTCCCTTTGTAGTTCTTGCTGTTTAATAGTGTATATTTTTATTTTGTGCCAAAGATTTCTCAATAACTACTGTACATAGAAACTTGAAATTTTGCAAACATGATCAGTATGACTAGTTGTATTATGGGAAAGAAAATAAGGGCCAAGGGGTCAGGCCTTTTAGAGTTATTTCCCTTTGTAGTTCTGTATATGCAAAGAAGCTTTTGACATTGCTATTTTCAGCTGAGGTGATGGCACTGGCCGGGGGTATACGTGCCCCACTGGGCACTTTTGTCTAGTTTTAGATGGATTTTGAAATTACTGGGCAGAAATGATAACCACCATGAGTCGATGTGTTGGGTGCATGACCCAAGTTGGTACCTCAAATGTCAAGGTCGTACTAAGAGGTCAAAGGACAAAAAGGGGCCTTTTTTAGTGTTCAGTTAATAACTTTCTTATTCCTGGATAGATTGTGAAATTAAATGGCAGAAATGTTAACCATCATGAGACGATGTGTTGCACGCTAGACCCAGGTCGGTACCTCCAAGGACAAGGTCATACTAAGAGGTCAGAGGTCTTTTGTTTGATTTGAGGTTTAATGTCCCCATCAACACTGTAAAAGTCATTTTGGAGACGTTGCTTCCAATTTTGTGGGACTTTTACCCGACATTGAGATGAAATAACATCTCAAGCCCTGTCAAAAAAAAGTTTTTTTTTTGTGTCCAGTCATTAACTTTTTTATTTCTGGATGGACTTTATAAAGTAACCATGCAGAAATGTTCACCGTCATTAGACAATGAGTCAGTTGCAAGACCGAGGTCCATTCCTCCAATGTCAAGGTCATACCTAGAGGTCAAAAGTAAAAAAAGGGACAGTCAATAACTTCCTTATTCTTTGATGGATTATGAAATTACTTGAGACGATGTATTGTACCTCAAAGGTCAAGGCCATACTTAAGAGGTCAAAGGTAAAAAAGGGCTTTTTTTGTGCACGGCCAATAACTTCTTTATTTCTCTGTGAACTTTTTAAAGTTACTTTGCAGAAATGTTCATCTTCATTAGATGATGTGTTGCACACAAGACCCAGGTCAATATCTCCAATGTCAAGGTCATACTTAGAGGTTAAAAATGGGGGAGACATCTGTGTTTTTGTAGAAAAACAAATTCTAGTTTTAAAAAAGTTTGCAAGAAGATTCAGCGGATGACATAAGCAGACGACATTTTCAGATGTAGTTTTTCATGGCATTGATACACATCAGGGGTGGCACTCTTTCAAAAATAATTTATCTCCCCTGTTAATACCTGTCTACCCTTAACTGAAAGAATTTGCTCCTTGCAAATTGTTTCCTTTAAGAGTAGACACCTTTTTCAGTGGGACAGGGCTTATAGAAAAGCGAACAGGAATTCCAAAAAGTTGTCTCCCTATGAAAATTGGCGCGAAAAATCTGCCAGGGGTTCCCATTCCCCTTAAGCCTCAGTAGCTCAAACTATGTCTATATCAAAGACATGTTCATGGTTCCAAAGGGTTTGGGCCAATAAAGTTGTATTGTACTGACATTTGACAAGGCCCAGATCAAAGCCTTGGTTCTTTATTCCTGTAATAGGCCACCACGGCCTAGTGGTTATTGGGTGTGCTCTCTTAACCCTTATCCTGCTGAATACATTAATTTAAAATTAACCACTCCCATTTCTGACTATCCACCAATCAAATTGATTGATATAATGTTTTCATTCAGTTCACAAACTGTTTGACAAACAGTGTAGATCCTGATCAGATGGCTTCTTCAGAAGCCATCTGATCTGGATCTACACTATTTTCAAAGGTATGGTTGTCGTATTCCATATTCAGCGGGATAAAGGTTTAACATTACATCTCTCACCACACTGGGTTTGAACCTCTCTATGATCACATTGTGTGGTTCCAAGTTCTACAACAGGAGGTAATTTAGTTTTTCTCAGAGTACTTCTGTTTATATCCACCTCTGATCAACCCATAGCATGCAGGAAACCCATAAAGGGGTACCTTGGCAACCAGTGCAGGCCCAGATCAGACACCGCAGAATGTGGCGTCTGATCAGGGCCTGCACTATTTGCTAACAGAATTTTCCGTCAAAAATAGAATAAAAATGATAAAACAGGCCTGACACCCCTTATATGACAAATGGACTTGTCCAACATATAGCAGTGGAAGAGTCCCCTAGTATACAATGGGTTAAAAATACCTCTGATTAACATATTTTGCTTGATATTACTGTGGTAAGAAAATCTTGAAAGAGAGAAAAAGAAAAATAAATAAAATTATTTCTGTTATTTTTTCAGCTCTGGTTATCAGCTAATAGATTCAGAGTTTGAAGCAAATCTCACCTCCACGTGTAACATGTACTGTGATTGTTCCAACAATGACCTTGAACCTATCTGTGGAATCAACGGTTTGACCTACTTTTCTCCTTGCCACGCTGGCTGTACACAGTTCAATACCAATGAAGTGGCTCCAAATCATAATGGCATGGTAAGACTTGGGCCTAAGTGTTCAAAGAATTAGCTTAACAAGCTCGTTTATGATCAAAATATCAACTATTGAAGCAAATTTAAATGCACATCAACCACTTTATGTAAGGACAGACGGACGGACACCATGCTGATCGCTTTATCCCCTGAACCTATTCGGTCGGGCGGATAAAAAGTCATATTTTAAAATTAAATAGAATCTTGCTTTGTGTCCATGTATTATTAAGTTTATTAAACTGCTCACTAATGTAAGATCCTCTATTTAGCACACAGGTTTGTTATAATTGTAATGCATTTATCCTTAAACTTGCCAATCCCAACATATGCAGATGTCATTTTCAAAATTTTGTTCTTAATTTTCAGACAAAATACTTATTGACATTGTAAAATTCCTAAAAATTTGGACACATTAAGCAGGGAAAAGGATTAGCACTAGCCCAGTCGCCCAATGCGAGTGAAAATTCCATTGGGCCCCTAAAAAGTTGCAGACAGTCGCCCAGCTGGCGACCATGAAACCGGTTTTAGATCTCACAATTTTCGGCTTCTTGTGCAAATTAATGAATTCACCTTAAACTGTCTGTTGCACAATTGAAATTAATCTAGAAATGTTTTGTTTTGTTTTCTTTCACTTGTAAAAATCTTTTTTTTTTATGCATAAATCATCGAGGTAGCTGCCATATTTGTTTATTCAAATCACTACTTAATTCGTGTTCACCCTTAAAGATGTACACGGAGCGTGGCTTACGCTAAATACTGGAATTAAATACCGCGAAATATCGGTATTAATTTTAGAGTTTTTATCTGCTAGGAATAATATTAACTGCCAAACATTAATAATATAACAATAAAAGACTTTCTCCCCTACGCTGGCTAAGGTAAAAAAATATTTTCTTTTTTTTTTCTTTGTGATGTCTTGTTTGTCTCCATTACTATCATGCAGACTAAAACTGAGATGAATCTGGTATCTATCTATCTATCTATCTATCTATCTATCTATCTATCTATCTATCTATCTATCTATCTATCTGTCTGTCTGTCTGTCTGTCTGTCTATCTGTCTATCTATCTATCTATCTATCTATCTATCTATCTATCTATCTATCTGTCTGTCTGTCTGTCTGTCTGTCTGTCTGTCTGTCTGTCTGTCTGTCTGTCTGTCTGTCTATCTATCTATCTATCTATCTGTCTGTCTGTCTGTCTGTCTGTCTGTCTGTCTGTCTGTCTGTCTGTCTGTCTGTCTGTCTGTCTGTCTGTCTGTCTGTCTGTCTGTCTATCTATCTATCTATCTATCTATCTATCTGTCTGTCTGTCTGTCTGTCTGTCTGTCTGTCTGTGTGTCTGTCTATCTATCTATCTATCTATCTATCTATCTATCTATCTATCTATCTATCTATCTATCTATCTATCTATCTATCTATCTATCTATCTATCTATCTATCTATCTATCTATCTATCTATCAGCCCAGTGAAGAGGGCTATCTAAGGCCTCCTTACAAGGTCTGTAGGCTCAAGGTCCCCAAAACCCTGAATCCAGGATTGATTTGTTTCTTTGTATTGGGGTTTAACAGCCAAGTCAAAACTGTTAAGCTCATTTTTGAGCCGGTCAGTTTACCTATTCACGCCTGGGAAACTTTATCCGTAAGCAGTCAAACAGTACAATGCACATTCTTTCGCCAGAAACTGACAACTGCCCTTCTTTAACCAGCAGAAGGAAGAGAATGGCTGTAGAAAAGAAATTTATGAAGAATGTTGCCGACCCAAGCAGGAATCCAACCCGCATGCCAGTTAGCTGAGCTATCAGGGCCGGGCAATCCAGGATCAAACAATGGTTTTCATTGTTTTCAAAATTTTAGTCCTGGGCCCCTAACTTTTTGGCTTGGCCTCAAAGTTTTAAATCTTAGGGGCCCAGCTGGCCCCTGTGAAAAAAATATTAGTCCTGTTAAGGATTTGCTGTACTTTTCCTATGATATTTGACAAATTTGTTTCATGATCCAGCAAGGAGTCCAAAAGGTGCAGACGTAACAGCAACCAGTGAAGACTCTGATCAGAGAGGATCAGTCTGCTCAGGGTCTGCACTGTTTGGCCTATCTGTACCAATACTTAGGATCATTACGGTAAAGTATGAATAGTCTGCCCAGCAGCCAATTCACTTGAAAATTCTTTAAAATTTCACAGGTCCTTCATGACCGAAGATAATGTATTTTTATGCCAAATTTCAAAGGGACTAAAAAATTTACTCATCCTCAAAATTTTTTTCTTGTCATGGCATAATGATGAATCTTATTCTTCTGAAAAATAAATCAGAAAAAAAAACTTATTTTCCCTAAAAAATAAATCTGAAAAACTTCCCTGAAAAATAAATCAGAAAAACATTATTTTCCCTTAAAAATAAATCAGAAAATAAACTTTCACTCGCCTAACAAGTGGAATTTTCCAACCCCCTAATGTAAATCTTATTTTCCTGAAATATAAATCAGAAAAACCTTATTTTCCCTGAAAAAGAATCAGAAAACCTTTATTTTCCCTGAATAATAAAGCAGAAAAATATACTACCACTGTGCTAATAATTAATATGGAGTTTTAAGGTTAATAATTTGGGATTAACTGTATTCAAACTTGTCATTTGGGAAGGTAAATTGGCAGTTTTACATTCAGAAATTTTGTTTACGGAGCCGTAAAATGGAATTTGATACCGTAAAACAGACAATTTACCTTCCCAAATGTCAATTTTCAATCATAGCAACAGATAAGGTATTTGTAAACCAATGTTGTGGGTATTTATTAGAACCTCCTCGTTCGGTTCTATTGAATACCCACAACATAAGTTTCTATCCTTCAATTATCAAAAAATACCAAGCTTATATGTTGCTATGTTCAATGCAGTTGTCCCTTTTTTTATGCACTTATTCAGCTGTTATGTTAAAAAGTGCACTGATTATCCAATCATATATCATGTTACCTATGCAAGTGCATTAAAATTTGTTATATTTCGTTATTTTAATTTCAGAATTTTACAGGCTGTTCTTGTATTCTAAGAAGCCACATGTCATCGGAGGTGATCATGTCGCCGATGGCAACTAGCGGACCATGCAAATCCACATGCCAGACTTTGCTACCATTCCTGATATTACTTGTGTTCATGACATTTTGTGTGGCTGGTACCCAGATGCCCATACTCATGGTTACCCTCAGGTAGGAAATACAGCAGTGTAGCATTTTGTGTGGCTGGTACCCAGATGCCCATACTCATGGTTAACCTCAGGTAGGAAATACAGCAGTGTAGCATTTTGTGTGGCTGGTACCCAGATGCCCATACTCATGGTTACCCTCAGGTATGAAATACAGCAGTGTAGCATTCTGTGGCTGGTACCCAGATGCCCATACTCATGGTTACCCCCAGGTAGGAATTACAGCATCATAGGATTCTGTGTGACTTGTACCCAGATGCTCATACTTATGGTTACCCTCAGGTAGGAAATTCAGTGATGTAGCATTCTGTGTTGCTGGTACCCAGATGCATATACACATACCCTCAGGTTGGAAATACAGTTGCGTAATATTCTGTGTGGCTGGTACACAGATGCCCATACTCATGGCTACCCTCAGGTTGGAAATACAGCGGCAAAGCATTCTGTGTGGCTTGTACCCAGATGCCCATACTCATGGTTACCCTCATATAGGAAGCATTCTATGTGGCTGGTACCCAGGTGCCCATTCTCATGGTCACTCTCAGGTGGGAAGCATTCTGTGTGGCTGGTACCCAGGTGCCCATACTCATGGTTACCCTCATATAGGAAGCATTCTATGTGGCTGGCACCCAGGTGCCCATTCTCATGGTCACTCTCAGGTGGGAAGCATTCTGTGTGGCTGGTACCCAGGTGCCCATTCTCATGGTCACTCTCAGGTGGGAAGCATTCTGTGTGGCTGGTACCCAGATGCCCATACTCATGGTTACCCTCATATAGGAAGCATTCTATGTGGCTGGTACCCAGGTGCCCATTCTCATGGTCACTCTCAAGTGGGAAGCATTCTGTGTGGCCGGTACCCAGATGCCCATTCTCATGGTCACTCTCAGGTGGGAAGCATTCTGTGTGGCTGGTACCCAGATGCCCATTCTCATGGTCACTCTCAGGTGGGAAACATTCTGTGTGGCTGGTACCCAGATGCCCATACTCATGGTCACTCTCAGGTAGGAAGCATTCTGTGTGGCTGGTACACAGATGCCCATACTCATGGTCACTCGCAGGTGGGAAGCATTCTGTGTGGCTGGTACACAGATGCCCATTCTCATGGTCACTCTCAGGTGGGAAGCATTCTGTGTGGCTGGTACCCAGATGCCCATACTCACGGTCACTCTCAGGTGGGAAGCATTCTGTGTGGCTGGTACCCAGATGCCCATTCTCATGGTCACTCTCAGGTGGGAAGCATTCTGTGTGGCTGGTACCCAGATGCCCATACTCATGGTTACTCTCAGGAGGGAAGCATTCTGTGTGGCTGGTACACAGATGCCCATTCTCATGGTCCCTCTCAGGTGGGAAGCATTCTGTGTGGCTGGTACCCAGATGCCCATACTTATGGTTAAGGCTTGCAAAATTATTCAGATAATCGATTATTCAATCGATAAATTCCACAAAAATGATAATCACTACTGATTTGCTTGCAAATGATTATTTGATTTGTTCAATTTACTACCCAAAGTTGTGCTTGAAATAGCTGAATGAGTAGCAAACATAGGAGACAAAGAAGAGATGCCACATTCTGCGGCATCTCATCTGGGTTCTACACTGATTGCTGAGACCTATCTGTTCAAATACATATGGCTGGTACACAGATGCCCATACTCATGGCTACCCTTAGGTAGGAAATACAGCGGCATAGCATTGTGTGTGGCTTGTACCCAGATGCCCATACTCATGGTTACCCTCATACAGGAAGCATTCTATGTGGCTGGTACCCAGGTGGTCACTCTCAGGTGGGAAGCATTCTGTGTGGCTGTTACTCAGATGCCCATACTCACAGTCACTCTCAGGTGGGACGCATTCTGTGTGGCTGGTACCCAGATGCCCATACTCACGGTCACTCTCAGGTGGGAAGCATTCTGTGTGGCTGGTACACAGATGCCCATACTCATGGTCACTCTCCGGTGAGAAGCATTCTGTGTGGCTGGTACCCAGATGCCCATACTCATGGTCACTCTCAGGTGGGAAGCATTCTGTGTGGCTGGTACCCAGATGCCCATACTCATGGTCACTCTCAGGTGGGAAGCATTCTGTGTGGCTGGTACACAGATGCCCATACTCATGGTCACTCTCAGGTGGGAAGCATTCTGTGTGGCTGGTACCCAGATGCCCATACTCATGGTCAATCTCAGGTAGGAAGCATTCTGTGTGGCTGGTACCCAGATGCCCATACTCATGGTCACTCTCGGGTGGGAAGCATTCTGTGTGGCTGGTACCCAGGTGCCCATTCTCATGGTCACTCTCAGGTGGGAAGCATTCTGTGTGGCTGGTACACAGATGCCCATACTCATGGTCACTCTCCGGTGAGAAGCATTCTGTGTGGCTGGTACCCAGATGCCCATACTCATGGTCACTCTCAGGTGGGAAGCATTCTGTGTGGCTGGTACCCAGATGCCCATACTCATGGCCACTCTCAGGTGGGAAGCATTCTGTGTGGCTGGTACACAGATGCCCATACTCATGGTCACTCTCAGGTGGGAAGCATTCTGTGTGGCTGGTACCAAGATGCCCATATTCATGGTCAATCTCAGGTAGGAAGCATTCTGTGTGGCTGGTACCCAGATGTCCATACTCATGGTCACTCTCGGGTGGGAAGCATTCTGTGTGGCTGGTACCCAGGTGCCCATTCTCATGGTCACTCTCAGGTTGGAAGCATTCTGTGTGGCTGGTACCCAGATGCCCATACTCATGGTCACTCTCAGGTGGGAAGCATTCTGTGTGGCTGGTACCCAGATGCCCATACTCATGGTCACTCTCAGGTGGGAAGCATTCTGTGTGGCTGGTACACAGATGCCCATACTCATGGTCACTCGCAGGTGGGAAGCATTCTGTGTGGCTGGTACACAGATGCCCATACTCATGGTCACTCTCCGGTGGGAAGCATTCTGTGTGGCTGGTACACAGATGCCCATACTCATGGTCACTCTCTGGTGGGAAGCATTCTGTGTGGCTGGTACACAGATGCCCATACTCATGGTCACTCTCAGGTGGGAAGCATTCTGTGTGGCTGGTACCCAGGTGCCCATTCTCATGGTCACTCTCAGGTGGGAAGCATTCTGTGTGGCTGGTACACAGATGCCCATACTCATGGTCACTCTCAGGTAGGAAGCATTCTGTGTGGCTGGTTAACAGATGTCCATACTCATGGTTACCCTCGGACGGAAAGCATTCTGTGTGGCTGGTACCCAGATGCCCATTCTCACGGTTACCATCGGGTGGAAAGCATTCTGTGTGGCTGGTACCAAGATAACCATTATCATGGTTACCCTCAGGTAGGAAGCATTCTGTGTGGCTGGTACACAGATGTCCATACTCATGGTTACCCTCAAGTAGGATGCATTCTGTGTGGCTGGCACACATATATCCATACTCAGGGTTACCCTCAGGTGGAAAGCATTTTGTTTGGCTGGTGCCAGATGCCCGTACTGATGACTACTCTCAGGTGGGAAGCATTCTGTGTGGCTGGTACCCAGATGCCCATACTTATGGTTAAGGCTTGCAAAATTATTCAGATAATCGATTATTCAGTCGATAAATTCCACAAAAATGATTATCACTACTGATTTGCTTGCAAATGATTATTTGATTTGTTCAATTTACTACCCAAAGTTGCGCTTGAAATAGCTGTATGAGTAGCAAACAGTGGAGACCAAGAAGAGATGCCACATTCTGCTGCATCTCATCTGGGTTCTACACTGATTGCTGACGCTTGTCTGTTCAAATACATATGGCAACGTACGGCATATGGTATGAGTCATGCTCAGACAAAGCCAGACAGGTAAAATTATGACCAAATCTTCAGTGATTTGTAATCGATTATCGATCGCAATGACAGGAATGACAACCTATTATCTTTTCGGCTCTGATTAGCCAGCCCTACTTATGGTTACCCTCAGGTAATACTATGTAACTTCGATTGCTTGAACACAATAATTTACTTTCTACTGCGGCAGTTTCAAACTCATTCCATGAAAAAGAATTCCCGTTACTGCAGATATTGATATATTTGGGAGAAATAAGGCAGAATTTTCTTTTATTATCTTGCAAATGTATGTTGTGTGTACTCATTAGAATCACCTCTTGAGGCAATTCTAATGAGTGCACACTACATACTTTAAAAAAAAAAAAAAAAGAAGAAAATATGAAAGATATTGCTATTATGCCTCCTGACCTGCTGTTATGATTAACTTCTTCTCCTTTTTCTTCTTCTTCTTCTTCTTCTTCTTCTTCTTCTTCTTCTTCTTCTTCTTCTTCTTCTTCTGTAATGTCTACTGTGTTTTACATAATGTGTGCTATTTCTTTGGAATAGTGATTATAATATAGATTTAATGGTCTGAGCCTACCATATGAGACTGAGGGTCAAAAGCCTGAGATTTTGTATGTGTTGAGAGCTTATACCATGTATAATATATGAAATATTATCATATTGATATGAACCATTTGTTACACATATTGCTTTACTGAATGAAATTGTGACTACCGTAATGATCGCAAGTATTGGGGCAGGTATCACGCAAACACGCCTATATAGTTTTGACCCCCTTGAACCCCACTTTTATATAGTAAAACTGAGATTTACAGGGGTAAACCTTATTTTTCTTATTTCTGCTCTAAAATATAGATTGTGGGTACTCGTTAGAACCACCTCATCGAGGCGGTTCTAACGAGTATCCACAATCTATATTTTGAGCAGAAATAAGAAAAATATCACAATTTTTCATCATAAAATTTTTTATTTTCGTCATGGTCTTCAGTATTTGCCATTCTGTCTGCACCTTTTGGACTCCTTTCTGGATCATGAAACAAATTTGTTAAAATTTTAGGAGGATTACAGCAAGTCCTCAAGGTGTCCGAATCTTTAGGATTTTTTACGGTATTGTAGAACTGCCATAGCAACAGATAAGATGGTTGATAACAGAAGGATAATTTTCCTTATTTCTCCATAGAAACCTACCTTGCAGAGGTAGTCCAAATGAGTAACAACAACATAGGTTTATATGGAGAAATATGGAAAATTTTCCTTCAGTTATCTGGTTCTATGAATTATAGTAATCAAAAGTGTAATGCAGTAAAATTCCTCTATTAATAAAGATCACCTTCGACCACCTCTGGGACTGTAAGTCTGTTTGCTGCATGATGCTTCCAGGCAGAGCTGAATCCAGCCTGCACACTAGTACTGGTAAATCACTTAGAGGATCTAAGCCTGTCCAGGAACCGGGGTGCGAGGCGGGCCATCCATGCTAATCAACACTATTGGTTTCATTGGGCGACAGGGCTTGAGATGTCATTTCATCTCAATGTCGGGTAAAAGTCCCACAAAATTGGAAGCAACGTCTCCAAAATGACCTTTACAGTGTTGCCGGGGACGTTAGACCTCAAATCAAACAAACAAACAAGACTGTAAGTCTGTTCAAAAGGTGTCTTAAAGACCACTTTTGAACAGTCCCAAAGGTGGTCTCTGACCAGAGGACGCTGTAGACAGGAAACAGGAAGAAAGATTAAGTGCACCCTTCAAAATAAGCAGAATTAGTCTTTAATTTTAGTCTTAATAGTGGAATTTTACTGTACATGTTGGGGACAAGGGTGCTGTGTCACATGCTGTTCGAACATGAGTTTTGAACTTTTGATATTATAGGATGGGCTTTGCTTTGTTTACATCACACTGAGAGGTTGTCGCCCTGAACGTAGCATTTTTAAATTTTACGCCCGAATGCCATCGCGGAACTGACGTCATTACTAACAACATACACTGTAGAGTCGTTATAACGCTGATGCTTATAACGCGGAAATCGTTATAACGCTGTTGGTCTGTGGCTCCCGTTTTTTTTTTACGTTTTTTCCCAGTTTTGAAAGTTTGGTTGAAAATTTTGCCCTTTTTTTGCGGAACTCGGCAGTCAAAACATCGTCGGCCACGATAAGACGTGTATACTCGCCAATTTACTCAAGCTGTCAACAACACTTATCAAACTCTGAATATTCGCCTGAGGCATTAAAAATAAGCTGGACAAGGTGTGAAATTAAATTGACACCTGTATATGCTAAACATTTTTCCCGCCAAAACAGAGCAATGCAGACGCTGTTTTCACCTGTGCATCTGCATGCGGTAAATCCGTGGGGCCATTTGTTGGGGGGGGAAATCGTTATAACGCTGTTGGTCTGTCGCTCCATTTTTTTTGCTTTTGTCCGCCAGTTTTGAAAATGGTCATTTTTTTTCCCCCATTCTTCCGCCGAACTCGGCAGTCAAAATACCATCAGCCAAGGCAATACCTGTATTCTCGCTTATTTACTCAAGTTGTCAACACTATTAAAGTGTGAATACTCGCCTATGGCTTATTGATAAGACGGCAATTAACTGTGTGGTTAGGTGTGAAAACTAGGTAATCAAGGTATTTGTAACTGTTTGTCTCAATTAATCCCTTTGTAATTGTCACTTGCACACGCTAAATATTTTTCCCGCCAAAACAGAGCATAGCAGATGGCGTTTTATATATTTTTTTTTTTATATTTATTTATTATTCACTAGATAAAAACAAAGAAACGGAAATCAAGCAAGGTACAACAATAAATATTCATAATCCCCATGTTAAACTTGGTTCGCCTACATTAATAGCCCCTCTTTCAAGCTAACCTTTCGGAATTGTCAAGTTGCATTTTACTTCACTATTTAGTGATACCTTCTTGAGACCAGAGGAGGTAAACAAAAATGACAGCCAGAGATACAGAAACGAAAGTTCAGTAATAAATAAATTCAGCAATGGTTTGAATGAAAAGCTAAATGACCACTAGAAGTATAGAATCAGATTATTATTTAATCTAGTAACTATATAATTTATAAAATACATGCAGTATGTAATATTCATAATAAACTGGCAGAACCAGTAGCCATGCATGCAGAAAAAGTGGGTGGGGTAACAATATAACGCTATATTTTCGGGATCAATATAGCGCTGGATCACATATAACGCGGTCCACGTCGATGGTTCCGATGACAGCGTTATAACAACGCTACAGTGTACTGAATAAGCTGCCATGTTGGTTTTACAGTCATATTTGAAGAGTTTATATTGAGTTTTGGGGTGTTTTCATCACAATTTGCTGTTGAAATCGTATGTTTTGGAAGAATACTGATCATCCAGGTTATAGACATTAACTTTTGCCAGGTCCCTTGGAAGATATTTGAACACTCCGCTGAGTGGCCTCATGTTCAAACAGCTTCCTCGGGACCCTGCAAATGTTAATACTGATCCCTGTAGGGACTCATAGAAATTTTTATAGGGCGTCACCCATGGGGGCTTGGAGAAATAGATTGGGCCATGCAGAGATAAAACTGCAGATGTGTACGGGTAAACCACTTGAATGGTCTAAGCCAGCCCAAGCAAAGTAGTGCGAGTCGGACTGTCCCTACATATAAAATGCTATTGGTTTGTTTGAGCGGTAGGGCTTGTGATGTTGTTCCACCATGGGCAAAAGTGCGACAAAAGTAACATCTCCAAAATGTCCTAAATAGTGTTGATGGGGATATAAAACCCCAATTCAAACAAACCAGCAAACAAATTTTCATGGTCCCAAAGGTGTTTGAGCCAATTCATTTCAAATGATATTTGTTTATTTACAGGTCAGTTAGAGAGGAAGAGAGATGTTTTGCCTTGGGCATGCAGTTTGTGATACTTAGATTATTTGGTGAGTATGGTAGGGTGATATTTAACCCATTGTCTTCTAGTGGACTCTTCCATTGCTATACGTTGGACAAGTCTGTTTGCTATATAGGGGGTGTCAGGCCTATTTTTTTCGTTTTTATTCTGTTTTTGAAGGAAATTTCTGTTAGCAAATAGTGCAGGCCCTGATCAGACGCCGCATTCTGCGGCATCTGATCTGGGCCTGCACTGTTTGCCAAAGTACTCCTTTATGCAATGTGTTAACCCGCAAGGTGCCAATCACAGCAGTTGTCATCTGCTGGTTTCTTAAAAGTCATTGTTGCAAACATTGTGAACCCATGATCCTAAGTATTGGGCCAGATAGGCCTAAGCAAATAGTGCAGACAAAGATCAGACTGATCCTTCAAGACCCAGATCCTGAAGGAGTAGTCTGATCAGGGTCGTCACTGTTTGCTATTCCCTTTGCACTTTTTGGATGCATTTTACAAGCCTCCGTGGTGTAGTGGTTACACTACTGGCCTTGAAAACCAGGGATCGCAGGATCGATCCGAGGCTTCTCCAGACTTTCAGATGAGTCTTTAAACCGAGGTCCTGTCTCCATATGACCTTAGCTGTTGGTAGGACATAAAACTCAAACACTCACTCATTTGGCTCCTTGCTGGATCGTTAAATAAATTTGTTAAAATTGTAGTACAATTACATGAAGTCCTCAAGATGTGTAAGATTTTTATGGTAAAATGAAAATGTAGGAAAAAAAAACAAAAAACATCAGGGCAAAGATAGAATCAACTGTGGCTGTTTTGACCAGGCAGGAAAGTACAATCCATAACCAGCGTCTTGCTTAACCCTTTTTGTACCATATGGAATCTTCCACCATTTCAAAATTTAGGGGAGTCAGTCTGTGTTTTCGTCAAAATTTATTTGGAAAATGGCTGAAGATTTTGCAAAAAGTGTTGGCCCTGAACAGACAGCGCATTCTGCAGCATCTGATCTGGGCCTGCACTCTTTGCCGGGGTACCCTTTTTGGGGTGTCCGTTTTCAAATGGGTTAATTTATTAATTTTGCCACACCCATTCCTAATTTTCAACCAATCAGATTAATTGATGTAATTTATTCCAAAAAAATCATGAATTGAATGTCTAACAGTGTATATACTGATCAGATGGCTTCTTCAGAAGCAATCTGATCTGTATCTACGCTGTTTGCAAAGGTAGGGTTGATCTTGGTTAAAACGGTAGGGTTTATCTTGGTTACACAGGATGGCAGTTAAGAGTCTAACAGATTCCCTTGGGGCTGATATTTTAGTCTGCGTCTAACATCCATTAAGTCAGCTTTTACACTACCGGCTTGATTCAGAACATCTATGTCCTTGTATAAATGCATCTTGATGTATTTTCAGCTTGATATCAAACAAAGTAAACCCTAGTGTGAACACAGCTTCCTCTGGATCAATTTCCTTCGGGTCAGTTTGATCTGGGTCAAGTCCACGGTGTAAATATTGCCAAAAATTTTAATTCTTTTGATACTTTGAGGACTCATTTTACTTGACACTTCTCTAATACAAGTGCATTAATTCTTATGTTGCCAAGGAAAACTGCATCTGAAAATGTCATCTGCTTATGTCGTCTGCTGCATTTTCTTGCAAATTTTTCAAAGATATTTTTGCATCATGCAAACAGTGTGATCCCAGATCAGACTGCTCCTAGAGCAGTCTGATCTGGGTCCACACTGTTTGCAACACTGACCTTTAAGGAAACAAGCAGAGGACAAAGCAGACGACAATTTTTGTGATTGCCATCTTGAGGGTAAAAATTTGTGCAGAGAAAATGGATTTGCAACAAGATTAAGGATTTTTTTGTTTTTTGTCTGGGGTTTAATAGAATTTAAGAGAAATCTGGGTTATTAATGGCTGGTTTTATCAGAGCTAGAGAAATTGAGATGCATTGCGCTGAGCCAAGGCTGGAGAAAATGCATATTTGGTCATGTGCAAAGGTGTTGATCCGTCTGCATAACCCCATGTAGACCGGCCCCGGTAGCTCAGTTGGTAGAGTGTCCACTCCGGGGAACGGGAGGTCACGGGTTCGATCCCGGGCCGCGACATACCAAAGTCTTTAAAAGTGTTACTAGCTGCTCCTCGCTTGCCACTCAGATTTATGGGGTAGAGCTAGGACTTGTCGACCCAGTGTCAGCATAATGTGACTGGGTGTGGTATCATGCAATGTGTTTGGGACATGATACTTCAGTGAGGCAGCACTATAAAAGTGAGCATTGAGCTCCCTGTCGCAACCAGATACCGTCGTGATATGACTGAAAAATTGTTGAAAGCGACTTTAAACCCGAATTCACACACACATAACCCCATGTAGGCTGATCATTGCTGTTCCCTATGAGGACAAGGAAGGCTGTTTGTTTGAATTGAAGCATTACGAAAACACGCCTATACAAATAAATTGTAAATTTTACCTGCAAAAACACGAAAATTTTAAGATATAAATTGTGATATTTTTCTTTTTTTTTTTTCTGCTCAAAATATAGATTGTGGGGACACATTAGAACCACCTTATCGAGATGAGGCGGTTCTAACAAGTACCCACAATCTATATTTTAGAGCAGAAATAAGGAAAATAAGGATTACCCATGTAAACCCCCAGTTTTGCTGTATAAAAGGGAGTCTGTATTTTAAAGCCAAGTTTGCGTGATGTTTTATGTCCCCATCAACAACATTTAGGTCATTTTGGAGAAATCACTTCCAGTTTTGTGGGACTTACCCGACATTGAGATGAATGAGATGAAATGACATCTCAAGCCCTTTCATCCAAAGAAACCAATAGAGTTAACCCTTGTCCTGCTGAGCCCGGATATGCTTTAATTTCCAAACAATGAAGATCCAGATCAGATGGCTTCTGAAGAAGCCATCTGATCTGGATCTACATTGTCATTCAGATGATGAATTCGTTGCAATAATTTGAATCAAGTAATCTGATTGGTTGATAATCAATAGTGGGTGTGGCATATATAAATATTCAGCAGGACAAGGGTTAATATGCAGTGAGGGTCAGACTCATACCACTTTTGCCTGGACAGGCTTAGGCCTTCTTAGGGGGTTACCAGCACTCATGCAGTCAGTCTCAGCTCTGGGTGTAAGAATCATGCAGCCCAGTCTATTTCTACAAGCCCTGATGCATTCATGTGATAACTTTTCGATGACCATGCTGGAGATTGGGTTTTCATTTCCTGGAGATTGGGTTCTCCTTCCTGTAGACTATTCGCGACAAGTTTGACACATCAATTTGATGCTTTTTTTTTTCGGTAAAATTGAAAAAAAAAAGTCAACACTATTTAGATCGTTTTGGGGACACTGCTTCCAGTTTTGTTTGGACTTTTATCCAACATTGAGATGAAATGACATCTCAAGCCCTACCGTCCAATCAAACCAATAGAGTTTATATGGAGTGTCAGACTCCCACCACTTTGCTTAGGAAGGCTTAGACCTTTTAAGTGGGTTATTAGTACTCATGCAGTCAGATTCAGCTCTGAGTGGAAGCATCATGCAGCCCAGTCTATTTCTCCAAGCCCCGATGGGTGACAGGGAAGGCTGTATGAGCCCCGTCACAAACCAGACTTCTCTTTGGGGTTTGCAACCAGGGCCCATTTGTTCATAGCAGTGTTAGCTTAACATGATCGTTAGTGGACAAATTGTTAACTGTTCTAGTAAGTACAATATCTAATAATCTGGGGCCAGTTGTTCAAAACTAACGACATCATTAGTTAACGTATCGTTAAAACTTTGATCATTAAATATGGCAAATATGCAAATATTTTTGCTGAAAAAATGTGAGCAGCTTTTGCGAATGCAAAAGCTGCTCACATTTTTTCAGCAAAAATACCAAAATTTTCGATATTGTTCTTGCTAGAACATAGAGCAGTTAACAATTTGACCACTTACAAGCTCGTTAAGCTAACGATGCTTTGAACAACTGGCTCCTGGTATTTTTTTGCTGAAAAAATATCTGATGCAGACTTGTGTCTTATGCATGTGAGTTCTACATGGCAATCTACATGTCATACACCGTGATTTGCAATTATTTTTCACATTTCATTACAGTCCAACCTGTATTAAGCAAGCACCTAAAGGATAACCAAAATGTGCTTGCTTCAGACAGGTGCTTGCTTAATAGAGGTGATTTTTATGCATTTTCCTTATTTGGGAACTGAATACACGTCATAAACTGTGATTTGCAATTATTTTTCACATTTGATTACAGTCCAACCTGTATTAAGCAAGCACCTAAGGGATAACCAAAATGTGCTTGCTTAAGACAGGTTGCTTGCTTAATAGAGGTGGTCATTAGGACAGGTTTTAGTGTATTCTTGTTGTGCGAGTGAATACAAAATCAGTTCTATTGTTGTGTATTTACTCAATGAAACAAATTTTAAGTTATTGTAATTGGTTGTAGGTTTCTTTCTTACATTCACGCTTCCACTCCTCAAAATATCGGACTTGGTTTGCGCACAGACAAAGCCATCAATCAATTACCAATTATACACACAATTTATGGCTTCATAATCAGGTAGAAGAAAGTTGTTATATTTAAAGATTGTCTATAAATTTAAAGACTGTCTGTAAATTTAAAGGCTTTTTATACCCCACCACGATAGTGGCGGGGTATTATGATATACCCTCCGGTGTCTGTCCGTCCGTCCGTCCGTCCGTCCGTCCGCACCATTTCCGATCGATAACTTGAGTAATTTTTAACGAATTTTTTTCAAATTTTGCATACATGTATATATCGGGAATGAGTGGTATGGGATTGTTAATGGGCAAAATCCGTTAACATTAGACAGATATATGGCCCTTTTTAGTTCAAAATAAGGGGTTTTGGGGCGTTTCCGATCAATAACTTGAATATTTTTTCACGGATTTTCTTCAAATTTTGTATACACATTGGCATTGGGTATGAGTGGTTTGGGATTGTAAATGGGCAAAATACATTAACATTTAACGGAATTATGGTCGTTAAAAATTCCGATTAAATGGTTTTTGGGGACTTATTCCTTTACTATATGGAATATTTGGATGAAACTGCACTGATGTATAAACGACCATAATAAGCAGGTTTTGTGTTGTGAATACACAAAATGCGTTAACATTTAACGAAAAATTGGTCGTTAACAATTCCCATTAAATAGTTTCTGCGCATTTATTCCTTTAATTTATGGAATATATTGATTATCACTGCCAGTGTAGTGGTTAGAGTGCTGGACTACAAATCCTATTGTTGACTATGAATCTGAGGGGGGCGTGAGTTCAAATCTCCGTCGAGGAATGGAAATTTTTTTTTTTTTTTCGTTTTTTCTTTTTTTTTTGTGTGTGTTCCTTTTTCTTTTTTCTTTTTCTTTCTTTTTCATTTTGGCAATGAATTTATTTTTTTTTTTTTTTTTTTTTTTAATTTTCCTCATTTTTGGTTTTTCATTCCTTTTTTTCCCTTTTTTTTTCACCCTTTTCTTCTTTTTGTTATACCCCATCACACGATAGTGCTGGGATATTACAATATACCCTCCGGTGTCTGTCCGTCCGTCTGTCCCCACCATTTCCGACCAATAACTGGATTAATTTGTGCTATGAATCTGAGGGGCGTGAGTTCAAACCCCCGTGGAGGAATGGAATTTTCTTTTTTTTTTCCTTTTTTTCTCGTTTTTTCTTTTCTTTTTTTTCCGTTTATTTTTCTTTTCTTTCTTTTTGCAATGAATTTTTTTTTCTTTTTCGTTTTTTTTTTTTTCATTTTTTGTTTTTCATTCCTTTTTTTTTACCTTTTCTTCTTTTTGTTATACCCCATCACACGATAGTGCTGGGGTATTATAATATACCCTCCGGTGTCTGTCCGTTCGTCCGTCCAGCCACACCATTTCCGACCGATAACTTGATTAATTTCTCACAATTTTTTTTTGGAGTTTGCGATCAATAACTTAAGAATCTTTTCATGGATTTTCTTCAAATTTTAAAACACTAAAGGACACATATTATTGCCAAGGACAGTCACTCTGCTTTTCTGGTTATTGTATTATCTGCCCTTTTGATATACATGTATGTAGTTCCTTTACTATATTGAATGCCTTAGTGAAGTTTTACAGATAACTATAACACTTAAAAGTACCACTATTATGGGCAAGGCTATAACCATATTATCTTGCAGTGGTGGGGTATCATGCAGTGTTAGCGTGCTTTTATTAGTCTGTAGATTTAAAGACTAACCTAAGGAATTTACCAAGGAAATCATAAAATTAATGAAACACGAAAAAATCGCATTTTCATAAGTTGCCTTTGTCTTCATCCCATTTAAAAACTTGCGCTGCTAAAATCTACATGTATTTTATTGTCTGTAAATATCGTTTTAATGATAGAAATAATTAAGAAATAGAACAACACAGTTCCTTCCCTTAGACCACAATTGTCGTGAAACTCCACAGAAAGGGAGGAAATATCTGTCAGAGGTCCAACATAAGTTGAGTTTCGCACTGACGTCATTTTGTTTTTGGACATTTTAGTGTTGTAGTCAGTTTGAAACTTTCATCAATTTTAGTCGTCAGAAAAGCTGTCTTTCCAAGTGAGTGGTCGGTATGTTGACAAAATTTGGAAAGCATTATACAAATTCATTCCTTACCTCATTTTACATATGAATCTTATTAAAAATCTGTTTTTTTTTTTAGAAATCTTCAATTATAGTTGAAGGAATTTAATAAAATAAAGACAACTATATAATGTGCATTTATACATTATTAAATATTCCACAGATAACGGCCAAATTACTATAAATAGCAAAATGCTATTTTTCTGTTTTACACAATTTACATGAATTTATTTGTGTCAGTCTTTAAATTTACAGACTAAAAAGTCTTTAAATTTACAGACAGTCTTAAAATTTATAGACAGTCTTTAAATATGCAACTTTCTTCTACCTGATAATTCTAAGCAAAGAGAATGACTTGATAAAATATTGTTTTACTCCAGCAGGATAGAAAAAAACCTTTTGTTTGTTTGAGTTACGGTTTAACATCCCTATCAACACTTAAGGTCATTTTGGAGACATTGCTTCCAATTTTGTGGGACTTTTACCCGACATTGAGATGAAATGACATCTCTAGCCCTGCCGCCCAATTAAACCCATAGGGTTTATATGCATGGACGGGCCGACTCGCACCGCTTTGCCTGGACAGGCTTAGATCCTCCAAGCGGTTTACCAGTACTCGTGTGCGGGTCTGTTTCAGCTCTGCATGGAAGCATCATGCAGCCCATATATTTCTTCAAGCCCCTATGGGCGAAGGCCGAGAAAAAAACTTAGAATGGTTTTGTTAAAAAAATAAAAGTACCAGTAGCCTTTGCAGCAGAATCAAAAACTACTAACATTGTTTATCATATGACGTCGCATCTGAGAGTATAGTAACGTCATGTTATATTTTCGATAATCCACTAGTGGATTAAACATGCAAATTAGCTAGATACGTCCTGTAACGTTACATGTACGACGACCTTAACGATGTCGCGTTTACTAACAGGGGAAGATTGACATTTTTGTAAACAATCGTGAATAAAATGCGTTTTAAATGTCATATGATAAATAGAATCTTGCATTCATGCTCATATATTATTGAATTCATTAAACTTGTTGAGGAAAAGGGATAAAATGCTCGGCAAAGCCTCGCATTTTATCCCCTTTTCCTCAACTTGTTTAATAAATTCAATAATACATGAACACTCATGTAAGATCCTCTATTTAGGCATCATACCAAAGTATTAGATATTTTACTTGCAAGAACAGTTGTTCCCCTTATCTTGCTGAATATTCATTTAAGCCACACCTATTTCTGTCTATCAACCAATCAAAGTACTTGATGTAATTTATTGCTAGAAATTCATAAACTAAATGCCAAACAGTGTAGATCCTGATCAGATGGCTTCTTCAGAAGCCATCTGATCTGGATCTGCACTGTTTGCAAAGATAGGGGTTGTCGTGAACAGCAAGATCAGGGTTAACATTTTTATTTATAACTAGCTCATTAATCTAACAGTGCTTTGAAATACTGCAGCCTTATTTCTTTCTTTCAGCTTATATACCTGCGCCAATGGTCTATGGTTCCACCATCGACACAGCCTGTCTTCTGTGGCGCTCAAAATGCGGTGGAAATGGGTCCTGTCTTGTCTATGATATTGTACAGTTTCGACACAGATATGTTGGTATGTCTTGTTAGTTAACCTGAGCCAAAGGCTCAATTGAGCTATTTGTATGCCAGTTATCCGGCATCTGCCCAGGGGGGGTCCACAATTTCAAATAAAAATTTCTTGCATAAATACCTATGCGCATGGCTGTTTGAAGCCATTGTCAAATGGACCGAAAGCCGTGCTCAAACAGCAAAAACCATGTTCAAATCATGAAATTCGCGTGCTGTTTGAACATGGATTTTGAGCTTTTGATATCACAAGACGGGCCTTGCTTTGCTTACGTTACGTTCAGCGACGTAATGTTATCCCCCTGAACGTAGCGTTTTAGGGTTCTAGGATGACGTCAGATGGTTACTGCGTAACAAGGTCATTGTAAACAACATTCTGAAATGGCCGCCATGTTGGTTCGCCGGTCGCATTTGATGGGTTTATATGGAGTTTTTGGGCGTTTTCGTCAAACTTTGCTGTCGGAATCGTAAGTTATGCAAGAACAACGATCATCCATGGTTATTTCATTGCATTAACATTTGCCGGATCCCTCTGAAGATATTTGAACATTCGGCCTGGCGGCCTCATGTTCAAACAGCTTCCTCAGGATCCGGCGAATGTTAATGCATGAAAAACCATGGTTGATCCCTATAATCTCAAACACCCAATGGCCAGTCTTGATCAAATTTCATATGAAGCATTATAAGATTGATGGAAAGGCTGCATAAGGATTTTGGGCAGATCGGATTAGAGTTCTGGTTGCCATGGCAACATATAGCTTCCATAGACTTACAATGGGAAGAACTTAAAAAGCTTCTTCTCTGAAACCAAGAGGCTCACATATATTTTTTATGTAACAATGTTTATATGTAACAATGTTTATTGGTCTCTTACATATATCCTATCAACCATGTCCCTGGGGTCTAAATTGGCATTGCCCCCGGGATCATTAGCTGCCATAGACTCATAAGAGCGCTGACTCTGGATCATTAGGTCTCTCACCGCTCTGGTTCGAGCCTCGCTCGGGTCACATGTGAGACGCCAAGTTCTACAACGGAAGGTCAGGTGGTTTTTCTCCGGGTACTCTGGTTTTCGCCCACCTTAGATTAACGATAGGCTCGATATGAGTGAAATAATCTTGAAAGGGCCGTAAAACCAAAACCAAAAAAAAAAAAAAAAATAAAGACTTCACTGAAACCATGAGGCCAACTGCTAATATATTAAGTATGTAGCAATGTTTAGTAGTCCCCAACATAACTCCTGCCAATCTAGCACCTGGGGTCCAAATTGGCGACACCCAAGGGGTTTCATTTTTTTATACTTAAAAAAAACTTAAAAAAGCATGAGGCTGAGAGCTCATATATTTTAATATGTATCATTGTTTAATGGTCTCCTAAAATCCTGCCAACCATACTCTTGTGGTCCAAATTGGCCACATCTCTGATGTCATTAGCTCCCGTAGACTGATCATTGAAAATGTTTGTTTGATTTGGGGTTTAACGTCCCCGTCAACACTGTAAAGGTCATTTTGGAAAAGTTGCTTCCAATTTTGTGGGACTTTTACCCCGACATTGAGATGAAATTACATCTCAAGCCCTGTCGGCCAATGAAACCAATAGGGTTTATTAGCATGGATGGTCCGCCTCGCACCGCGGTTCCTGGGCAGGCTTAGATGCTCTAAGTGGTTTACCAGTACTAGTGTGTGGGCCTGATTCAGCTCTGCGTGGAAGCATCATGCAGCCCATATATTTCTTCAAGCCTCTATGGGCGGGGGCGACTGATCATTGAAAAAACGTAAAACAATTGATGAGCTATTGTGATCAGTCAATGTCCATCTCCACCGTCCGTCGTCAACAATTTGCTTTAAATGCGAACTCCGCCTAAACCCTTGGGCCAATTTGATTCAAACTTCACAGGAACGTTGCCTGGGTAGCTCCCTAACAAAATAGCTAAAATTCTTGCACACCAGACAAGGAAATCCGTGATTTTACCCTGGGATAGAAAATTTATGTTCTGATCCTGGTGTTCCGACCCAAAATCGAATATTAGCGCATGTTTGATAAATGTACTGGTTGAATACGACCGCATATGCGCCGTCGTTAAGACTGACGTCATGCACGTTACGTGACGTCACTAAAGATTCCTGTAGTGGCATCACAATATGGTGGACGTCGGTAACCAAAGTGACTGCAGCATTAAAATCCGAGCTAAGAAATGGAAGGTGTGCAAGAAAAAGAATCCTATATGGGTGTGAGGGGTCGATAGAAAAATCCGTTCCAATTACTGTCCGGCATCACGAGGCAAGCCTCGTGATGCCGGACAGTGTCCCTTGGGACGGATTTTTCTATCCACCCCTCGCACCCATATAAGATTCTTATATTATGCCACAAAATTAACAAGGTCAATATTCCACTGTTAATAAGCACGACATTGTTAAGGACATCGTACATGTAACATTATGGGACGTATCCAGCTAATTTGCATATTTAATCCACTAGTGGATTTTCGAAAATATTACATGGCATTATTACACTCCCAGAGGCGAGGTCATATGATAAATTCTGTAAACGACAACTCCTACTGTACCTTGGGCCAGTTTCATTCAAACGTCATAGGAGTGTTGCATAGGTGACCCTCTTCCAAAATAGATAAAACTATTCTGCTCCAATGAGCAAAATGGCTGCCAGAGCTGTCATAAATTTGCTTCAAACGCAAACTTCTCCTAAACCCTTGGGCCAGTTTGATTCAAACTTCACAGGAATGTTGCCTAGTTGACTCCCTGCCAAAAAATTGATTCAAACTTTTCAAGGAATGATACCTGGGTGGCTGGCTTCCTGCAAATATAGCTAAAATCGTTCTGCTCTGATTAAAGTGTTGGCTAAAATAGACCGTAAATTTGCTTCAAACGTGAAATCCTCCTAAACCTTTGGACAGTTTGATCCAA
Source organism: Lucinisca nassula (assembly GCA_963580285.1). NCBI lineage: Eukaryota > Metazoa > Mollusca > Bivalvia > Lucinida > Lucinidae > Lucinisca > Lucinisca nassula. The sequence continues at coordinate 22,047,833 of OY757020.1, read as the reverse complement.
ACTTCACAAGAATGTTGCCTAGGTGACTCCCTACCAAAATAGAAAAAATCTTTCTAGATATGGCCACCACAGCTAGAAATAGAATGTACTAGAGACATTGGTACTCAGGTGAGCCCTCTGTGCCCTTTTTGATCACAAAATCTTTTCTATGGTCATTCTGTCGCTCCAGCTGATTCAAGAAGCCCAGTTTTAAGTTTCTGGCGCAAGAATGTGCATTGCACTGGTTATCAAGTTATGGAACAGCCTGCCCAGGAAAAGCATCACGTGAACAAGTCCGTGAAATGAAGACCCCTCTAAACCCCACTTTATATAGAGAAAACTGGGGTTTACGGGGGGTTAACATTATTTTCCTTATTTCTGCTCCAAGACATAGGCAACGAGGCAGTTCTAACGAGCACCCACATCCTATGTTTTGAGCATTTATAAGAAAAATATGAAGGATTTTCATCAGAAAAGTAGCATTTTGGAGATGTGAAAAATGCACTATGTCTTATGGGTGAGTTATTGTAATGGTGTGGTTAGGTTAACTGACGAGCTTGATATGACATATGGTGTTGACTGGTCTGTCAAACTCCAACAAAACAAACAAAAGCCCTGGAAGTACCAGTCAAACCTTAAGCAAATAAGAAATAAAAAAAAATATTCTAAAATTATCCTCTTTGCTCCTTCTTTCCAGGAGCTATGAATTTTCAGAGACTCGACCATTCTTGAAATGATGAATCTTATCACCCTACTATAAAAGACATCAAACTTTGCCATCGGCCCCCGCCCATAGGGGCTTGAAAAATATATGGGCTGCATGATGCTTCCACGCAGAGCTGAATCCGGCCCGCACACTACTACTGGTAAACCGCTTAGAGGATCTAAGCCTGTCCAGGAACCGCGGTGCGAGGCAGACCATCCATGCTAATAAACCCTATTGGTTTCATTGGGTAACAGGGCTTGAGATGTCATTTCATCTCAATGTCGGGTAAAAGTCCCACAAAATGGAAGCAATGTCTCCAAAATGACCTTTACAGTGTTGACGGGGACTTTAAACCTCAAATCAAACAAACAAAACAATTTTCAGAGACTGCAGAAAAATTGCTATCTTAGGACCACTTTTGGGACTGTTCACAAATGGTCTTTTAGACCACTTTTGAACAGTCCCATAGGTGGTTCATGACCAAAAGACGTGTGCAGAAAAGGCGAAGAAAGACTAACTACACCTTCTAATTAAGCTTTGTAAAGCAGAATTAGACATAATTTTAGGTGGTCTTAATAGCAGAATTTCATTGCATATGCTTCAGAATAAAAAATAAACTACCACTGTGGCAGTTAATTTCTGTCTTCATTTGTACATGTAGTTATATAAGTGGTTGATTGTCTCTCTTGTTTTTGCAGGCTTTTCAGCAGCATTGAAAACTGCTGGTGCTGCATTGTTTGGTATAGTTTGGTTACTGATGAGAAGACGTACTAGAAGAGAGCTTGAAAAAACTATAGCTGTATGTAACACCATATGTTTAGTTCTCGTACTTGTTTATTTTACTTCGATTGCGATGAAAGCTTCAAGCTTATTGAATCGCTCTCAAACACTCATTCCAGGTGTTTTCACGCACACGCGCGAGAGAGAGGCAGTGGCTTTTACACCACTGCTACCCATTTACACCTGGGTGGAGTGGGGCAGTGTCTTGCTCAAGGACACACCTCGATACCGGTGGCTGGATTCGAACGCACAACCTCTCGATCATAAGTCGAATGCGTTAACTATCGAGGCTGACCATATGTACCTTCTATATTTGAACAGACTGGCATGAGCAAACAGGGTAGACCCTGATGAGATGCCACAGAATGTGGCATCTTATCTGGGTCTACACTGTTTGCCACTCATTCATCTATTTTTAGAGATAACATGTGATAGTAAATTATACTTGTTCAAATTTTATACAGGTATAGTAAGGAGTTAGGTGCCTGAATACTTAGGGTGATTACTGTACTGCAGTCAGCACCTTATGATGCATTTGACTGGCGACGAGGTTAGAATACTGAACCCTCTCTTGTTCGGGATCATTGTTTCATGAAGATTGAATTTGACAAATTTTTACAGGCCATTCTTCCCATTTTGCTGATTTAAGAAGGCACTTGTCACTTGTGAAAGTACATAAACTGTAAGGACAAATATTTTCTTACACACCAGATTAGGAAATCCTTGATTTTACCCTGGGATAGAAATTTATGTTCTGACCCTGGTGTTCCGACCCCAAATCGAATATAAAATGTGTGTTTGATAAATGCACTGGTTGATTACGACCTCGTATGCGCCGTCGTTAAGGTTGACGTCAAGCACGTTACGTGACGTAACTAAACATTCCTGCAGTGTCAACACAATATGGCGGACGTTGGTAACCGAAGTGACTGCAGCATTAAAAATCCGCGCTTAGAAATGGAAGGTGTGCAAGAAAAAGAATCCAATATGGGTTTGAGGGGTGGTTAGAAAAATCCGTCCCTCGGAATCAATGTCCGGCATCACTCGGCAAGCCTCGTGATGCCGGACAGTGTTCTTCGGGACAGATTTTTCCATCCACCCCTCACACCCATATAAGATTCTTATAGTCTAGGAAAACTGACCACAGGGATACAAACTATCAGGCGTCCAGACACCAAAGACACCTAAATTTTTACCTGAGTGCCTAAGTTTTGAATAAAAATGCCTATTAACTTAATGTAAAATTTAGATTTTTGGCAGTCTGGGTGCCTAGAGCAAAATGCTTAGTCTGTATCCCTGCAGACCAGGGGCCAGTCCTGTGTCCCTTATTCTAACACAGCGCGCCTATATAAGCAAAGGGAAGAAACTGTGATATATTATGTAACAAACCGCAAGGCGGAAGAGCGTGTCGAATGACATCATTAAAAGCTGCCAGTTTATGATGTCACTCATGGTTTCCTTGAAGTTAGATAATGAAACACCATTTTCTCGCGTACCGGCCCCGATAGCTCAGTTGGTAGAGTGTCCGCTCCGGGGAACGGGAGGTCTCGGGTTCGATCCCGGGCCGCGACATACCAAAGTCGTTAAAAATGGTACTAGCTGCTCCTCGTTTGGCACTCAGATTTACGGGGTAGAGCTAGGACTGGTCGATCCAGTGTCAGGATAATGTGACTGGGTGTGGTATCATGTAATGTGTCTGGGACATGATACTTCAGTGAGGCAGCACTATAAACGTGAGCATTGAGCTCCCTGTCGCAACCAGACACCTTCGTGATATGACTGAAAAATTGTTGAAAGCGACGTTAAACCCGAATTCACACACACACACACCATTTTCTCGCATCGGAAATGTTACAAAAGAACATAAATGCATGTGCTACAGTCAATAATTTTGGCGTGATTTCTAACAGTGGCAAAGGAAGAATATGTAGGAAACAAGAACATTATTACCGATTTTCAGTGTGTTAGAATCGAAATACATGTAGATCAGATCTAGCAGTGATTTGTTGAGACAGTTTGTCGGTCAGTTGTAAGTAGACAAATCACTTGTGCTGCACACTTATGATTTGATCCACATTACAAGTGAATTCCAATCACGAAAACACGCCTATATAATTTTGACCCCCTTGAACCCCACTTTTATATAGTAAAACTGGAGTTTCCGGGGGTATACCTTATTTTTCTTATTTCTGCTCTAAAATATGGATTGTGGGTACTCGTTAGAACCACCTCGATAAGGCGGTTCTAATAGAGGCGGTTCTAACGAGTGCCCACAATCTATATTTTGAACAGAAATAAGAAAAATATCACAATTTTTCATCTTAAAATTTTCATTTTTTCGGCGATAAAGGTGGCAATGTATTTGTATAGGTGTGTTTGCGTAATGCAAACTGTGATTTATTGCTCAGCATATCACTGCTAGAGCTGTTTTTTTTCCGAATCCTACAGAACACTATAACCCCTACCTTTGCAAACAGTAAAGAAACCGATCTGATCAGGAATTTACACTGCTTGTACTGAAAATATATATTTTGTATCAAGTTATTTTATTGGTTTATAGTCAGCAATAGGTGTTAATTTAACCCTTATCTTGCTGAATATTCAGTTTAGCCACACCCATTTCAGACCCTTTTATAGAACATATTTAACTTCACTACAGCTGGTGTGTGGGAATGTGTGGCGGCGGTAAAACGTCACCCTGCCTTACATCATAGTGTAGACTATATTTTCTTGTCCTTTGGGATCATTGATTCCATTGTTGAATTTTGAAAATACCTGAGGGTCACTGATGAGGCCTTATTGGACGAAACTAGCTAGTCTGGCCCAGAAGGCATGTACACTCCATTTGTTTAATTCTGTGGTGTATTCCTTGCTTCCAAAGGATAACCCTTTTATAGAACATATTTGAACCAATTTGATAACTTGATGTAATTTTTACTCTTACAAAGCCATAAACTTAATGTCAAACAGTGTAGATCCTGATCAGATGGCTTCTTCAGAAGCCATCTGATCTGGATCTACACTGTTTCCAAAGATAGAGGTTGTCGTGAACAGCATGATAAGAGTTAATTAATTATTAGGATAAGGATTAAAGCTTTTTTTCCATAGCAACCATGTTAGTGGCCAAAACATTAACTATTTTCACAAGTACATTTGACAAATAAAGTGGTAGTTTTGCAGAAAAAAAAATGTGAGTAACTTTTGCATCATTTTCTACATTTGCTAGATAATTTGTTAAAATGGCATTGCTAAGAAGCCTACTGATCTAGATCTATACAACTTGTAAAAAAAAAATAGATATTTGGGTTCAGGATTATGAGGGTTTATATTATGGCCTTGTAAACCAGGGGTTCCTGGTGTAACAGGCCAGTTCTTCTCCCAGTCAGTTTCCCCGGGGAAGAAACTGACTATTTCTTCCCCACCCAGTCAGTTTCTTCCCACCTGAAATTTTTTAGAACCATGGTCAACGCGTAATTTATGGCTCACAAATTGTTAAAAATTCGAAAAGAAACCATTCTGAATTAGTTTTGAGTCTTCACAGCTTGAATGGCAAAATTTTCTCTATGCCAATACATTATATGAAGATCCAGGGAAATTTTCATCCCTATTCCAGTATCTATGATTAATTTTCTTAGCTTTTTATGGCATAAAATGGTATTAACTAAAAAGATATAATAAGCAACAAATCATTGGTGCTCAAATCTAAATATAATTTGGAAATTGGGGGTGGGGAAGAACTGGGCTGGCCCATTTCTTCCCAACCCCAGATTTTTCTGTTTACTAAAAATACTTGTGATAAATTTTCTTTGCTTTTTAAGAGTTTATTACCATAATGATCCTGAGTATTGGGACAGACAGACCCAAGCAAACAATGCAGACCCAGATCAGACTGCTCCAGTTTGCCGTTGCGTCAGCACTTTTTTGACTCCTTGCCGGATCATGAAACAAATTTGTTAGGAATGTTACAGCAAGTTCACTGGTGTCCTAATGTTTTGGACTTTTACAGAAAGAGCTGAGCAACTAGCAATTAAAGACTCCCGAATGATTCTACCTGCGTTCTCAAAGCCTTGCCTGATAAACTTGATATCAAATGACAAGAATCTGGTATTCTGTTTATCAGTTAAACTGATGAGACACACTGATGAAGATTAAATATCAGAAAGGCCTCTGTGTCACTAAATTGGGTATAGTTAAGCCTTAATTAAACCCCTTGTACACTCTTACATTTTTGCTAATTTTTCCAGCAGTCCAGTTTGTAGAAGTGCAATGTCATTTTGACCTGATAAAGCTCACTTGTCCTGAGATAGCATATCGTTATCAGGTCAAGGTGTTACAATGCAGTTAATATTGGGGGGTAACTGATAGCGGTATCTTTCCTGCTAGTATGATTCGCATATTCAGAAGAAGACAAATTGACATTTTATAAGAAAAAAAAAAACAAAAACAAAAACACTTCTACCGACAAACTATGTCCTGGAGCAGAAATAAGAGATATAATATGTACCACTGTGAACCCCAGTTTTCTCTATATAAAGCAGGGTTTATAGGGGTGTTACAGACACAGACTAGTTAACTGGATGAGTAACGCTTATCCTCCTGTTTACGACAAACCATACCTTTGCAGTGCAGATCCAGATCAGATGGCCTCTGAAGAAGTCATCTGATCTGGATCTTTACTGTCATGCATTTTGTGAATTTGTATGAAAACATTATATCATATGGGCCCTGTCAAGCGATTTTGGTACTTATCGCCTATGCGAGCAGCGAAGATTCAGGCGAGCCTGCGCATCCGCACAGTCTCGCCAGAACCTTCGCTGCTCGCTCATACAAGCAAAGAATCAAGAGGAACCTTCAGACAGAAAGCCATATCCCTGGCCCCTCTGAATGGCAGGGCATGCGCAGTTAAAATTTGTCATGACGGAATGCTCAAAGACACAAATTCGCTTGGCGTGGCTCATATAATCTGATTGGCTGATAGTCAGAAATGGGGGTGGCTAATTAAAGAAGAATAAGGGTTAACATGTAGTATGTCAGTGATAACTGACTCTGGTATCTTCATAAGTATTTGGGCTTTGCCAACTAAATATGGAAATAAACTGTAACTTAAAACTATTTTTAAGTGAAAATGGTTGGCCTAACACATTTTTTACTCACCTGGGCCGAAAGCTCCAGGGGAGCTTATAGCATAGTTGGTCCTCCGTAGTCCGTCGTCCGTCCGTCCGTCGTCCATCCACACTTTTGAGCAGCTATATCTCTGTATCCTGCAGGCTGATCAATCATTTCTCATCTGTAGCATGCCTCTGGTGAGGCATTGATGACATAAACTTTTTTTTCGAAATCGCTCTAAAACTTTGGTTCCTATGGCAACCACAAGGTCCCATAGACGTACTATGGGAAAATGCTTGTCATCACCATAGCACCTTCAGTTTTCATCAGATCTTTCTGAAACTTATATGTAAGGTGACTGGGGATAAAAACTCGGATGAGTTTGAAAACCGGCCAAATCGGCCCATTTATCATAGAGTTACATCCCTTTGATTGCTGAAAATGCCCATTTTCGACCTTGTCATCACCGTAGCCCCTTCAGTTTTGATCGGATCTTTTTTGAAACTTATATGTAAGGTGGCTGGGGATAAAACCTCGGATGAGTTTGAAAACCGGCCAAGTCCGCCTATTTATCATAGAGTTACATCCCTTTGATTGCTGAAAATGCCGATTTTTGACCTTGTCATCACGGTAGCCCCTTCAGTTTTGATCGGATCTTTCTGAAACTTATATGTAAGGTGGCTGGGGATACAATCTTGGATGAGCTCGAAAATCAGCCAATCGGCCCATTTGTCATAGACTTACGTCCCTTTGATTGCTGAAAATGCCGATTTTTTACCTTGTCATCACCGTAGCCCCTTCAGTTTTGATTGGATCTTTCTGAAACTTATACGTAAGATGGCTGGGGACAAAACCTCGGATGGGTTTGAAAACCAGCCAAGTCCACCTATTTATCATAGAGTTACATCCCTTTGATTGCTAAAAATGCCGATTTTTGACCTTGTCATCACGGTAGCCCCTTCAGTTTTGACCGAATCTTTCTGAATCTTATATGTAAGGTGGCTGGGGATACAAACTTGGATGAGCTCGAAAACCAGCCAAATCAGCCCATTTGTCATAGAGTTACGTCCCTTTGATTGCTGAAAATGCCGATTTTTTACCTTGTCATCACAGTAGCCCCTTCTGTTTTGATTGGATCTTTCTGAAACTTATATGTAAGGTGGCTGGGGATAAAAACTTGAATGAGTTCGAAAACCAGTCAAATCGGCCTATTTATCATAGAGTTACATCCCTTTAATTGCTGAAAATGCCGATTTTCGACCTTGTCACTTGAAAGTTACATATAGGCAAGTCAGGAATAAAAGCTTAAATGAGTTTGAAAATCAGTGAGGTCAACTGATTTAGCATAGAGTTGCATACTACTTGATTGCAGAAAATGCTTACCATGTCATCACCTTGTGTTCCAATAAATCCTTCAGGAAAGGTTGGCACTTCCTGAAAATTTGAATCTGTTAGCTCAGGTGAGAGATACAGGACCATCTTGGTCCTCTTGTTTTTGTCGTCTTAAGCAGTTTGAATATAAGCTGGGGCACAGCATTTCCTACAATTTACATGTGTGCTCAAAGAAGACTCGGATCAGCCTGCGCAGTCTGATCAGAATATTCATTGTGTGCTCTAAGGGTAGCTAAGGGCCCAGTGCTTCTTCATGCAGCAAGAGAAGTCCCTGATCAGACTATATGGATGCACAGGCTGATCTGATTCTTTGCTGGCTGCACATAAATCATAGGAAATGCTGTGCCCCAGTTCAAATGCAGTACTATCATTTGCAGGTTGGAGAAATGATGAATTCTGTGACATCTATAAATAAACTAGACTTCGGTTATAGTATCAAGCATCAGTCATTTTCCAAGAAATCAGAAGATCTGAGTGATCTGGATGAAGAATCTCCAGGAACAAAGCTCCCAGATGACACAGACTGTGAGCCTGACCAACAGACGCCAATGATCAAGCATCCCAACGACTATGATTCCAGCTCTGAAGAAGCAGACACAGGCCTGAAACTGAAAATCAAGCCTGTGTGTAACATAGATCTTGATCCTAATCAGCAGGATGCAGTAGTAAACCATCCACACAATCAAGATCTACAGGACAGTGCAGATATAGGCATAGAAATCCATGAAGAAAATCAAAACATGTCAGTTGTTTATCAGGGGCCGGCAGATGAATCAAAAGTTTGAGACATCTGAACCTTTCTCTTGCTGAATATTCAGTTAAGCCACACCCATTTCTGTCTATCAACCAATCAAATTACTTGATGTAATTTATTGCTACAAATTCATAAACTGAATGCCAAACAGTGTAGATCCTGATCAGATGACTTCAGAAGCCATCTGATCTGGATCTAGACTGTTTGCAAAGATAGGGGTTGTCGTGAACAGCAAGATAAGGGTTAATGTAATACTCTTAATGTAATATTCTAAAATCTTTCGATTACACATATTGTTGGGGTCCAAAGCAGACACCAAGCTTCTTAAGCAACTGTGTTATATCTATAAAAAATGTATAGATTGTATAGAAAAGTGTACACAAATGGTCATTTTTCTAGAAAACCTTTACTTTTTGGAACAATCTTTAAACCATGTTGTCCAAACCTGTGTTATTATAAGCAGTATTGTAGAGAGATTTCAGTGTTATAAAATCTGTTCTTTCATCATGAGAATATGCCTCTATAACTTTGACCCCCTGGGTTTTTGCAGGTGAATACAATATTTTTTTATTTCTACTGAAAAACAGAGTGTGGGTAGTGACTAGTAGTTAGAACCTCCTCACTGAGACGGTTCTAATGAGTTCTGACAACCTATGTTTTGAGCAGAAATATGAATTTTATCTGAAAATTTTCAATTTTTGGTGGTAAAATATTCAGTATATTTGAAAAGGCATGTTTTTGTAATGATAACATGGTTTTACACACATTTTGTAAGGTCATAGAGCAGAATACCTTTGTTTTCACTTCCAAAAATGAGGGATGCACTGATGTTATCAGGTCTGTATAATGGTGACAGAAATTGGTTGTTTGTTTAACCCTTGTCCTGCTAATCCCGGATATGCCTTATCTTTGAAACAATGTAGATCCAGATCAGATGGCTTCGTCAGGATCTACATTGTTTGCCATTCAGATTGTGAATTTGTTGCAATAATTTGCATCAAGTGATCTGATTGGTTGATAATCGGTAGTGGGTGTGGCATATATAAATATTCAGCAGGACAAGGGTTAAATCCGTGCATGCCTATTTTAACCCATTAAGTACCATAAAACCCAAAAGGGGTAAGTGCCAAACAGTACAGGCCCAGATCAGATGCCGCAGAATGCGGTGTCTGATCAGGGCCTTTACTGTTTACAAAAAGTTCAGCCATTTTCCTAGAAGCCTCCGTGGTGCAGTGGTTACGCTACTCGCCTGGTAAACCAGGGATCGCAGGATCGATCCCGGGCTTCTCCAGACTTTCGGATGAGTCTTTAAACTGTGGTCCCGTCTCCGTATGACCTTAGCTGTTTGTGGGACGTAAAACTAAAACTCACTCACTCACTCAGCCATTTTCCAAATAAATTTTAAAGAAAACACAACCCAACACCGCTCAATTTTGAAATGGACTCCTGTTATATGTAAGGAGGGAGATTCCATTTGGTACCAAAATGGTTAACCCTTATCCTGCTGTTCACGACAACCCATACCTTTACAAACGGTGTAGATCCAGATCAGATGGCTTCTGAAGAAGCCAGCTGATCAGGATCTACACTGTTTGACATTCAATTTATGAATTTGTAGCAATAAATTACATCAAGTAATCTGATTGGTTCAAAGTCAGAAATGGGTGTGACTAAACTGAATATTCAGCAAGAGAAGGATTAATATAAAATTGTTTAGCTTGTGGATCAAAGCATACAACTTTAGCTTACACAAATTTCACTTTGGACACATGTGTGTGATTGTAGCTCTCAAACAAATGTGCCTTTGATCCAAGCATATTTTCCTAGCATATGCAAATTTTGCTTTGTACGCAATCATACACTTATTTTTACTGACACAAAATTTTGCTTTGAATGAAAGCATACAAAAATCTTTCCAAACACGAGTTTTGCTTTAGATTCAATCATACAGTTATTACTGACTTGAAATTTTGCTTTAGATGCAAGTATACAGTCGTAACTTGCACAAATTTTGCTGCAGATGCAAATTTGCAGTTTTTACTGACACAAAATTTTAATTTGAATCCAAGCATACACTCTTAACTTACACAAATTTTTGCTCTAGATTCAATCATGCGATCTTTTCTGACACAAATATTTTGCTTTGAATCCAAGAATATGATCTTATCTTACACAATTTTTGCTTTAAGTTCAATCATATGATCTTTTCTGACACAAAATATGCTTTGAATCCCAGCATATGGGCCCCGTCAAGCGATTTTGGTACTTATTGCCTATGCGAGCAGCGAAGGTTCAGGCGAGCCTGCGCATCCGCACAGTCTCGCCAGAAACTTCGCTGCTCGCTCATATAAGCAGTGAATCAAGAGGAACCTTCAGACAGAAAGCCATATCCCTGGCCCCTCTGAATGGCTGGGCATGCGCAGTTAAAATTTGTCATGACGGAATGCTCGAAGGCACAAATTCGCTTGGCGGGGCTCATATAATCTTACCTTACACAAACGTTTGCTTTGACTCCAAGTAATAGTGTTACAAAGAGGCACAGTGAGGACAAATCAAGACACTTTGAACCGGTGGCTGTAGGAAAACATGTCAGTGGGACAAATACAGGATCTTACATGACTGTTTATTAAGGCTGCCACGATTAATTGTATAATCGATTAATCGATTGATAAATTCCACAAAAATGATTATCATTTCTGATTTGCTTTTAATCAATTACTTGATAGGTACAATTTACTACCCAAAGTTATGCCTAAAATAGCTGGATGAGTGGCAAACCGTGCAGACCCTGATGAGATGCCGCATTATGCAGCGTCTCATCTGGGTCTACACTGTTTGCTAAGGCCTTTCTGTTCAAATGTACATATGGTAAAGTGCAACATATGGTAAGAGTCATGCTCAGATTAGAAAGCCAGACAGGTAAAATTATGACAAACACCTTAGCGATTACTAATCGATTATCCATCGCAATGATAGGACTGATAATCGATTATCTTTTCAGCTCCGATTAGCCAGCCCTACTGTTTATGTATTATTGAATTTATTACATGAGTTGAGGAAAAGGGATAAAATGTGAGGTATTGCCGAGCATTTTATCCCTTTTCCTCAACTCATTTAATAAATTCAGTAATACATGAGCACGAATGCAAGATTCTATTTATCATATGACATTTAAAATGCATTTTATTCATGATTTTTGTTTTACAAAAATGTCAAAACACCACCATTAGTAAACGCCATGTGGTTAAAGATGCCATACTTAACATTATGGGGTGTATCTAACTAATGGATTATCAAATTTATTACATGGCTTTATTGCATTCTCAATGCGAAGTCATATGATAAAGTGAATTCTTTCATTTCTTCACATATCTCATTTTTCATTCTGTTCCAATAATAGCTTGTGGTTACTTGCTAGAACTGCCTCAATAGGATCCATAATGATTCTAAGTATTAGGAGAGGCAAGCATAAGCAAACAGTGCAGACCTGATCAGACTGCTTCTGAAGGAGCAGTCTGATCAGGATCTACACTGTTTGCCATTCTGTCTGGACCTTATGTACTCCTTGCTTGATGTTGAAAATTGAGAAGAATTACAGCAAGTCCTTAAGCTGTTTGAAGTTCAGTCCAACCTGTATTAAGCAGCCACCTGTGGGATATTCAAAAAGTGCTTGCTTAAGACAGGTGCTTGCTTAACGCAGGTGAATTTTAATGCATTTTCCTTTTTCGGGAACTGAATGCCTGCTTGCTTAACACAGGTTGCTTGCTTAATAGAGGTGGCCACTAGTTTTACTGTATTTGAGCAGAAATAAGAAAAATAATGTTTACCCCTGTAAACCCATGTTTTATTGTATAAAAGTGGGGTAAAGGGGGTCAAAATTATATAGATGTGTTTTCGTGATGGCAAGTGCAGTTATATCCAACACGCTGGAATTTTCGCTGGAAAAATTGGCGTAGCTTTTGCTTTGGTTAGTGGTCAGGGCCCATATTTTCAAAGCATCATTAGTTTAACAAGCTCATTAGTATTCAAACTGTTGACTGAACTAGTCAGTACCATATCTAATACAGTGCTGTTTTTGCTGAAAAAATCTGAGTAGCTTTTGCGTATGCAAAAGCTACTCACATTTTTTCAGCAAAAAATATTGTCACATTTGCCATATTAAATGGAAATGGTAAAAAAAAATTAACGATTGTTAGTCGACTTATTAACTAACAGTATCGTGAGCAGCTTTTGCTTTGGTATCTGGTCAAGGCCCAGATGTTAGTGTTTAACATCATTAGTTAACATATCGTTAATATGGCAGATATGCTAATATTTTTGCTGAAAGAAATGTGAGCATTTTTCAGCAAAAATACCAAAATTTTAGATATTGTACTTGCTAGAACAGCAAACAATTTGACCACTAAAGAGCTTGTTTAGCTAATGATGCTTTGAACAACTGGCCCAATGATTGTTAACTTTTCTAGCAAGTACAATACATATCATTCTAGAACAGCAAACAATTTGACCACTAAAGAGCTTGTTAAGCTAACGATGCTTTGAACAACTGGCCCAATGATTGTTTACTTTTCTAGCAAGTACAATACATATCATTCTGAAATTTTTTGCTGAAATAGCTGCTCACATCTTTTCAGCAAACATCTGTTAGAATATATCAGCCTAACTGTGTGCCAGGCAGAAAATTTACATGAAAAAAGAATAATTCACATTATGAAAGCACACCCATTCAAATACATTGTAAATTTTATCGCCGGAAAAATGATAGAAAAATAACAATTTTCAGGTAAAAATTGTGTTACATATATTTCTGCTTAAATTATAGATTGGGGTTACTGGTTAGAACTGCCTCATCGAGGTGTTTTGACCTGTACTCTCAATCTATATTTTGAGCAGAAATAAGAAAAATAAGGTTTATCCCTCTAAACCCCAGTTTTACTTTATTAACCCTTATCCTGCTGAGCCCGGATATGCCTTATTTTCCAAACAATGTAGATCCTGATCAGATGGCTTCGTCATATTTCTGCTTAAATTATAGATTGGGGTTACTGGTTAGAACTGCCTCATTGAGGTGTTTTGACCTGTACCCTCAATCTATATTTTGAGCAGAAATAAGAAAAATAAGGTTTATCCCTCTAAACCCCAGTTTTACTTTATTAACCCTTGTCCTGCTGAGCCCGGATATGCCTTATTTTCCAAACAATGAAGATCCAGATCAGATGGCTTCTGACGAAGCCATCTGATCAGGATCTACATTGTTTGCCATTCAGATTGTGAATTTGTTGCAATAATTTGCATCAAGTGATCTGATTGGTTGATAATGGGTAGTGGGCGTGGCATATATGAATATTCAGCAGGACAAGGGTTAAAGTGTGGTTCAATGGGATCAGCACTATAAAGGCATGTTTTCATGATGAGATTTCAAAATGTTGTCCACTCTAAAAACATCCATGGCACTTTAACAGTTTATCTGATAGCTGTCACACTTTTTTGGCTCACCTGTCACGTAGTGACGACATGAGCTTTTGGGATCACTTTTTGTCCATCGTGTGTCCGTGCATCCGTCTGTGCATCTGTTCGTAAACTTTGTCTTCAAAAGACATCTTCTAAACCACTGATGGGATTTTGACCAAACTTCACAATAATGATCCATAGGTGGTCCCCTTTCAGAGGTGTTCAAATGGCTCTGGTCCATTGCATATCTAGGTCACAGGAGCCAAAAATAGATTTTTTAGCTCGGCGAAAACGATGAGGTATTGTCATAGCTCTGACGTCTTGCCAAAACTTGGACATTTTGTAATATCTCTGTCATTACTGAACATATTTACTTGAAACTCGGACTAATTGTTCATTATGAAAAGGGGAACTCATATCAATAGGTGAGGTAACCCTAAAAATATTTTTGGCACAGTTATGCCCCTTTTTCGACTTAGAATTTTTGCAAAAACTTGGACATTTTGTAATATCTCTGTCATTACTGAACATATTTACTTGGAATTCGGACTAGTTGTTCATTATAAAACGGGGAACTCATACCAGTTGGTGGGGTAACCCTCAAAATATTTTTGGCAGAGTTATGCCCCTTTTTCAACTTAGAATTTTTGCAAAAACTTGGACATTTTGTAATATCTCTGTCATTACTGAACATATTTGCTTGAAATTGGGACTAGTTGTTCATTATAAAAAGGGGAACTCATACCAATAAGTGAGGTAACCTTCAAAATATTTTTGGCACAGTTATGCCCCTTTTTCGACAGAATTTTTGCAAAAACTTGGATATTTTGTAATATCTCTGTCATTACTGAACCTTTTTACTTGAAACTGGGACTAGTTGTTCATTATGAAAAGGGGAACTTATACCAATAGGTGAGGTAACCCTCAAAATATTTTTGGCACAGTTTTGCCCCTTTTTCGTCTTAGAAATTTTGTTTAACTAAAAGAAACTGCAGCCGAGCGTTGGCACCCGCATGCGGTGCTTTTGTTTCACTAAAAACTTAAAAAATCTTCTTCTAAGAAACCACAAGGCTCAGGTCTTTCATATTTGGTATGAAGCTTCATCTAGTGAACCCCTACCAAGATTGTTCAAATTATAGTGCTGGGGCCAAAAAAGCTCCCGCCCCGGGGCCCTTTGGTTTTACATAGGATTATATAGAGAAAATCTTTAAAAGTCTTCTTCTCTGAAACCGCAAGGTGCAGGTCTTTGATATTTGGTATGTAACTTCATCTAGGGGACCTCTACCAAGATTGTTTAAATTATACTGTTGTGGCCAAAAATGCCCCCGCTCCGGGGCCCTTTGGTTTTACGTAGGCTTATATAGGGAAAATCTTTAAAAATCTTCTTCTCTAAAACCGCAAGACCCAGGGCTTTGATATTAGGTATGAAGCTTCATCTAGTGGACCTCTACCAAGATTGTTCAAATTATAGCCCTGGGGCAAAAATGTCCCCTGTCCGGGGCCCTTTGGTTTTACATAGACTTATATAGGAAAATCTTTAAAAAGCTTCTTCTCTGAAACCACTAGGCCTAGGTCTTTGATATTTGGTATGAAGCTTCATCTAGTGGACCTCTACCAAGATTGTTCAAATTATAGCACTGAGACCAAAAATGCCCCCGCTCTGGGGCCCTTTGACTATACATAGACTTATATCGGGAAAATGAGTAAAAATCTTCTTCTGTGAAACACAAGGCCTAGGTCTTTGACATTTGGTGTAAAATTTCATCTAGTGGACCTTTTTCAAGATTGTGGGAATTATAGCCCTGAGACCCTTTGGTTTTACATAGACTTATATAGTCTGGCCCAGAAAACATGTACACTCCATATTTTCCAGTTCTGTGGTGTATTCCTTGCTTCCAAAGGATAAAACTTTCTAGAATTTATTTAACCTCCCTACAGCTGGTGTCTGGGAATGTGTGGCGGCCGCAAAAAGTCTCCCTGCCCTACATCATAGTGTAGTTTATATTTTCTTGTCCTGTGGGATCATGGATTCCATTATTGAATTTTGAAAATATTTGAGGGTCATTGATGAGGCCTTATTGGCCGAAACTAGCCAGTCTGGCCCAGAAAATATGTACACTCCATATTTTCTAGTTCTGTGGTGTATTCCTTCCTTCTAAAGGATAACCCTTTCTAGAACTTATTTATATAGGGAAATCTTTAAAAATCTTCTTCTCTGAAACAGCAAGGCCAAGGTCTTTGATATTTGGTATGGAGCTTCATCTAGTGGACCGCTACCAAAATTGTTCAAATTATAGCCCTGAGGCCAAAAATGTCCCTGCCCCGGGGCCTTTTGGATTTACATTGCCTTATATAGAGATAATTTTGAAAATCTTCTTCTCTGAAACAGCAAGGCCCAGGTCTTTGATATTTGGTGTGAAGCTTTATCGAGTGAACCTCTATCGAGATAGTTTAAATTATAGCCCTTGGGCCAAAAATGCCCTCACTCCGGGGCCATGTGGTTTTACATAGGGTTATGTAGGGAATATCTTTAAAAAAAATCTTCTTCTCTGAAACCGCAAGGCCCAGGTCTTTGATATTTTGTGTGTAGCTTCATCTAGTGGACCTTTGCCTGGATTGTTCAAATTATAGCCTTTGTTGATGTTTGGTATGAAGCTTCACTTTTTTAGACCTCCCTCAACATTATGCACATTATAGCCCTGGGACCAGTAATGGCCCTCCCTGGGGCCCACTTGTTACTCTATGGATCAGGTGAGTGATCCAGGGCCCTCATGGCCCTCTTTTTGAATGACTGGGTGCTGACATCATTATGATTTTGATTTGCTAGAATTTGTGCTGGTCACATCAATGTTGTTGTATATTTACACCGATAAATGTTTTGAAAATGTCTCACAAAGACAGAGTGGATGACTTTAGAATGTATTTATCCAGACAGAAGACACTTTCTGATGTATTAGAAATGTTACTTGACATTGTAATATGATATAGGGATCAACCATGGTTTTTGCTGTTTGAACATGAGGCTGTCTGAATATGAGATGCTCAAGAGATCTAGCACTAAACACGGTTTTTAGCTCACCTGTCACGTAGTGACAAGGTGAGCTTTTGGGATCACTTTTTGTCCGTCGTCCGTCGTGCGTCCGTCCGTGCGTGCGTCCGTGCGTGCGTCCGTGCGTGCGTGCGTCCGTAAACTTTTCTTCAAACGACATCTCCTCCTAAACCACTGATCATATTTTGACCAAACTTCACAGGAATGATCCTTAGGTGGTCCCCTTTCAAAGTTGTTCAAATGGTTCCGGTCCGTTGCACATATAGGTCACAGTAGCCAAAAATAGATTTTTTTCACCGCAAACTTAAAAAATCTTCTTCTCTGAAACCGCAAGGCCCAGGTCTTTGATATTTGGTATGAAGCTTCATCTAGTGGACCCCTACCAAGATTGTTCAAATTATAGTGCTGGGGTCAAAAATGCCCCCGCACGGGGGCCCTTTGGTTTTACATGGGCTTATATAGGGAAAATCTTTAAAAATCTTCTTCTCTGAAACTGCAAGGCCCAGGTCTTTGATATTTGGTATGAAGCTTCATCTAGTGGACCGCTACCAAGATTGTTTAAATTATAGTGCTGGAGCTAAAAATGCCCCCGCACGGGGGCCCTTTGGTTTTACATGGGCTTATATAGGGAAAATCTTTAAAAATCTTCTTCTCTGAAACCACAAGGCCCAGGTGTTTGATATTTGGTATGAAGCTTCATCTAGTGGACCCCTACCAAGATTGTTCAAATTATAGTGCTGGGGCCAAAAATGCCCCCGCACGGGGGCCCTTTGGTTTTACATGGGCTTATATAGGGAAAATCTTTAAAAATCTTCTTCTCTGAAACCGCAAGGCCCAGGTCTTTGATATTTGGTATGAAGCTTTATCTAGTGGACCCCTACCAAGATTGTTCAAATTATAGTGCTGGATCTAAAAATGCCCCCGCACGGGGGCCCTTTGGTTTTACATGGGCTTATATAGGGAAAATCTTGAAAAATCTTCTTCTCTGAAACCGCAAGGCCCAGGTCTTTGATATTTGGTATGAAGCTTCATCTAGTGGACCCCTACCAAGATTGTTTAAATTATAGTGCTCGGGCCAAAAATGCCTCTGCACCAGGGCCCTTTTGTTTTACATAGGCTTATATAGGGAAAATCTTGAAAAATCTTCTTCTCTGAAACCGCAAGGCCCTGCATGCAGGTCTTTGATATTTGGTTTGAAGCTTCATCTAGTGGACCCCTACCAAGATTGTTCAAATTATAGTGCTGGAGCTAAAAATGCCCCCCACACGGGGGCCCTTTGGTTTTACATGGGCTTATATAGGGAAAATCTTGAAAAATCTTCTTCTTTGAAACTGCAAGGCCCAGGTCTTTGATATTTGGTATGAAGCTTCATCTAGTGGACCCCTACCAAGATTATTCAAATTATAGTGCTGGGGCCAAAAATGCCCCCACACCAGGGCCCTTTTGTTTTACATAGGCTTATATAGGGAAAATCTTGAAAAATCTTCTTCTCTGAAACTGCAAGGCCCAGGTCTTTGATATTTGGTATGAAGCTTCATCTTGTGGACCTCTACCAAGGTTGTTCAAATTATAGCCGTGGGGCCAAAAATGCCCCCGCTCCGGGGCCCTTTGGTTTTACATAGATGTATATAGGGAATATCTAGAAAAATCTTCTTCTTTGAAACCACAAGGCTTAGGTCTTCGATATTTGTTATGAAGCTTCAGCTAGTGGACCTCTATAAAGATTGTTCAAATTATAGCCCTGAGACCAAATAATGCCTCCGCCATGTGGCCCTTTGGTTTTACATAGACTTATATAGGGAAAATCTTTAAAAATCATCTTCTCTGAAACACAAGGCTTAGGTCTTTGATATTTGTTATGAAGCTTCAGCTAGTGGACCTCTACCAAGATTGTTCAAATTATAGCCCTGGGGCCAAAAAGGCCCCTGCTCTGGGGCCCTTTGGTTTAACATAAACTTATATAGGGAAAATCTTGTTTTACATAGACTTCTATATGCTGGGTAAACCTTTAAAATCTTCTTCTCTGAAACCAGAAAGCCCAGGTCTTTCATATTCGATATGAAGCTTCATCTTGTGGACCTCTACCAAGATTGTTCAAATTATAGCCCTGGGGCCAAAATTGACCCTGCCCGGGGCCCACTTGTTATACATCGGATCAGGTGAGCGAACCAGGGCCCTCTGGGCCCTCTTGTTTAGCTCACCTGTCACGTAGTGACAAGGTGAGCTTTTGTGGTCACTTTTTGTCCGTCATGCGTGCGTGCGTGCATCCGTCCGTGTGTGTATCCGTGCGTGCGTGCGTCCGTGCATCCGTAAACAATTTCAAATAAGTATATCTCTAGTACCCCATGGTCAATCTTGATCAAATTTCATGAGAAGCATCATCAGGTAGGGGGAAAGGCTGCATAAGGTTTTTGGGCTGATCAGATTGGAATTCTGGTTGTAATGGCAACATATAGCTCCCATAGACTTACAATGGGAAAAAATTAAAATATCTTCTTCTCGGAAACCACAGGGCCCAGAGCTTAGATATTTAGCATGTATTAACGGCCAGTGATCACCTACATAATTCCTGCCAATCATGCCCCTGGGGTCCAAATTGGCCACGCCCCGGGGCCCCTTCCCTCCCATAGCCTCATAATGGAACAAAAAGCTTCAAAAATCTTCTTCTCGAAAACCACAGGGCCAAAAGCTTAGATATTTAGCATGTAGCAAAGGCAAGTGGTCACCTACATAATTCCTGCCAATCATGCCCCTGGGGTCTAAACGGGCCACGCCCCGGGGCCCTTTAGCT
The DNA here is from genome assembly GCA_963580285.1 of Lucinisca nassula. Lineage (NCBI taxonomy): Eukaryota > Metazoa > Mollusca > Bivalvia > Lucinida > Lucinidae > Lucinisca > Lucinisca nassula. The sequence goes on along the minus strand of OY757020.1, from coordinate 22,027,825 downwards.
CCTATAGACTCATAATGGAAAAAGGCTTCAAAAATTTTCTTCCCTGAAACCACAGGGCCCAGAGCTTAGATATTTAGCATGTAGCAACGGCCAGTGGTCACCTACATAAGTCCTGCCAATCATGCCCCTGGGGTCCAAACAGGCCACGCCCCGGGGCCCCTTAGCTCGAATAGACTTATAATGGAAAAAAAGCTTCAAAAATCTTCTTCTCGGAAACCACAGGGCCCAGAGCTAAGATATTTAGCATGTACCAGCGGCAAGTGGTCACCTACATAATTCCTAATTCAAAACGAGCCACGCCCCGGGGCCCTTTAGCTCCTATAGACTCATAATGGAAAACAGATTCAAAAATCTTCTTCTCTGAAACCACGGGGCCCAGAGCTGAAGTTTTTGGCATGTAGCAACCGCAAGTGGTCACCTACATAAATCCTGGCAATCATGCCCCTAGGGTCCAAATGGGCCACGCCCCCGGGCCCCTTAGCTCCCATAGACTCATAATGGAAAAAAAAAAAAGTTTCAAAAATCTTCTTCTCTGAAACCACAGGGCCAAGAGCTTAGATATTTAGCATGTAGCAACGGCAAGTGGTCACCTACATAATTCCTGCCAATCATGCCCCTGGGGTCCTAACGGGCCATGCCCGGGGCCCTTTAGCTCCTATAGACTCATAATGGAAAAAAGCTTCAAAAATCTTCTTCTCTGAAACCACAGGGCCCAGAGCTGAGGTATTTGGCATGTAGCAACTGCAAGTGGTCACCTACATAAATCCTGCCAATCATGCCCCTAGGGTCCAAACAGGCCACGCCCCCGGGCCCCTTAGCTCCCATAGACTCATAATGAAAAAAAAAGCTTCAAAAATGTTCTTCTGAAACCACAGGGCCCAGAGCTTAGATATTTAGCATGTAGCAACGGCAATTGGTCACCTACATAATTCCTGCCAAACATGCCCCTAGGTTCCAAATTGGCCACGCGCCGGGGCCCCTTTGCTCCCATTGACTCATTATGGAAAAAAGCTTCTTCTCTGAAACCATAAGTCCCAGAGCTTAGGTATTTAGCATGTAGCAATGTCAAGTGGTCGCCTACATGAATCCTGCCAATCATGCCCCTGGGGTCCAAATCCTGTGGCCCCTAAACTCCAACAAACTTATAATGGAAAAAGCTTCAAACATCTTCTTTGAAACCATGAAGTACAGACCTTAGATATTTAGTATATAGCAACACAAAATGGTCGCCTACATAAATCCTGCCAACCGTGCCCTTTGGGTCAAAATTGGCCAAGCCCCAGGGCTCATTAGCTCCATTAGACTTATACTGGAAAAAACTTCAAAATAATCTTTTTCTCCAAAACCATAAGGCACAGATTTTGTTTGATTTGAGGTTTTACATCCCCGTAAACACTGTATAGGTCATTTTGGAGATGTTTCTTCCAATTTTGTGGGACTTTTACCAGACATTGAGATGAAATTACATCTCCAGCCCTGTCGCCCAATGAAACCAGTAGGGTTTATAAGCATGGACACTGCTTTGCCTGAGCTTAGATATTTAGTATGTAGCAATGTCAAGTGGTCTCCTACACTAATGATTTTCTGGTACACAGGTGAGCGATAGGGCCATTGGGCCCTCTTGTATGTTTTACATATCAATATAAACAATCTGAGTATAGAAAGATGAAAAAAATCAATTTTTGCACAGCTAAACCTCTAAAAAGAGCTGTTCATTATAACATGGTTATGGATATATGACATAAAAATGTATAGATTATGTAGAAAAATGACCATAAATGGTAATGTTTCTATATATTATACACATTAAGATCACACATGGTCATTTTTATATATACAGTCGAACTTCAATGGCTCGAACACCTTTGGGACCACGAAAATCTGTTCGAGACAAGGGTAGTTCGAGCCACTGAAGGTAACTGCCAGGAGGCATAACGGGGTTAATTATGGGACATCTTTTGGGTGTTCTATAATAAAAATGTATGCTGTGTGTTAATAAAAATGTATGCTGTGTGTACTCATTAGAATCGCCTCATAGAGGCGATTCTAATGAGTGCACACAGCATACATTTACAAGAGAATAGGAGAACATTTCCTTAATTACCCTCACTTTTTCTTATGTGGAGAAATTCCCTCGGGACACAAGAACGGGTTCGACTCAGCCATGGCAAACGAGCCATCGGTGTTCGAGCCATCGAAGTTTTACTGTAGTATAAACATTTTTGTTTGACATAGCATGATTAGTTCCTTTACATGGTTTAAAGATATATCCAAAAAATGTACACATTACATGGGCCCCGTCAAGCGATTTTGGTTCCTTTGGCCTATGCGAGCAGCAAAGGTTCAGGCGAGCCTGCGCATCTGCGCAGTCTCGCCAGAACCTTCACTGCTCGCTCATACAAGCGGTGAATCAAGAGGAACCTTCAGACAGAAAGCCATATCCCTGGCCCCTGTGAATGGCTAGGCATGGCAGTTAAAATTTGTCATGATGGAATGCTCGAAGACACAAATTCCCTTGGCGGGGCTCACATGTATTTAAAAATGACCATAAATGTTGTTTTCTACGTAATTTCTACATTTGTTTGGATATAACATGGGTCTTTAACATTACGAAAACACACCTATACAAATACATTACCAATTTTCTGGCCAAAAATTAGAAATTTTAAGATGAAAAATTGTGATATTTTTCTTATTTCTGCTCAAAACATAGATTGCGGGGACTCGATAGAACCGCCTTGATGAGGCGGTTCGATCGAGTACCCACAATCTATGTTTTTGAGCAGAAATAAGAAAAATAATGTATACCCACCCCCTAAACCCCAGTTTTACTATATAAAAGTGGGGTATGAGGGGTCAAAATTAAATAGCCGTGTTCTCGTAATGCAAACACATTTTCAGTTTTGTACCACATCAATAGTGTTATAAGATGGTGACAGGTTCTTTTAGTCTTCTGTCTCAATAATTGTGAATTTGTAATGGAAATAATTCGCTCCTACTTACATTATGTTATGCCTGACTTGCCAAATGTTGATTGGTTCAGACAAAGTTGAGCTGCAGCAAGCAAATGTGTAACCATCACCAAAACACACCTATTCAAATACATTGTAACCTTTATCACCGAAAAAATAAAAAAAAATTAAGATGAAAAATTGTGAGAGTTTTCTTATTTCTGCACCAAAATATAGATTGTGGGTACTTGTTATAACTGCCCTCGATGAGGCGGTTCTAATAAGTACCCACAATCTATATTTTGAAGAAAAATAAGAAACATAGATTGTGGGTACTCGTTAGAACTGCCTTGACGAGGCAGTTCTAATGAGTTCCCAGAATTTATGTTCTGAGCAGAAATACAAAATATATTTATAGCCCCGCTTTGAAAAAGTGGGGCTATATTGGATTTGCCATGTCCTTCTGTCATTCCGTAATTCCGTGATTCCGTTAATTTGTGTTGGCTCCATAACTTTGTATCTGCTTAACATATTTTCATGAAACTTCACACAAATGTTAAACACCATAAGACAATGTGCAGAGCGAAGGAATTATAACTGTGGATTGCCTACTTTTGGAGTTATTGCCCTTTGAACATTTTCCGTAATTCCGTGATTCCGTTAATTTGTGTTGGCTCCATAACTTTGTATCTGCTTAACATATTTTCATGAAACTTCACACAAATGTTAAACACCATAAGACAATGTGCAGAGCGAAGGAATTATAACTGTGGATTGCCTACTTTTGGAGTTATTGCCCTTTGAACATTGAAAAATGGCAATTTTAATTGTGTCCGCTTCATAACTCGAAAACCGTTTGAGATATTTTTAGGAAACTTCACACAAATGTTAAGCACTATGAGACGATGTGCAGAGCCCAGGAACCATAACTCTGCATTGCTTATTTTTGGAGTTATTGCCCTTTGAACATTGAAAAATGGCAATTTTAACAGTGTCCGCTTCATAACTCGAAAACCGTTTGAGATAATTTCATGAAACTTCACACAAATGTTAAGCACTATGAGACAATGTGCAGAGCGCAAGAACCATAACTCTGGTTTTCGTATTTTCTGTGTGTCTGTCTGTGTGTCTGTCTGTGTCTGTTAACAATTTTCGTGTCCGCTCCATAACTTTAAAACCCATTCACATATTTTCATGAAACTTCACACAAACATTAAACACCATGAGATGGTGTGCAGAGTGCAGGAACCATAACTCTGGATTGCCTAATTTTTGAGTTATTTCCCTTTGAATATTGAAAAATATCAATTTTAGCCGTCTTTGTTGATAACTCAAAAACCGTTTGAGATAATTTTATGAAACTTCACACAAATGTAAAGCACCATATTACGTGTGCAGAGCGCAGGAACCCAAACTCTGGATTGTCTACTTTTTCAGTTATAGGCTTTTGAATATTAAAAAATGGCAACTTTAACTATGTCCGCTCCATAACCGTTTCTGATATTTTCATGAAACTTCAAATAAATGAAAAGCACCTTGAGATGATGTGCAGAGTGCAGGAACCATAACTCTGGTTTGCCTACTTTAGGAGTTATTGCCCTTTGAACATTTAAAAAGGCAATTTTGACTGTGTCGGCTCCATAACTCACAAACCATTTGAGATATTTTCATGACACTTCACACAAGTGTAAAGCACCATGAGACAATGTGCAGAGCGCAGGAACCCTGACTCTGATTTGCCTACTTTAGGAGTTATTACCCTTTGAACATTGAAAAATGGAAGATGAAATTTAGTATAAACATGGACATTCTGGTAATGTATCATGCTCATTGAAATGAGGGACAAGGGCTCACAACTCTTAGAGTTTTTCCAGATAATGTAAAATTTTCAACAGTTATTTCTTGTTCATAACTGTTTTCTCTGCAGCTTAAATAACTTTCTTCTCTGACAGCGCTGAAGCGGGGCTATAGTCAGATCCTCTGACAGCTCTAGTTGAAATTTTATATGAAAATTTTCAGTTTTTGGTATTTTCACTATTGAAAAGGTGTGTTTTCATAATGTGTAACATTCACCTTATATGTGGTGCATGTGGCGCTAACCATATCTGTCATATTCAGGACCTTATATAGCGTATATTTGTATGTCAAAACAGAGAAATGTGATGTATTTTTATGGCGTTTTTTTCTTTTTCATACTTACTTTGGTGTGATAATTGTTTTCAGTCTTGTTATGTTTTTGCAGTTCTTGTTGAAAAACATGCATACCGTATTCGCCCTAATTACTGCACATGCTCCTATAAGCGCACACCAAAGCTATTTTTGAAAAAAAAAATGCATAAGCGCACACCTTACAGTAACCTCCCAGTGAAGCTTTCACAGGAAATCTATAAAAAAAAAACTTACCGTTATTTCTTCAACAGTGAAGGCAAAGCAACTGCCTTTCCGTCAAATTCATTTGACAGCTCTAATACACACTTTAATTCCTCGTTTACGAAACTTGCGAAGCGGGAAACAAGACAGTTCAACTGCCAAGACAGTTACCCAAAATGATTTGTGTGCGCTTAATAGGTCAATTTTTAACCACGATTTTTTACACAATTTTTAAAAAACTAAGCGCACGGTGCGGTAATTAGGGCGAATACAGTAGTTGTGGTTTGCCTGTAAATTGATTTACTTGATGAATGCTTGTTGTTGGTAAATGAGTTCATAAACAATGACTTCTCAAAATAGTGTTATAAAGCGGCAATGTTTGTTGCATTTCAGCTCTTGTATCTCAAACTACCGTAAAAATTGTCAATATATCAGACACTTTGAAAAGTAGAAGTAAAACAAAGATCAGGAATCGATACAATTAACTTACTCCACCCATCAAAGACACCAAAGGGAAAGAAACACAAACATTAAGCGACCAGACCATAATTGAAACCTAAACAAAGGAAGGCCATAAGGACAGTTACTTTCCCACAAAATGGCTATATGGCCATCCAAAATAAAAAGACACAAGTGATACACACATTAAGTAACAAACAACACCATAAATAAACCGCCACAGAAGAACCGCCTTGGAACGGTCAGTGGAAAGATTTCCACTGGGGGGCTTAAATTTATTTTACGTGGCCACAATCCTCAACCTAACTTCCGTCGCGATTTAGACAAATAATTTGTTCAGTCCTCATGAAGTCCTATTAACTCATCAGTGCAACATCTCAGTGAACACAAAAAACCAAAGAACCTCAGAGGTGAGACTTGCTGTTATTCTCCCAAAATTTTAACAAATTTGTTTCACCATCCAGCAAGCTGTCAAAAAAGTGCAAGCTGAATGGCAAACAGTGTAGACCCTGATCTCATTGATCTGGGTCTGCACTGTTTGCTTCAGCCTGTCTGTCCCAATACATCGGACTATTAACCCTTCAGACACAGAGAAAAACTACATCTGAAAATGTTGTCTGCTAATATTTTTTTTGCAAACTTTAAAAAATATTTTTGCATACAGGCAAACAGTGTGGGCCCCAGATCAGATTGCTCCTGGGTCCACACTTTTGGGATCTGGGTCCACACTTTTTGCCAAAAAAAAACAAACAAAAAAAACTACATGTACTTTTAGGGTAACTGGCAGACGGCAAACAGACAACAATTTTCGTGATTGGCATTTCATGGGTTAAGTACAGAAACACGGAAGGGGCTTTTTTTATTTTTATTATGTTGTGCGAACAAGGTAATATCTTGAGCTGACAAGATATTATCTTGTGCGGACAACATAATATCTTGTTCGCAAAACATATCTTGTGTGCACAAGATATTAAGTTGTGCGAACAAGATATTATCTTGTCTGCACAAGATAATATCTTGTGCAGACAAGATATTATCTTGTTCACACAACTTAATATCTTGAGCTGACAAGATATTATCTTGTGCAGACAAGATATTATCTTGTTCACACAACTTAATATCTTGTTCGCACAACTTAATATCTTGTCTGCACAAGATAATAGGTTGTGCAAACAAGATAATATCTTGTCCGCACAAGATAATATCTTGTTCGCACAACTTCCCAAGATCTATGTTGTGCAAACAAGATAATATATTGTGCGAACAACATAATATCTTGTTCGCACAAGATATTAAGTTGTGCAAACAAGATATTATCTTGTCTGCACAAGATAATATATGAAGTTGTGCAAACAAGATATTATCTTGTCCGCACAAGATAATATGTTGTCTGCACAACATATGTTGTCGCCCAAGATAATATCTTGTGGGCACAACATAGATCTTGTGCGGACAAGATAATATCTTGTTCGCACAACTTAATATCTTGTTCGCACAACATATTAAAAAAAAATTTATGTCCCTTCCCTGGTTCCATAGTTGAGGTACTGGGGTACTATAATCTCAAACCAAGTACATTTATAGATGTATTCGACACTAAAATGTTTTTCGAGCTTTCATCCCAAAGAACCCCTAAATAATTCTGACCCCTTGAACCTAATTTTTATTTAGTAAACTGGGGTTTACAAGGGTGAACCTTATTTCTGTTCTTTCTACTCTGAAATGTGGGTGTTCGTTAGATTTGTTTGTTTGATTTGAGGTTTAATGTCCCCGTCAACACTGTAAAGGTCATTTCGGAGACGTTGCTTCCAATTTTGTGGGACTTTTACCCGACATTGAGATGAAATGACATCTCAAGCCCTGTCAACAAATGAAACCAATAGGGTTTATTAGCATGGACGGTCCGCCTCGCACCGCGGTTCCTGGACAGGCTTAGATCCTCTAAGTGGTTTACCAGTACTAGTGTGCGGGCCGGATTCAGCTCTGCGTGGAAGCATCATGCAGCCCATATATTTCTTCAAGCCCCTATGGGCGGGGGCCGATGGTTAGAACAGCCTCATTGAGGAAGTTCTAATGTGTACCCACAATCTATATTTTGAGCAGAAATAAGAAAAATATCACAAGTTTTCATCTAAAAATGTTCATTTTTTTCGACTGTATAGGCATGTTTTCAGTAAAATGCAGTCTGCTATTGACCTTATTTGCAGTTTTTGCTGGTTCCTAGTCTGAAGATTATCAGGGTTGGGAAAACAGGTAACCAGACCCCCTGACCTTTCAAGGTTTAATGTCAGGTCAGGGTTGTTTGGTTACCTGTTTTTCCAATATTTACAATGTGCAAGCTGGGATCCAGCAAATAATGCAAATATGGTGAATATTCATGATTGTAGCTCTAAGGATTTTGAAAATCTCAGTCAAGTATTATTGTTAACTTCTAGTCAGCCCAGAATTTCACAAAGTGCTATACAAATTTGCATTATCTGCTGGTTCCTAGTCTAAAGGTTATGAGTGTTGGAAAAACAGGTAACCAGACCCCCCTGACCTTTCAAGGTCAGGGGGGTCTGGTTACCTGTTTTTCCAATATTGACAATGTGCAAGCTGGGATCCAGCAAATAATGCAAATATGGTGAAGTTCTGTTCAAAAACTAACAGAATCTTAGTCAAGTATTGAAGCTCTCTTCTAGTCAGCCAAGAATTTCATAAAGTGCAATACTAAATGTTACAGATTCTTAGTCAAGTATTGAAGCTTACTTCTAGTCAGCCCAGAATTTTTTAAAGTGCAATACTAAAAGTTACAGAATCTTAATCAAGTATTGAAACTTACTTCTAGTCAGCCCAGAACTTTTAAAGAGCAATACTAAAAGTTACAGAATCTTAGTCAAGTATTGAAGCTTACTTTTAGTCAGCCCAGAATGTCATAAAGTGCTATACAAAAAGTTACAAAATCTTGGTCAAGTATTGAAGCTTACTTCTAGTCACTACAGCATTTTGTATAGCACATTACAAAAACGTAAGGGTCTAAGTCAAAGATTGAGGCTTTACCCTTATCCTGCTGAATATTTAATTAGCCATACCTTTTTCTGACTATCAGCCAATCAGATTACATGACATGTTTTCATTCAAATTCACAAACCGAATGACAGTGTAGATGCTGATCAGATGGCTTCTGAAGAATCTAGACTGTTTGCAATCGCAGGGATTGTCGTGAACAGCAGGTGATGGGTTAAATCTGGTCAGCCCAGTTTTTCCTCTACAGAATCTTATGTCTTGAAGCTTGCTTCTAGCCAGCCCGGTATTTCTAATATGGCAATACAAAACTTAATTAACCTTTATCCTGCTGTTTACAACAACCCCTACCTTTGCAAACAGTGTTGATCCAGTTCAGAAGCCATCTGATCAGGATCAACACATGTTTGCCATGCAATTTGTGAATTGAACAAATATATCAAGTAATTTGATTGGCTGATAATCAGCAGTGGGAGTGGCTTAATTAATTTATGCAGCGGGAAAATGGTTAAAGGTTCTATTTAAGCTTACTTCTAGTCAGCCCAGAACTTTGTATAGTGAAAAGTTTACAAATTTACAAAATCTAATTCAAGTTGAAATGTGTTAAGCAACAGATAATATAATTGTATTTTGTCTGGAATGCCCATAGAAGCTTAAGACACAATCTGTATTTATTCTATTACATATCACTGGTTGGAATGTCAGTCACTGCTGGCATATACATCTTTATCATTCGGATCTTGACATAAGAAGATGTGGTTTTTCCTGGCCTGAGATATTTTCATGGCTTGATAGTTGATACTGTATGGTTGGATGTGTAATGTTGTCATATGACATCAACAGGTAATACAACTGTCTGGAATGCCCAGAGAAGCTTAGACACAATCTGTCTTTTATTCTATAACATATCACTGGTTGGAATGTCAATCACTGCTAACATATACATCTTAATGTGATCTTGACAATTAGATGATGTGGTTTTTCCTGGTCTGAAATATTTTCATGGCTTGATAGTTGATACTGTATGGTTGGGTGTGATATTTTGTCATATGATGTCAACAGGTAGCACAATTGTCTGGAATGCCTACAGAAGCTTAGACACAGTCTGTTTTATTCTATAACGTATCACTGGTTGGAATGTCAATCACTGCTATTAGGTATGCATCTTTTCGAGATCTTGATATTAGATGACGCGGTGTTTCCTCTCGCATGGAATACTTCAGTGGCTGTATGATTGGGTGTGTTATTTATCATATCACATCATGTCCGAGAAGGAAATAATGCCATGTCATAAATTGGATAATCCACTAGTGGATTAAATATGCAAATTAGTTAGATAGGCCCCTTACAACATCCTTAACAATGTCGCATGAATTAATGGCAGAATATTTACACTTTTGTAAAACAGTTGTGAATAAAATGTGTTTTAAATGTCATATGATAAATTGAATCTTGCATTTGTGCTCGTGTATTAATTATTGAATTTATTAAACTCCCTGTGGAAAAGGCATAAAATGCTCAGCAAAGCCTCACATTTTATCCGTTTTTCCTCAACTCCTTTTATAAATGCAGTAATATGTGAACTGTTATGTAAGATCCTCTTTCATATAATGAATAACAAGTTTATTAATAGTAACACAAATGGGCTAAAACGGTACCTTTCTCTATCTCTAGAACCAGTATTAACCCTTTTTTGTACCAAATGGAATCTTCCACCTTATATATAGCAAGAGTCCATTTCAAAATTTAGGGGTGTCCGGTTTCATTTTCTTAAAAATGTATCTGGAAAATGGCTGACTTTTTGCAATCAGTGGAGGCCCTGATCAGATGCTGCATTCTGTGGCATCTGATCTGGGCCTGCACTGTTTGCCAGGGTACCCATTTTGGGGTTTCTGGAACAAAATGGGTTAAACTGATAAAAACTTAAATTTTTTTGCTGTTTTCCTTACTTCTGGTCCAAGTGTTGATTATGGGGGCTTGTAGATTGTTGTGGGCATTTACGAGCAAAACTGAGGGGTATACTGTACAGCTTTAAATATCCCCACTTTCCACTATATATACATAGAGTTGTTTCAAGAGTGTTAATTTGATGTGGTCAAATCGCCAGAACCTTCGCTGCTCGCTCATACAAGCAGTGAATCAAGAGGAACCTTCAGACAGAAAGCCATATCCCTGGTCCCTCTGAATGGCTGGGCATGCGCAGTTAAAATTTGTCATGATGGAATGCTCGAAGACACAAATTTGCTTGGCAGGGCTCATTTGGTGTTTGCTAGGGTATTTATTACATGGAGTTGTTTATGCCATGGGTTTGGAAAATCCTGAAAATATGGACACCTTGAGGACTTGCTGTTAGTCTCATAAAATATTAACAAATTTGTTTCATGATCCTTCAAGGAGTCCAAAAGATGCAGTCAGTATTGCAAACAGTGTAGTCCCTGATCAGACTGCTCCTTCAGGAGCAGTCTGATCTGGATCTGCACTGTTTGTTTAGGCCTATCTGTCCCAATTCTAAGGAGCATTATGGTTAATCAGTTGAGTAAGCAACCAAGAATATAGTGTATGAAATTTTTGGACAGTTACCATATTCAGTATTAATGCACTAGTCATTTGAACACCCCCCCCCCCCCCCCACCCCCACCTACTGGGACAGGTGGGGGATAGTGGGGCTAATGTGCAGGGTAGTTACCGTATGTATTCCCCCGCAGTGCCGGTTAATGCAGGGGTTTTGATATTATGCAAACATACCCCAGTGGAATTAACTATTATAAACAGCGGGGCAATGACATTCAGGAGGTCCCCGCAATGCAGGGCTTCTAGCAGGGCTGCGAAAAGTGAAAAGTCATTGTTCCCTCTATTCCCCGTGTGTGGTGGGGGGTGGGGGGCAGTGGTTACAAATGACTGGTGCATAACTGCATCATCTTTTCATCTTTTGTTTTTATTTTTCTGAGATGTAATTCACACAAGCAGCTGTATCTGGAACACTATTATTACGAAAACATGCCTATACTAATACAGTGCAACCTTTATTGCTGAAAAAATGAACAAAAATTAAAGATGAAAAATTGTGATGTTTTTCTTATTTCAAAATATAGATTGTGTGTACTCATTAGAACCACCTCAATGAGGCGGTTCTAAAGAGTACCAACAATCTATATTTTAGAGCAGAAATATGAAAAACAAGGTTTACCCCTCCAAACCCCAGTTTTACTATATAAAAGTGGGGTGCGAGGGGGTCAAAAGTATATATGCGTGTTTTCGTGATGGAACAAATCAAAGTGATGCTCATAAACTTGTAAAGTAATATGAACAAAACATGGGTGAATTTTATCAAGATCAAGAGTTCTAGTTAGCTCTTGTGATAAAATATGATTAGGATCTTTTGGTCTGAGCCAATTTGATCGGGATCAGTTGCATCTGGGCCATTTATTTTAGAACAATTTAATCAGGATTATTTGGATCCAGGTCTTGTTTATTTAGAACAATTTGAGGAGGAATTTGGATCTAGGTCAAGTTTATTTCCAACAGTTTGATCAGGATTATTTGGTTCTGGGCCAAGTTTATCTAGAACAATTTGATCAGGATTATTTGGTTGTGGTTTGCCTGTAAATTGATTTACCTGATGAATGCTTGTTGTTGGTAAATGAGTTCATAAACAATGACTTCTCAAAATAGTGTTATAAAGCGGCAATGTTTGTTGCATTTCAGCTCTTGTATCTCAAACTACCGTAAAAATTGTCAATATATCAGACACTTTGAAAAGTAGAAGTAAAACAAAGATCAGGAATCGATACAATTAACTTACTCCACCCATCAAAGACACCAAAGGGAAAGAAACACAAACATTAAGCGACCAGACCATAATTGAAACCTAAACAAAGGAAGGCCATAAGGACAGTTACTTTCCCACAAAATGGCTATATGGCCATCCAAAATAAAAAGACACAAGTGATACACACATTAAGTAACAAACAACACCATAAATAAACCGCCACAGAAGAACCGCCTTGGAACGGTCAGTGGAAAGATTTCCACTGGGGGGCTTAAATTTATTTTACGTGGCCACAATCCTCAACCTAACTTCCGTCGCGATTTAGACAAATAATTTGTTCAGTCCGCATGAAGGCCTTTTAACTCATCAGTGCAACATCTCAGTGAACACAAAAAATCCAAGAACCTCAGAGGTGAGACTTGCTGTTATTCTCCCAAAATTTTAACAAATTTGTTTCACCATCCAGCAAGCTGTCCAAAAAGTGCAAGCTGAATGGCAAACAGTGTAGACCCTGATCAGACTGCTCCTGAAGGAGCAGTCTGATCTGGGTCTGCACTGTTTGCTTCAGCCTGTCTGTCCCAATACATCGGACTATTAACCCTTCAGACACAGAGAAAAACTACATCTGAAAATGTTGTCTGCTAATATTTTTTTTTGCAAACTTTAAAAAATATTTTTGCATACAGGCAAACAGTGTGGGCCCCAGATCAGACTGCTCCTGGGTCCACACTTTTGGGATCTGGGTCCACACTTTTTGCCAAAAAAAAAAAACAAACAACAAAAAAAAAAAAACATATTAAAAAAAAGTTTATGTCCCTTCCCTGGTTCCATAGTTGAGGTACTCTAATCTCAAACCTAGAGCTGCCGCCTAACGGGCGCCAATTATACCCCCGCATGCGTTGTCCGACAAATTTTTACAAGTATTTGACCTTGAGGAAGGTCAACGTAAAGGTCAAGGTCAGGTTTGTGTATATCAATCTTAAGTACTAGTGGCAAGGTGTGTGGTGTGTGAATATTAAAGAAATCGGTCAAAGAATAAGGAAGTTATGAGCAATGTTAAAGTTTTTTGTAACGGACCGACGACAAATTTTTACAAGTATTTGACCTTGAGGAAGGTCAACGTAAAGGTCAAGGTCAGGTTTGTGTATATCAATCTTAAGTACTAGTGGCAAGGTGTGTGGTGTGTGAATATTAAAGAAATCGGTCAAAGAATAAGGAAGTTATGAGCAATGTTAAAGTTTTTTGTAACGGACTGACGACAGACGACAGACGACAAGCTGACTCCTATATACCCCCTTCAAACTTCGTTTGCGGGGGTATAACAAGTACATTTATAGATGTATTCGACACTAAAATGTTTTTCGAGCTTTCATCCCAATGAACCCCTAAATAATTCTGACCCCTTGAACCTAATTTTTATTTAGTAAACTGGGGTTTACAAGGGTGAACCTTATTTCTGTTCTTTCTGCTTTGAAATGTGGGTGTTCGTTAGATTTGTTTGTTTGATTTGAGGTTTAATGTCCCCGTCAACACTGTAAAGGTCATTTCGGAGACGTTGCTTCCAATTTTGTGGGACTTTTACCCGACATTGAGATGAAATGATATCTCAAGCCCTGTCGACAAATGAAACCAATAGGATTTATTAGCATGGACGGTCTGCCTCGCACCGCGGTTCCTGGACAGGCTTAGATCCTCTAAGTGGTTTACCAGTACTAGTGTGCGGGCCGGATTCAGCTCTGCGTGGAAGCATCATGCAGCCGATATATTTCTTCAAGCCCCTATGGGCGGGGGCCGATGGTTAGAACAGCCTCATTGAGGAAGTTCTAATGTGTACCCACAATCTATATTTTGAGCAGAAATAAGAAAAATATCACAAGTTTTCATCTAAAAATGTTCATTTTTTTTTCGACTGTATAGGCATGTTTTCAGTAAAATGCAGTCTGCTATTGACCTTATTTGCAGTTTTTGCTGGTTCCTAGTCTGAAGATTATCAGGTTTGGGAAAACAGGTAACCAGACCCCCTGACCTTTCAGGGTCAGGGTTGTTTGGTTACCTGTTTTTCCAATATTTACAATGTGCAAGCTGGGATCCAGCAAATAATGCAAATATGGTGAATATTCATGATTGTAGCTCTAAGGATTTTGAAAATCTCAGTCAAGTATTATTGTAAACTTCTAGTCAGCCCAGAATTTCACAAAGTGCTATACAAATTTGCATTATCTGCTGGTTCCTAGTCTAAAGGTTATGAGTGTTGGAAAAACAGGTAACCAGACCCCCTGACCTTTCAAGGTCAGGGGGGTCTGGTTACCTGTTTTTCCAAAATTGACAATGTGCAAGCTGGGAGCCAGCAAATAATGCAAATATGGTGAAGTTCTGTTCAAAAACTAACAGAATCTTAGTCAAGTATTGAAGCTCTCTTCTAGTCAGCCAAGAATTTCATAAAGTGCAATACTAAATGTTACAGAATCTTGGTCAAGTATTGAAGCTTACTTCTAGTCAGCCCAGATTTTTTGAAAGTGCAATACTAAAAGTTACAGAATCTTAATCAAGCATTGAAGCTTACTTTTAGTCACCCCAGAATTTCATAAAGTGCAATACTAAAAGTTACAGAATCTTAGTCAAGTATTGAAGCTTACTTTTAGTCAGCTCAGAATGTCATAAACTGCTATACAAAAAGTTACAAAATGTTTGTCAAGTATTGAAGCTTACTTCTAGTCACTACAGCATTTTGTATTGCACATTACAAAAACTTAAGGGTCTAAGTCGAAGTTTGAGGCTTTACCCTTATCCTGCTGAATATTTTAATTAGCCATACCTTTTTCTGACTATCAGCCAATCAGATTACATGACATCATGTTTTCATTCAAATTCACAAACCGAATGACAGTGTAGATGCTGATCAGATGGCTTCTGAAGAATCTAGACTGTTTGCAATCGCAGGGGTTGTCGTGAACAGCAGGTTATGGGCTAAATCTGGTCAGCCCAGTTTTTCCTCTACAGAATCTTATGTCTTGAAGCTTGCTTCTAGCCAGCCCGGTATTTCTAATATGGCAATACTAAACTTAATTAACCTTTATCCTGCAGTTTACGACAACCCCTACCTTTGCAAACAGTTTTGATCCTGTTCAGAAGCCATCTGATCAGGATCAACACACGTTTGCCATGCAATTTGTGAATTGAACAAATATTTTATATCAAGTAATTTGATTGGCTGATAATCAGCAGTGGGAGTGGCTTAATTAATTTATGCAGCTGGAAAATGGTTAAAGGTTCTGTTTAAGCTTACTTCTAGTCAGCCCAGAACTTTGTATAGTGAAAAGTTTACAAATTTACAAAATCTAATTCAAGTTGAAATGTGTTATGCAACAGGTAATATAATTATATTTTGTCTGGAATGCCCATAAAAGCTTAAGACACAATTTGTATTTATTCTATTACATATCACTGGTTGGAATTTCAGTCACTGCTGACATATACATTTTTATCATTCTGATCTTGATATTAGAAGATGTGGTTTTTCCTGGCCTGAAATATTTTCATGGCTTGATAGTTGATACTGCATGGTTGGGTGAGTTATTTTGTCATATGATGTCAACAGGTAATACAATTGTCTGGCATGCCTATAGACACTTCAACACAATCTGTATTTTATTCTATAATATATCACTGGTTGGAATGTCAATCACTGCTAACATATACATCTTGATGTGATCTTGACATTAGATGAATTGTTTTTTCCTGGCCTGAAATATTTTCATGGCTTGATAGTTGATACTGTACTATTTGCACCATATACTGTAAATAGTTGATACAAATTTACAAAATCTAATTCAAGTTGAAATGTGTTAAGCAACAGGTAATATAATTGTATTTTGTCTGGAATGCCCATAGAAGCTTAAGACACAATTTGTATTTATTCTATTACATATCACTGGTTGGAATTTCAGTCACTGCTGACATATACATTTTTATCATTCTGATCTTGATATTAGAAGATGTGGTTTTTCCTGGCCTGAAATATTTTCATGGCTTGATAGTTGATACTGTATGGTTGGATGTGTTATTTTGTCATATGACGCCAACAGGTAATACAACTGTCTGGAATGCCCAGGGAAGCTAAGACACAATCTGTCTTTTATTCTATAACATATCACTAGTTGGAATGTCAATCACTGCTAACATATACATCTTAATGTGATCTTGACAATTAGATGATGTGGTTTTTCCTGGCCTGAAATATTTTCATGGCTTGATAGTTGATACTGTATGGTTGGGTGTGATATTTTGTCATATGATGTCAACAGGTAGCACAATTGTCTGGAATGCCTACAGAAGCTTAGACACAGTCTGTTTTATTCTATAACGTATCACTGGTTGGAATGTCAATCACTGCTATTAGGTATGCATCTTTTCGAGATCTTGATATTAGATGACGCGGTGTTTCCTCTCGCATGGAATACTTCAGTGGCTGTATGATTGGGTGTGTTATTTATCATATCACATCATGTCCGAGAAGGAAATAATGCCATGTCATAAATTGGATAATCCACTAGTGGATTAAATATGCAAATTAGTTAGATAGGCCCCTTACAACATCCTTAACAATGTCGCATCAATTAATGGCAGAATATTTACACTTTTGTAAAACAGTTGTGAATAAAATGTGTTTTAAATGTCATATGATAAATTGAATCTTGCATTTGTGCTGATGTATTAATGAATTTATTAAACTCCTTGTGGAAAAGGCATAAAATGCTCAGCAAAGCCTCACATTTGATCCCTTTTCCTCAACTCCTTTAATAAATGCAGTAATACGTGAACTGTTATGTAAGATCCTCTTTCATATAATGAATAACAAGTTTATTAATAGTAACACAAATGGGCTAAAACGGTACCTTTCTCTATCTCTAGAACCAGTATTAACCCTTTTTTGTACCAAATGGAATCTTCCACCTTATATATAGCAAGAGTCCATTTCAAAATTTAGGGGTGTCCGGTTTCGTTTTTAGCTCACCTGTCACGTAGTGACGAGGTGAGCTTTTGGGATCACTTTTTGTCCGTCGTCCGTGCGTGCATAAACTTTTTCTTCAAATGACATCTCCTCCTAAACCAGTGAATGGATTTTGATATAATTTCACAAGAATGATCCTTGGATGACCCTCTTTCAAAATTGCCTAAATCATTCGGCTCTGTTAAACAAAATGGCCACCAGAGCTTAAACTAGAAAAAACTTTTAAATGACATCTCCTCCTAGGCAAACGGCCCGATCTGAAAATAAATTCACAGGACTGTTCCTTGAGTGACCCTCTTTCAAAATTGCCTAAATCGTTATGCTCCGTTAAACAAAATGGCCCCCAGTGCTAAAATAGATAAACCATTAAATGACGTCTCCTCCTAGGCAAATGGTCCGATTTGAAAATAATGTCAGTTTATTTTTTATGTCACAGGAACGTTCCTTGAGTGACCCTCTTTCAAAATTGCTTAAATCGTTCTGCTCCGTTAAACAAAATGGCCACCAGAGCTAAAAATAGAAAAACCTTAAAATACATCTCTTCCTAGGCAAATGGCCCGATTTGAAAAGAATTTCACAGGAATGTTCCTTGAGTGACCCTCTTTCAAAATTGCCAAAATCCTTCTGCTCCGTTAAACAAAATGGCTGCCAGTGCTAAAAATAGAAAAACCTTTAAATGACATCTCCTCCTAGGCAAAGGGCCTGATTTGAAAATAATTTCACAGGAATGTTCCTTGAGTGACTCTCATTCAAAATTGCCTAAATGGTTCCGCTTAGTTAAACAAAATGGCCACCAGAGCTAAAAATAGAAAAACCTTTAAATGACATCTCCTCCTAGGCAAACGGCCCTATTTGAAAATAACTTCACAGGAATGTTCCTTGAGTGACCCTCTTTCAAAATTGCCTAAATCGTTATGCTCCGTTAAAGAAAATGGCCCCCAGTGCTAAAATAGAAAAACCTTTAAATGACATTTCCTCCTGGGCAAATGGCCCAATTTGAAAATCATTTCCCAGGAATGTTCCTTGAGTGACCCTTTTTCAAAATTGCCTATGAACTGTTCCGCTCTATTAAACAAAATGGAAACCAGACCTAAAAATAGAAAAACCTTCAAATGACATCTCCTCCTAGGCACATGGCCCTATTTGAAAATAATTTCACAGGAATGTTCCTTGAGTGATCCTCTTTCAAAATTGCCCAAATCGTTCCGCTCCATTAAACAAAATGGCCACCAGAACTAAAAATAGAAAAACCTTTAAATGACATCTCCTCCTATGCAAATGGGTGGATTTGAAAATATTTTCAGAGAAATGTTCCTTGAGTGACCCTCTTTCAAAATTGCCTAAATTGTTTGGCTCCATTAAACAAAATGGTCGCCACAGCTAAAAATAGAAAAACCTTTAAATCACATCTCGTCCTAGGCAAATAGTTCGATTTGAAAGTAATTTCACAGGAATGTTCCTTGAGAGACCCTCTTTGAAAATTGCCAAAATCGTTCTGCTCTGCTAAACAAAACGGTCACTACACCTTAAAATAGAAAAACCTTCAAATGACTCCTCCTCATTCATTTCCATAAGCTTTGAAACATCTTGGATTCAGGTGAGCGATTCAGGGCCATCATGGCCCTCTTGTCTTAAAAATGTATCTGGAAAATGGCTGAACTTTTTGCAACCAGTAGAGGCCCTGATCAGATGCTGCATTCTGTGGCATCTGATCCATTACAAAAACACGCCTATATAATTTTGACCCCCTCGAACCCCACAGTAAACTGGGGTTTACAGGGGTACTCTTTATTTTTCATATTATTTCTGCTCCAAAATATAGATTGTGGGTACTCATTAGAACCGCCTCGTTGCAGTTTTTCATCTTAAAATGTTTGTTTTTTTTTTCGGCTAAAAAGTTTGCAATGTATTTGTATAGGCGTGTTTTCGTAATGTCAGGGCCTGCACTATTTGCCAGGGTACCCATTTTGGGGTTTCTGGAAAAAAATGGGTTAAACTGATAAAAACTTAAAAAATTTTGCTGTTCTCCTTATTTCTGCTCCAAATGTTGATTATGGGGGCTTGTTGATTGTTGTGGGCATTTGTGAGAAAAACTGAGGGGTATAATGTACAGCTTTGAATATCCCCACTTTCCACTATATATAGATAAAGTTGTTTCAAGGGTGTTAATTTGATGTGGTCAAATTGTTATATAAGTGTTCCAGCAAGCACATTATATAGAGGATCTTACTTGAGCGCTCATGTATAATTCACAGTATTATTGGATTTATTAAAAGAGTTGAGGTAAAAGGATAAAATGCGAGGCTTTGCTGAGCATTTTATCCCTTTTCCTCGACGAGTTTAATAAATTCAATAATACATGAGCACGACTGCAAGAATCTATATATCATATGGCATTTTAAATGCATTTTATTCACAATTGTTTACAAAAATATCAATATCCCGCCATAAGTAAATGCGGCGTCGTTAAGGACGTCGTACATGTAACGTTGCGGGACGTATCTAGCTAATTTGCATATTTAATCTACTAGTGGATTATCGTAAATATTACATGGCGTTATTACACACTCAGACGCGACGTCATATGATAAACATGTATATATCAAATAAAGTGGATTTATTTTCCTGGGAAAATGTGAGTAGCTTCTGCAGTGCAAAACCTACTCACATTATTACAGCAAAAAAAATGTGTTTCATTTTACCATGGTAAATAGTTAGAAGTTTTAATATATGTTGTTAAATATTGACTCTGTTAGCTTTATTAGCTCACATTTATTAGTTGAAAAAACTTAAGGGAATGTGAACACCCGATAGATTTTTCCGGCATTTTTCAAAGGGAGAAAACTTTTGGGACTTTCTGTTCGCTTTTCTGTAAGCCCTGTCCAATTAAATAATGGGTCTACTCTTAAAGGAAAGAATTTGCTCCTCAGGAAAGCCTTTAAGAGTTGACCCCTATTGACATGGGAGACAAAAATACCTTTTGCAGGAGTTGCCTCCCCTGAAGGTGTACCTATTACCCCTCTATGTATCTACATTATCTCATTTCACCGATGTCTCATATGTTCACTGCATGGTCAAGGTTACAAAAAAAATTGTGGTCAACTCAGTTTAGTATGAAATATGTCCACACATGGTGCACTCGCATTTTGATTGTTTACCATTTGGTCAGCATGTTTTGGACACCTGGATGCTGCCTCTAGAAGCAAATTTTAATAAAATTTTAGGACAAATACAGCAAGTCCTCCAGTTAAGTTGTCCAAATTTGTTAGGACTTTGCAATATACTTTCATACTTTTCCCTAAATAATTTGGGCCCCGTCAAGCGATTTTGGTACTTATCGCCTATGCGAGCATAGGTACTTATCGCCTATGCGCCTTATTCCCGGAACCTTCGCTGCTCGCTCATACAAGCAGTGAATCAAGAGGAACCTTCAGACAGAAAGCCATATCCCTGGCCCCTCTGAATGGCTGGGCATGCGCAGTTAAAATTTGTCATGATGGAATGCTCAAAGACACAAATTTTCTTGGCGGGGCTCATTTGGTGTTGGCAGTGGCTAGCCGTCCGGTACCGGACGACCAGCCAATGAGTCTGCTCGTCCGGTACCGGACAGCTAGCCAACCCACGTAGGAATGGCTAGCCGTCCGGTAGTAAATTTTAGACTCTCATTTCATATAGGGTATGAATGCTGAATAGCACCTGTACCATTTTCTGGAGTACTGGATGCTAAATAGTTCCTACTTTGAGACTATTTAAATGTCATTGAGATCATTTTAAAAATAAAACAAATAAGCACAGCCGTATCGGTAATGCATGATTGTCGTAACAATTATGCATGCGATAATAAAAGCTGTAGTCGTGATTACTTATTTCTAATATTAATTATTACTATCAATATTTTTTACCAATCGGTAATATAACTTAATATTTTTTATAAGTTTATATATTTTACTTTTCCTTCCCCTATGTAAATGCGGCTTGAAGGTATTTGATCCAAGCGTCGCGAAAAACAACTAATAGCAACTGACCAGGACTGTAAAAATCCCAAGAAATAAGGATCTTGATGACTTGCAGTTATTCTCCTAAATTTTTAATAAATTTGTTTCACGATCCAGCAAAGAGTCCAGACGATTGGCCACTGCCTTCAGGGTGCAGATGGAATGGCAAACAGTGTAGACCCTGCTTCAGGAGCAGTCTGATCTGGAACTGCATTATTTGTCGAAGCCTATCTGTCCCAATACATAGGATCATTACGGTAATTGCTCTACTCATGGAGTTTTGGATCGTTGCATTTATGTGTGCCCTGCTAACAAGATTATAATTACCCCTAATTGATATTTCTTTGTACCTACCATGTTGAACTGATAGGTTAAATAAATATGCTCCCCAAATTTAATGTTAATCTATCACAATTAATATCAAGCTCAACATCGAGCAAACATTTGCAGATTTTAACAATAACAATATAAAAATAGAATTTATAACATTTACATAATAATAATAATAACTGTCACAGTGCCCGGACAAGGCTTTGAGTACAGCAGTCTATTGCATGAATTACAATTATGTCCCTTGAAATTTGGTGAAAAATGGCGACAAACAGGTGATAAGAATAAGTTAGAGTAAATTAGAAATTTTCTTATTACACCAAAAAGGATAATATTATTTGAAACGTGTGCATGCATTAATAACCTATATAAAATGATAGACTTAAATATACTACCGGACGGCTTGCCATTCCTACGTGGGTTGGCTAGCCGTCAGGTACCGGACGAACAGACTCATTGGCTGGTAGTCCGGTACGGGACGGGCAGACTCGTTGGCTGGTCATCCGGTACCGGACGGCTAGCCACTGCCTTTGGTGTTTGCTAGGGTATTTATTACATGGGAGTTGTTTATGCCATGGGTTTGGAAAATCCTGAAAATATGGACACCTTGAGGACTTGCTTTAATTCTCATAAAATATAAACAAATTTGTTTCATGATCCATCAAGGAGTCCAAAAGATGCAGTCAGTATTGCAAACAGTGTAGTCCCTGATCAGACTGCTCCTTCAGGAGCAGTCTGATCTGGATCTGCACTGTTTGTTAAGCCTACCTGTCCCAATTCTAAGGAGCATTATGGTTAATCTGTTGAGTAAGCAACCAAGAATATAGTGTATGAAATTTTAGGACAGTTACCATATTCAGTATTAATGCACTAGTAATTTGAACATACCCCCCCCCACCTACGGGGATGGGTGGGGGATAGCGGGGCTAATGTGCAGGCTATAACCTTATGTATTCCCCCACATTGCCAGTTAATGCAGGGGTTTTGATATATTATGCAAACATACCCCAGTGGAATTAACTATTATAAACAGCGGGGCAATGACATTCAGGAGGTCCCCGCAATGCAGGGCTTCTAGCAGGGGTGTGAAAGGTGAAAAGTCATTGTTCCCGCTATTCCCCATGTGTGGTGGGGGTGAGGGGGGCAGTGGTTACAAATGACTGGTGCATAACTGCATCATCTTTTCATTTTTTGTTTTTATTTTTCTGAAATGTAATTCACACAAGCAGCTGGATCTGGAAAACTATCATTACGAAAACATGCCTATACTAATACAGTGCAACCTTTATTGCTGAAAAAATGAACAAATTTAAGATGAAAATTTGTGATGTTTTTCTTATTTCTGCTCCAAATATAGATTGTGTTTACTCATTAGAACCGACTCGATGAGGCGGTTCTAAGGAGTACCAACAATCTATATTTTAGAGCAGAAATATGAAATGTTTTTCTTATTTCTGCTCCAAATATAGATTGTTTGTACTCATTAGAACCGACTCGATGAGGCGGTTCTAACGAGTAGCAACAATCTGTATTTTAGAGCAGAAATATGAAAAATAAGGTTTACCCCTCCAAACCCCAGTTTTACTATATAAAAGTTGGATGCGAGGGGGTCAAAATTATATATAGAGTTTATTCATTCTCCTATTTGAAATATGGGATTTATAAACCGAGGGAGGTACAACAATCCGATAAAGAAACGAGTGCGAAGCACGAGTTTCTTTATCAGATTGTTTTACCTCCCGAGGTTTATAAATCCCATATTTCAAATAGGAGAAATGAATAAACTGTATATTACATGCACTTCCAAAGACTTTTAGGACAGTTTGAATATTATATTTTGGGTCTGAATTCCCGTTCACTTGGCTGTTTACAGCTTATGTTAACGATTCAATGAGCGTAGTGTTACAGAAGCTGTGTAGAAGAAAAGCTGGATGGGCGCCATTTTGAAAGCGCTTTCTACAGTTTTGAACACAAATAGAAGAAATAAAGTGTTTTAATGATAAAACAACTAAAATGTGAGATTAAATAAAGTCAAACGTACAGTCTATTCAATGGTCACACCCATGTTTTCTTTTGTTTCAGCGTTGCATCCGACTAAAACGTCACGCATTCTGAACGTCTGTTGATATCTTCCCAGACACAACTGCAATGACGTCATGGATAACGTCGACGTGACTGAAACGTTCCCGCGCTTGAATATAACGATTTCACTGCAAAAGTATCTTGTATCGTATACATAAAGTAGTTCCAGCTAAAGTGATTTATTTCCCTGGCTAAGAGGAAATATTTCTCCTTAGCAAAAAGGAAATTACCAAGTTTATGTCTGGTAGAAATCAAAGTATTTCTCTGTTATGCATGTAATATAGCCGTGTTTTCGTGATGGAACAAATCAAAGTGATGCTCATAAACTTGTAAAGTAATATGAACAAAACATGGGTAAACTTTATCAAGATCAATTGTTCTAGTTAGCTCTTGTGGTAAAATATGATTAGGATCTTATGGTCTGAGCCAATTTGATTAAGACCAATTTGATCAGGATCAGTTGCATCTGGGCTATTTTTTTAGAACAATTTAATCAGGCTCATTTGGATCTGGGTCAAGTTTATATAGAACATTTTGACCAGGATTATTGGGATCTGAGCCTTGTTTATTTAGAATGATTTGATCAGGATTGTTTGGATCTGGGCCTTGTTTATTTAGAACGATTTGATCAGGTATTTGGATCTAGGCCAAGTTTATTTCCAACAGTTCGATCAGGATTATTTGGTTCTGGACCAAATTTATTTAGAACAGTTTGATCAGGATTATTTGGTTCTGGGCCAGGTTTATTTAGAACAATTTGATCAGGATTATTTGGGTATGGGCCAAGTTTATCTAGAACAGTTTGATCAGGATTATTTGGGTGTGGGCCAAGTTTATCTAGAACAGTTTGATCAGGAATATTTGGGTGTGGGCCAAATTTATTTAGAACAGTTTGATCAGGATTATTTGGGTCTGGGCCAAATTTATTTAGAACAGTTTGATCAGGATTATTTGGGTGTGTGCCAAGTTTATTTCCAACAGTTTGATCAGGATTTTTTTGGATCTGGGCCAAATTTATCTAGAACAGTTTGATCAGGATTATTTGGGTGTGGGCCAAGTTTATCTAGAACAGTTTGATCAGGATTATTTGGGTGTGGGCCAAGTTTATCTAGAACAGTTTGATCAGGATTATTTGGGTCTGGGCCAAGTTTATCTAGAACAATTTGATCAGGATTATTTGGGTGTGGGCCAAGTTTATTTAGAACAGTTTGATCAGGATTATTTGGGTATGGGCCAAGTTTATCTAGAACAGTTTTATCAGGACTATTTGGGTCTGGGCCAAGTTTATCTAGAAAAGTTTGATCAGGATTATTTGGGTCTGGGCCAAGTTTATCTAGAACAATTTGATCAGGATTATTTGGGTGTGGGCCAAGTTTATTTAGAACAGTTTGATCAGGATTATTTGGTTCTGGGCCAAATTTATTTCCAACAGTTTGATCAGGATTATTTGGATCTGGGCCAAATTTATCTAGAACAGTTTGATCAGGATTATTTGGGTGTGGGCCAAGTTTATCTAGAACAGTTTTATCAGGATTATTTGGTTCTGGGCCAAGTTTATCTAGAACAGTTTGATCAGGATTATTTGGGTGTGGGCCAAGTTTATCTAGAACAGTTTGATCAGGATTATTTGGGTGTGGGCCAAGTTTATCTAGAACAGTTTGATCAGGATTATTTGGGTGTGGGCCAAGTTTATCTAGAACAGTTTGATCAGGATTATTTGGGTCTGGGCCAAATTTATTTAGAACAGTTTGATCAGGATTATTTGGGTCTGGGCCAAATTTATTTAGAACAGTTTGATCAGGATTATTTGGGTCAGGGCCAAGTTTATTTCCAACAGTTTGATCAGGATTTTTTTGGATCTGGGCCAAATTTATCTAGAACAGTTTGATCAGGATTATTTGGGTGTGGGCCAATTTTATCTAGAACAGTTTGATCAGGATTATTTGGGTCTGGGCCAAGTTTATCTAGAACAATTTGATCAGGATTATTTGGGTGTGGGCCAAGTTTATTTAGAACAGTTTGATCAGGATTATTTGGGTATGGGCCAAGTTTATCTAGAACAGTTTTATCAGGATTATTTGGGTCTGGGCCTAGTTTTTCTAGAAAAGTTTGATCAGGATTATTTGGGTCTGGGCCAAGTTTATCTAGAACAATTTGATCAGGATTATTTTGGTGTGGGCCAAGTTTATTTAGAACAGTTTGATCAGGATTATTTGGGTCTGGGCCAAGTTTATTTCCAACAGTTTGATCAGGATTATTTGGATCTGGGCCAAATTTATCTAGAACAGTTTGATCAGGATTATTTGGGTGTGGGCCAAGTTTATCTAGAACAGTTTGATCAGGATTATTTGGTTCTGGGCCAAGTTTATCTAGAACAGTTTGATCAGGATTATTTGGGTATGGGCCAAGTTTATCTAGAACAGTTTGATCAGGATTATTTGGGTGTGGGCCAAGTATATCTAGAACAGTTTGATCAGGATTATTTGGGTGTGGGCCAAGTTTATTTAGAACAGTTTGATCAGGATTATTTGGGTGTGGGCCAAGTTTATCTAGAACAGTTTGATCAGGATTATTTGGGTCTGGGCCAAGTTTATCTAGAACAGTTTGATCAGGATTATTTGGTTCTGGGCCAAGTTTATCTAGAACAGTTTGATCAGGATTATTTGGTTCTGGGCCAAGTTTATTTCCAACAGTTTGATCAGGATTATTTGGGTGTCGGCCAAGTTTATCTAGAACAGTTTGATCAGGATTATTTGGGTGTGGGCCAAGTTTATCTAGAACAGTTTGATCAGGATTATTTGGGTCTGGGCCAAGTTTATCTAGAACAGTTTGATCAGGATTATTTGGGTTTCGGCCAAATTTATTTAGAACAGATTGATCAGGATTATGTGTATGGGCCAAGTTTATCTAGAACAACCTAATCAGGAGTGAGTGAGTGTTTGAGTTTTATGTATCATTTTTATCTGGGCCATGTTTATTTAGAACAATTTGAACAGAATCATTCAGATCAGGGGCAAGTTTATTTAGAACAATTTGATCAGAATCAGTTAGATCTGGGCACTAGTCCATTTTGACCAGGATCATTTGGATCTGGGCCAAGTAGATTCAGAGGAATTTGATCAGGATCATTTTAATCTGGGTCAAAAACATTTAGACTATTTTCATCAGGATCATTTAGATCTGGGCCAAATTATTTGGACCGATTTCATCTGGATCTTTTATTATCTGGGCGAAGTAGATTTAGACCAATTTGATCAAGAGCCAAGTTCTTTTGACCAATTATTATCTTGGCCGAGGTGATCTGGACAGCTTTGATCTAAATCAATAAGATTTGGACGTCAGGGCCAATCTGACCTAGGCTAGTTTAATCTGGACCATTTTGATTTGGACCAATTTGATTTAAATCTGTAAGATTTGGACATCTGGGCTAATTTAATCCAGGCCAGTTTGAAATAGACCAATTTGATCTGGGTCAATTTAATCTAGGCCTATTTGATCTGCACCAATTTTATCAGGATCCATTTGAATGAGTTTGATATGAACCAATTTAATCTGGACTAATTTGATCTGAACTAATTTGATCTGCATTATGAAAACACGCCTATACAAATACATTGCCACCTTTATCGCCGAAAAAATGAAAATTTTATGATGAAAAATTGTGATATTTTTCTTACCTCTGCTCAAAATATAGATTGTGGTCACTCGTTAGAACCGCCTCGATGAGGCGGCTCTATGAGTACCCATAATCTATATTTTAGAGCAGAAATAAGAAAAATAAGGTATACCCCCGGAAACCCCAGTTTTACTATATAAAAGCGGGGTTCAAGGGGGTCAAAATTATAAAGGCATGTTTTCGTAATGTGGGATTTTGAACTGGACCAGTTTGATCAGAACCGATTGAATTTGATCTGAACCATGATCTTGACATTTTCGATCTAAACCAATTTGATCTGGATGATTTTTGTATCAGGTAATGAACACCCCTGTAAACCCCACTTTATATAGAGAAAAGTTGGATTTCTTTCCCTTTGGTGTCTCTGGGAGCTGTGGGTTGATTGTATTGTACCGATTCCAGATCATTGCCTCTACTTCTATTTTATTCATTATTATTATGTGGGGCATATTGGTTTGCCTTTGTTTGTCCTTTCACCCATCTATTCATCTTGCTTTTTGATGCATAGCATAAATTGGAATCCATGCATGCTAGGGTTTTCATTACGAAAACACACCCGTGCGACATAGTGCATTTTTTCACATCTCCAAAATGGCCATTTTTCTGATGAAAATCCATGATATTTTTCTTATAAATACTGCAAACATAGGTTGTGGGTACTCGTTAGAACCGCCTCAATGAGGCGGTTCTAACGAGTACCCACAACCTATGTCTTGGAGTAAAAATAAGAAAAATAATGTTTACCCCCGTAAACCCCAGTTTTCTCTATATAATGTGGGGTATAGGGGGTCTTCATTTCACGGACTTGTTCACGTGATGTGAAATTGCATTTATAGATTCTTCATGAGAAACCGGGTGACGTTTTTTCTCGTCATGAATATGTCCTTTCCTGAGTTATGGCCATTTCCAAAAAATAAGGAAATGTTGTCAGCGAAATATCTCAAGCTATACCCTTGAAACCTGGGGCCAGTTGTTCAAAGTATGTTAGCTTAACGAGCTCATAAGTGGTCATATTGTTAACTGTTCTAGCAAGTACAATATGGAAAATTTTGGTATTTTTTTCTGAAATAAATGCAAAAGCTGCTCACATTTTTTCAGCAAAAATATTAACATATTTGCCATAATAAATTATCAAAGTTTTAACAATACATTAACTAACAACGTCGTTAGTTTTGACCAACTGGGCCCTGGTGAATGGATTGGTAGTGAGGAGAAGATGACCTGGGCCAGTTGTTCAAAACTAATGATGTCGTTAGTTAACATATCGTTAAAACTTTGATCTTTAAATATGGCAAATATGCTGAAATTTTTGCTGAAAAAATTCTGCAGACGCAAAAGCTGCGCACATTTTTTTCAGCAAAAATACCAAAATTTACGATATTGTACTTGCTAGAAGAGTTAACAGTTTGACCACTAATGAGCTCGTTAAGCTAACAATGCTTTGAACAACTGGCCCCTGATTAACTTTTGGATAATTTTTGAAAAATAATTCACAAGTTATGGACATTTGTAAATTTGGGCATTTTTACTTTGTCAGCAAAAACTGTTTGAGCTAGATCCTTGATATTTGGTTTTTAAAAAATCTGGATAATTTTGATTTTGGATGTATTTTATCTGGATCAAGTCTACTGTGTGAACATGACATGTGTGTATGTTTTTATTAACCCTTGTCCTGCTGAGCCCGGATATGCCTTATCTTTGAAACAATGTAGATCCAGAACAGATGGCTTCTGATCAGGATCTTCGTTGTTTGCCATCCAGTTTATGAATTTGCTGCAATAATTTGCATAAGTACGGTAATCTGATTGGCTGATAATCAGTAGTGGGTGCGACATATTTAAATATTCAGCAGGACAAGGGTTAACTTGTTCTAAAACCTAGTCTTTCATTGTTTTACCATTACAATGTTCTTCTGTTTTTGTTGTTGTTATTATAATGTATTTCTGTTTGTTGTATGATAAATAATTATATCATAATAATATGGCTGTCATTAAACAGATAACGCCATGTCATTAAATCATAAGCTTTGAAGCCTTAATTTTCTTTCAAGATCTTTATCGATAAAACCTGATTTAAGGGGAAAGGGAACACCTAGCAGATTTTTCCGACATTTTTCAAAGGGACTTCATGTTCACTTTCCTACGAGCTCTGTCCGACTGAAACAGGGGTCTGTTGATCTTAAAGGAAAGAATTTGCTCCTCAGGTGCAAATTCTTTCCTTTAGGAGTTAACCCCTATTGACATGGGAGACAAAAATACTTTTGCAGGAGTTTCCTCCCCTGAAGGTGTATCCATTCCCCTTAAATAGTTTTATCATAAATGATAAAAGAATCCTACACTCAAGGTCATTTCATATGAAATTTAAGAAACTCGCTAAATATGTTTTATAAGGGTTATCCTTGGGAAGCAAGGAATACACCACAGAACTGAAAAGTATGGAGTGTATATGTTTTCTGGGCCCGACTAGCTAGTTTTGGCCAATTAGGCCTCATCAGTGACCCTCAGATATTTTCAATATTCCACAATGGAATCAATGATCCCAAAGGACAAGAAAATACAATCTACACTATGATGTAGGGCAGGGAGAGGTTTAACCACCGCCACACATTCCCACACACCAGCTGTAGTGAAGTTAAATATGTTCAACAAAAGGGTTATCCTTTGGAAGCAAGGAATACACCACAGAACTGAAAAGTATGGAGTGTATATGTTTTCTGGGCCAGACCAGCTAGTTTTGGCCAATTAGGCCTCATCAGTGACCCTCAGATATTTTCAATATTCCACAATGGAATCAATGATCCCAAAGGACGAGAAAATACAATCTACACTATGATGTAGGGCAGGGAGACGTTTACCGCCGCCACACATTCCCACACACCAGCTGTAGTGAAGTTAAATATGTTCTATAAAAGGGTTATCCTTTGGAAGCAAGGAATACACCACAGAACTGAAAAGTATGGAGTGTATATGTTTTCTGGGCCAGACTAGTTAGTTTCGGCCAATTAGGCCTCATCAGTGACCCTCAGATATTTTCAATATTCCACAATGGAATCAATGATCCCAAAGGACAAGAAAATACAAACAAACACTTGATTCATAAACTTCATATGAAATGATCTGGATCAACACTGTTTGTC